>BTHU01000009.1:25126265-25453765 GCA_036184795.1 Tokudaia tokunoshimensis
GATGGGCAATGAGGAGGAGATGGGTCAGAAAATCTCTGTAGGGGAGTAGATGGGTCGAAGCCATCTGAGAGGAAGAAACTGTGGATAATAGTTTCTGCATACACTGACTTTAGCTAAAGGCCAGCCATTTAGGGGAAGTGTGGTGGTTTGAATATGCTTGATCCATGGGAATGACACTATTAGGTGTGGCCTTGTTGGAGTAGGTGTGGCCTTGTTGGAGGAAGTGAGTCATTGTGGGGGTGGACTTTGAGGTCCTATGCTCAAGCTCCACCCAGTGGAAGAGTCAGTCTTCTTCTGGCTGTCTCAGATCAAGATGTAGAACTCTTGACTCCTCCAGCATCATGTCTGCCTGGACTGCCTTGCTTTCTGCCATGATGATAATGGCCTGAACCTCCAAAACCATATGCCAGGTCCAGTTAAATGCTGTCCTTTATAAAAGTTGCGTTGGTCATGGTGTCTCTTCACAGCAAAGGAAACCCTAACTTAAGACAGCAAGGTTTTGTCATTCCTCTGAACTTGACCAGAGAGGGGCCTTGCCATTCCCATGCATGTGAGGTAATGGCCACACTCGTGTTATATTAGTAGCACAATTAACTCAGGACTTTATTCACTTCACACCAAGTTGAACTATAACTTGTAAGCCAAATAAAGTCTTTCTTACCCAAGGTTGTTGTTGTTGTTGCTGCTGTTTTTTCACAGCAAAAGAAAATGAACCAGGACAGAAATTATGAACATGGAGTTGAAGAGAAGGCCACTCTTCCAGAGGACCAGTATTCAATTCTCAGAACCCACCTGGTGGTTCACAATGACCTGTATTAACACAAATCCCAGGGGCTCTGACTTCCTCTTCTTGATCACATATGTGGTATATGGACATACATGTAGGCAAAATAGTCATGCATTTAAAATAAATAAATTCATGAATATGTTTTAAAAGGAAATTATGATCATACTTTTGGTGTCTACTTTTAGAAATAGTGTATGAGGCTGGGGAATGTAGCTCGATGGTAAAGCACTTGCCTAGCATGCGTAAAGTATTGTGGAAAAGTAGGCTTCTGTGTTAAGTCAGATATGTAAAAATAATCTGAAACTCAGGGTACTACTTTCCACAGAAAAAGTGTTAAATGGATAAAAGTCCTGTAACTGCCCCCAAAGTTTTGTGGCTCCTGTGGAACTCACTGACAAAGCTACACTTGCTTTGTTTCTGAACATGAGTTTGGTTACGAACGGAGCAAGGAGAGTCAGTTATACCGTGTGTGTTCACCTGCAGCTTGTCCCCTTCAAATACTAAGATGTTAAAATCTTCTTGTGTGACCACTTTTCATATTGTTTCTTTTTCTTCTGAAGGAAGAGTAGACATGTATTGTAAATATTAGGAAGAAAACATGCACCCCAGTCAAGGCTTTCTTTCATGTGCTTACCAGATACACACAAGTAGAGACAGCCTCCCTTCTGTGCTGATAACAAATTGCTTGTCTTTCCTCACTCCAAGTTGCCCAGTGCACACTGGATTTACTTCTAACTGGCTTCTTTGGTTTCTTAGTCCAGACCAGGGACTCTGATCATATTTGAGGGGAGTCACAAGTTATACTCAGCGGTTTGTCTGAGAACAGGACTTCTCACATAATCTTTCTGGAGCGGATTTTATAGAAGGAGAGTCTGTGGGCAAATTGCTCAGCCCTCCGAGTCATGCTTCTTGACATTACCCCATCTAGTCGGACACTTGATTCTACTGAAGGTCTCATAGCAGTCGATGTGGTAAGGTAGCCAGTGGGTTGCTGTTGCAATAGGTGTCAGAGCAGGTATGTGGCCAGACAGTATGCCAGATACACAAGGGAGAGAAGATGACCCACTTCTCTCAGTGAGAAAATAGCATGGCCAGCGCCTCCTCAGGTTGGCTGAGGCATCGCACACAGCCTTCTTGTCTTTAAAAGCAATATGAAGATTTTCATAAAAGCTCTTTGAACTACAAAGGACAAGATGAACAAGCAAATGCACTATTGATTCTTGAATCTAATTTTAGCCATGGACCCCGCGACTGTGGGAGAGATTACAGACATTGTTTACTGATGGTAGGGAAGCTGAGTGACGAGAGTTCCCGTCCCCATCCCAGCCTTGCTTGCTCAGTGTCTAGGACTGCCTCTTAAATCGAGGAGACACCAAGCCGTGAGAATGAGGGAGGTGATGTTGCTGCTGTAGTAGGGACACCTGCCTGTGCTTGTTGTCCTAATTTTTAATTCCATTCACCTATGCTGTTGGGAGCAGAGTGTGCTCAATCCCATAGACATTCTATGATGTCTCTGTACTTAAGAAGCATTATGGCTTTGACCCTCACCACACTCCTGGGAAGAATTACAATTGAGAACGCTGACGATCATCCCTGTAGAGCAGACGTTAAGGAAGACTCTGTGATGCTCAGACAATCTGGAGGCGGCTGAGCAGCACTAAGGAGCTGGGCTTAAATTCAAACACTCAGCTGCATTGAATGCCCAGTGGCTAAGGCAGTTGGTGAAGTTGTAGCACACTCAAGCAATATACAAACAGGTTGAATGGAGACACAAAGTCAGGTGAGTAAAGCTCACCCCAGCTTTATTGAGTATAAAAAGGCACTTTGATGGCATGAAGGGAAACGGAAGCTCCTTCAAAGGCTTTAGAAGTGCTGGGCTAGAGCAGCCTGCTCAGAAGGCTGGAGCATTACTCACGGGATGCTGTGGTTTGAGTATACAATATCCTTTACAGGCTCATATAGTGGAATACTTGATCCCTAGTTTGTAGGGCTGATTGGGAGGGTTGTGGAACATTCGGGCGGTAGAGTCTTACTAGAGAACGTGAGTCACTGAGGGACTGGCCTTGAGATGAAAAAGCTGTGACAATTAATTAGCTTTCAAAGTTAACTTAATACAACCCAGGATCACCCGTTAAGAGAGTTTGAACTGAGACATTGTCTAGGTTGGCTAGTCCTCATGTCTGTGGGGGATTGTCTTGATTGTTGATTGATATAGGAAGACTCAACCCATTGTGGCTGGAACCATTCCCTAGACTGGGCCCTGAAATGCTGTGGTGGTTTAGATGAGTTGTCCCCCCACAAGCTCAAGTATTTCAATACTTGGCACCATTTGGTGGCATTGCTTGGGAGGTTGTGAACTGGTTTGATCCTGTTGGAGGAAGTACATCACTGGGGAGAGGTATGGAGAATTTTTAGCCTTGTGCTATTTCTAGTTCGCTCTTCCATATCTTTGCTTGTGGTTGAAGATGTACTCGCTCGGCTTCCTGCATCTGCCACCATATCTGTACCTTGCCGTCACGTCTCACCTGCCAGGATAGATTCTTATCTTTTTGGAACCACAAGCCAAATTAAACTCTTTCTTCCATAAATCTGCTTGTTCGCATAGTGTTTTATCACAGCAATAGAAAAGTAACTGATACAAGTGTGTAAGAGGGAAGAAGCTGGCTTATCGTAACATCAAGCACACATGCAGCACGGGTACATTCCTTTCTCTCAGCTCTACACCAGCTGCTTGAGTTTCTGCCTTGACTTCCCTGAAACAATGGACTATACAGGACTCTGTACGCTGAGTGAGCCTTCTCCTTCCGGTGCTACCTGGGCTATTCTCTTAAACAAGAAAACTGAGCCCAGAACGATGGCCCTCCTGGCTCCTCGTTGCTTCCCAATTGCTCAAGCGACATGCCCCTTGCTGCTGGTACCATGGCTTCCCCTCCATGGTACTTTCTTAAATGGGAAGCCAGAACGAGCCCTTCCTCCCTCCAATCCATTCTTGTCAGGTATGGCCTTGCTTTTTGGATGCTCTTCTATGGTTCCTTGGCTCAAGCAATAAGCTCTCACATAGACTGAGCACACACATACGTAGAAACATACAGACGTGTGCTCACATACTCTTCAGCAACACCCTGGCTTTGTGGATCTTTTCCAGTTCAAGAAAAATTGTTGTCTATGATATTATGAATAAAACTCTACATTATCTAAAAATTTCAAAGGCCGAAAATGGCTGAAATCAATCCAGCTTATTATCTTCTTTGGCATTTCATAACTTTCCAAGAGAGAGACCCATGCGGCCCTTCTGCTGTGATGCCTGGGTTTTGCAGATGTGTTACTCTCTGGGCACACGCACTGGCTCCTGCTGGCTGTATCACACTCAGCAATTACTTCCCTTGAGATGCACTGCACACGGGAGAGAAAACTGCTGTTGTGCTCTGAAGCGGTACAGGACCCTTATTTTATGCAAGTTCTTGCAAAAACAGTTACATAAGGTATTATTTTGAGTCTTGGCTGATGTCAGCATCTAGCAGAAACATGTTCTTACACTAAAGGAGAGGCTCTTAGGGTAAAGGGACCTTTAAGTATTTAGCTCAGAGGTTCTCTCTTTGGGGGTCACACATAAATAGTCTGCATATCAGGTATTTACATTATGATTCATGATGGTAGCAAAAAATAGTTATGAGGTAGCAACAGAAACAATTTTATGGTTGGGGGGGGCGCATCACACTATGAAGAACTGTATTAAAGGGTTGCAGCACTAGGAAGGTTGAACCACTGGTTTATCTGGTCCTGTGGTTCTTTTCTTTTTAAAAAAAAATTATTTATTATTATAAGTAAGTACACTGTAGCTGTCTTTAGACACACCAGAAGAGGGTGTCGGATCTCATTACGGATGGTTGTGAGCTACCATGTGGTTGCTGGGATTTGAACTCAGGACCTTTGGGAGAGCAGTCAGTGCTCTTAGTCGCTGAGCCATCTCTCCAGCCCAGTCCTGTGGTTCTTGATGCCCCCATAAAAACTGGTTCTTTTGTTATTGTTGCAAAGCTTTTGTATTTTCTCCCTTCATTACTCTAAATTAAAATAATTATATAAATTATTTACAAGTATAGGTAAATAAAAACCTACAAGCATCATAACTATTTTATCTGTGTCACACGTTAGGATCTTCAGAGCCAGAAACCTGAGATGGGATTAGAGGATGTGCTTTCGGATCAACACCTGCAGAAGGGAGAAAGGACAGAGGGCCGGGCAGGGGGAGTGAGCTATGCTGCTGCGCTCCTGCAGGTGACTTGGCTGATTCCATAGGCGCGGAGGTCTAGAGATGGCTGATCCTGTAGAGTCTTGTCTAATTGGATCTTTATGATTCCCCCAGTGAGCTGTCAGTGGATGGAGATTGCTCCTAGGGCAGAGGTGGGGGGCAAGACCTTGGACAAGCATCCCCCTTGAGACAGGAGCCATTTGGGAGGAGAAGGTGGCTCACAGTGCTACTGTCTGAAGTGCATTCTCTCATCAGCTGGGAGAAGTAGGGATCTGTGTGATAAGGCTGAGAGAAAACTGAAAGGGAAAGGAAAGACAAAAGGGAAGAGATTTTGACTAAAAGCACATGTTTTTGACATGACTAAGCTAGCTCTGTGAAGTCTTGTGATGCAACTTTTTATAATGAATTAGTTTGGGCTTACAAGAAGCAAGACCCCTCCACTGAGTGCTGCCAACACTATATTTGACATTTTGAAGCAAGGGCTAAGTAAATACATTTCTGTCAGTGCACAGCAGGGATGGATCTTTCTACGCAGGCAGATGCACACCATCGTCAGAGATTCATCAGCGGCCATGGTGGTGACGCTTGACAAAATGACAAACGAAGTGAGGACTGTGATCCATTCCTGCTAAAATCCCAGAGCGAAGGATTTATGCCCAGTGTTTACAGACAGGTGCACGTGTCTTGACATCTACAGTTATGGAAAGGTACTTTGTGCTTGTGTGGCAAGCAGGGGTGAGACATTAAACCCAGATCCATACATCCTATGTTCTGCTTGCATGTTTGCTTGGGGCAGAGTATGAGGAAGTTCTGAGATGGGGACTGAACTGTACTGGGGGTTTACTGTTTCCGGCTCCACCCATTAGCTTCTAATAGTGCCCCCCAACCGGAGCACATTCAAAATAACTCCCACGGATCTCTCTCTCTCTCTCTCTCTCTGTGTGTGTGTGTGTCTCTCTCTCTCTCTCTGTGTGTCTCTCTCTGTGTCTCTGTCTCTCCCCCCCCCCCCCCAGCCCGGGGTCTATTCCCTTCCCTTTGAGACCTGAGCTAAACAACCCTCCTCTTCTACTTAAATCATCTTTGAAACAAAACTAATTTCTCAAGATTTTTTGAAGCAGTTGGTGTGGTAACTTCTAGAAGGTCATGGTTTTGACCGAGTACTGAGACCACAAGGAGCCCATGAGACTGCATGGTTAGGACTGAAGCACCATCTGGGACCCACAGTCTTGAGTGTAGGCCTGGCTGGCTTTCCCATAAGGCCTGGGGATGTGCTCCACTGTTTGACCTCTAAGGGCTCTCCTGGTGAATAAGCAGCTTTAGGTTTGGATCATATGCTGCCTGCTCTTTGCGTTTTTGCGGCGCAAAGCTTATTCAGCTTCTATACCCTGAGCAATTTGCATTCAGAAGAGCTGATACTAAAAAGCTGGGTCCGTTTATCTACACACTGAATAACACACATCAGGAGAGATGGAAGACTTCAGGGAGAAGGGAGCCTATGAGACATGTTTAAACGTAAGCAGGGGAAGGGGTGAGGGTCTCGTGAGCCACACGGGGGCACAGGGGCTGTGTCTTCTTTCATTTCCCCCAAACGCAGGGAAAGTAGCCACAAGCACGGAGTGGTGAGGAGCGTCAAGTCCAAGGGACTGGAGTTGGAGAAGTGGAGAGGTTGATTGCTAAACAGATTTGAAATATAAGACAGCATCACCAATTTGAAATTTAGTCAGAAACCAAAACAAAATAACACAAACCCTCGCTCTTCTAATACAAATTGACTTCACGTAGAATATTTTATGTTAATTCATAGCTTATGATTTGATCTTAGAACTCTGGTGCAGGCAAACTGTCCGCATAAGGAGTTGTGGGAAGGCAGGGATGGCTGATCCAGCCCTGGTGTAATTTGCATTCCCAAGAGTCAATAAGAAGAAGGAGATGGGAATGCGTTGTTTGCACACCTGAATCCCAGACAGACCTCAGTTAGGCTCTGTGCGGGTGGGTTTCCATTTCCGCTCCTCTCCCAGTATATGGCCAACATTTCTTTTTGTTTTGCTCCGGTCCCACTTATAGATTGTCATGAATGGCCTGAATAGCTTTTCATATTTTTACTGATGATTTTTTTCTAATGCCCACGGTTCCTTTTGGTGATTAGAGTGAGAGGTTATTGATCCTCCGAAGACAATGGTTTGCTGTTCCTGAGATGCCCAAGAGCGTTTTGCAAATGAATAATCAATCCCATTGCTGGGTCTACTTTCGAGGACAAGCTTCTCAGGAATTTATAAACATGTGTATCGACAAGGGCGCATTTTAGTCAGAAAGGGACACACCATAATAATGTCCTCATTTGTAGTATTATTTTTGCATATACTTTTGCAGATTTTTTCCTATCCATGTTTCCACCAAAAAAGTGGTGCTCAGAGGTGTGTAAACATGGACAAATTGAAAACAAAATAAAACAAAGCAAACAAACACCCCTCCCATCCCCCATAACCACTCATACCGGTTTCAAAACTAAAACCAATTTAGTTTTCATGCTGTTCAATTTTTCCAAGTCTCTGAAAAAAATAAAACCAAATTTAAAGTATTTGAGTATATGGGCAAGGATTCAAAGTGAATTTCTCTGATCTTGGGGGATCAGGGCTTTCATTTTGGGGTGCAGATCATACTTTCAGGGACAGACATAGGCAGGTGAGCCTGGTCTTGTTTGTACCTTCAGAGTCTTTAAGAGCAGTCCTGTAATCAGCCCCTGCAGATCCAACTGAGGGGGTGAAATATTTAGGAAAAACGTCTTCGCCTGTGCTTCGCATGTGTAGACTTCTTCCTTGCCATCATTCCCTAAGGAACACATTACAGCAGCTATTAACTTAGCATGGCATAAGCGTTCCATTATAGCAGCAAAGTCCTGAAAGCATCAACTCAAGAACAGAAAAGGGAGTTAGGTATGAAGGTCAGTGGCAGAGCACTTGCCAAACGCATGGGAGGCTTGGGTTTGATCTCCTCACCTCAGGAAGGAGAGGAAGAGGAGGGGAACACAGAAGGAAGGTTGATCTGGCTCCTTGGAAGTGAAGTTTTCTGTTCACCGTTCATCATGGTGGGAACCTGTGGCGAAAACCCTTACGGTAGCCGGGAAGCAAAGAGCAAAGAGAGGCTTGGAGGTTCCAATAGCTCCTTCAAAGGAACATGTGCAGTTATGTAACTTCTTACAACTAAAGTCCACTTGCTAAAGGCACACACGCGCACACACACTCCGCAGGTTGGAGACAAAGACTTTTAACATGTGGAACTTGAGGTCCTAAGTAACACACATATACATTGTACTAAGTATATAGATCTTTACATTTATGTGTGTGTGTGTGTGTGCGCGCGCACATTGGTATGGAGGTCAAAGGATAGCTTGTGGGATTTGAGTCTCTCAGTTCCAGCATGAGAGTTCTGGGGATTGAACTTGGGTTGTCAGGCTTGGTGGCAGGTGCCTTTACCCTAAGCTCTCTTGCTGGCCGTACTAGGCATGTTAAGTGATTCAGAGGTGCTGTCATTTGCTGTACACGGTCTCTAGGCGGCTGCAATGCCAGTTTACACATGGGCTTGAGTATCTGAGGGGTTGTAGCCTTGTGGCTTCCAGGAGCCAGAACTCTGAGGCTATCAAAGGACAGTTGCATTTTCCCCAAAACATCCTTTGAACTTACAGTTTTAGATCCGTGCTTAAGGTTTTGAGAACATGGGCAAATGCAGACACATCCCACACATGGTAATTCTTTGGGTCTGGAAAGAAGGGACAGTCACCACTGAAACCCTCCCAGAGTAGTTCAAGTCAAAACAGGTGGTGACTAACACCACCCTAAACCTGGGTAAGATAAGTTGGGACAAAAATGAAGATGACTCAGAAACTAATTCTGAAGGTAATTGCTAATAAGAACCCAAAGATGCTCTCAGTAAAATCAAACACAAGTGTTTAAGTAATTTAAGAAAAGAAGATAAATATTTGCTTTTTTTTTTTAATGTTCTTGGGCTGGAGAGACAAACTCTGTGCTTAAGATCACTGCTGTTCTTCCAGAGGATCCAGTTCACTTCCCAGCCTCTATGGCAGCTCACCACTGCAGCTCCATTTCCAGGGACCTGATGGCTTCTTTGGACCTCTGAGAGCGGCAGACCTGCATGTGGTGCACACACATATTTGCAAGCAGACACGCATACGCAGACATGAAAAGAAACAAATCTTTTAAAAAAGTAAAATGTTCTCATTACTTAGCATATTTATTCTATATTAATTTCTTAATTTTCTGTGTTTCTGTGGGCTGCATTTGAACCCTTTATGAGTATTTGACATCTACAGCTCAACCAAAAGTTTCTGTTGAACTGGTGACTAGACAAAAGAAATCATGTTAATGCTAACTGTCAGAAAGCAGAGGCAGATGGAGCGCCGAATTTGAGGCCAGTGCATACTACATAGTGAGTTCCAGGCCAGAGCTCCAGACTAAATAATAATAAAATAATAGTAATAAAAATTTATCTTATAGAATCTATCTATAAGGAATATCTAATAGGAATTGAATAATTTTGAAATAAAAATGAATTGTGTTGTATCTCAATTAAGACTATCTCAAACGAAACTTATATTATTGGTGGTAAGATCACAGATCAGAATGGACATAGGATGAGTGATTCTGTATGTAAAAATTCAAGACAAATTTAAAAAAAATATATATATATTTTGAGTCAGGGTCTTACTATGTTGTCTTTGTTGACCTAGAGCTCACTATGTAGATCAGGCTGGCCTTGAACTTATAGAGATCTGTTTGCTTCTGCCTCTTGAGTGCTGGGATTACAGCAAAGAGAATTTTAAAAGCATGAAAGATGGTTAACTAAGAATGGAAAAGGACATGCACATCCAAAAGGATATAAAAATAATGCATACAGAAGAATGATCAGCAGCACAGAATGTAAATCAGGACAAGATACCATCTTTCTCTCCCCCTTTTGCCTAACAAATTAGGAAGGGCTGAGGACCGCAATACCGTGCCCGGACAAGGGTGTGACTACACGGGGCTTTTGTACGTTGTCAAGGGAGCATGAGCTGGTGTCTATTGTGAAGCAGACGGGCCTGTAAGCCTCAGAAATCTCTAAAAGGGCTATACTTTAACCCAGTTGTGCAGCCTCCAGGATCTCTACAGTAGAACTCATCTCAGCAACTGAAGACACTTCTGGTGAAAGGGAGGCTACCGAGCGCCTCCAACGTCCCACGGAACACTGAGGTGGTAGTGGCTTCTTGGCAGAGCACTGGACCCTGGCTCACTTACACACATCATGAGGGAGAGAGGGGATGACAGAGGGTTAAATGGAGGGAAATCAGCATTTGGAATTGCATGTGGAACAGGTACATATTAAAAAGTAAATAGGCTGGGTATGGTGGTACACATCTTTAATCCCATCACTTGGGAGGCAGAGGCAGTCCAATGTTTTTTGAGTTCAAGGCCAGCCAGGTTATGTAGTGAGACACTGTGACACTGTCAAAAAAAAAAAAAAAGAAAAGAAAAAAGAAAGAAAGAAAGAAAAGAAAGAGGGAAGTACATACCGAATCCTGCAGGGACAGGTGCAAGTTCTTTGATTTCTTTAGCACTCACTAAGTTCAAGAAGGTTGTACCGGGCCTGAGTGAGGAAAACACTCTTCGCTTTAGGCAGACGTTTGAAACCCCCAACTAAGCACCGTTTAAAGCCCCTTAGAAAACCAAATCCATGCAAATGGAGCTTTCCTGTAAACACAGGTTAGCACAAGCTAAGAAACGCCCCCACAAGGCCCCCACAAGGCCCCCACAAGGCCAGTCCGCATTCCGGAGAAGCTCCCCCCCCAGGCTCTGTTTCCTGAGATTCCTAATCAATGCCCCCACTTAGCATATCTGTCATTCTGCAATCCCCACTTCCTTACCTTTTGTAAACTCAAAATTCTTGGAATTCAACTTAGAGGCACAAAACACCTTGTAATTCTTTGCACTTAACAGCTATTGAGCACAGTGGCTATGGAACTGACCTTAGTGCAAACGCATAAAGATTTTAATCTTTCAAATGAGATTGCACCTGCACTCTGAGGAAGCAAAAGGGAACTTACAGGATGGTCTAGTCGGGACTTCCGGTCCTTGCAAGGAAGTCCTTGGCCTGGTTAGTCTTAAGGCACCATCTACCTATCTACCCACCCGTCTGTCTGTCTATCTACCTATCTATCTATCTATCTATCTATCTAATCTATCTATCTTTATTGGGACCCTTTCATGAAAATGACTGTACACTGTCTGAATGAAGAAATGGGAGGGAATTTTCCCAGAAACCAAGGTAGTCCTTCTGTAATGATCCTAGAGCAGCAGAGGGATAAAGCATTGGTCTTCCAAAAATAACCAGGAGGACAAATGAAAATTTAAAAGAGAGATTTAAGATGGAAAAAAAGAAGAAAATAAAAGAGACAAGAAAAGAGGAAACAGCTAAATGTGTGCCTATCCTTTATGGAACTTTGCAGGAAGAGAATCTGGAGGTTCCCTGTCTCCTCAGATAAGAGCTGATTCAGTTTGCAGAGGAACCCACACACAGCTTCCCATCTCCATGTTTGGTGCCCATAGCCTCGTAACAGATCTGCCATGATGGTTCTTATGATGTCATGCAAAGCCCCTGGAAGATTCCTTCTGCAGGTTATTTCCCAAAATCTATGTTTAATGGGCATGTGGGGAGAACAGAGGGAGAAAAAGGAAAGGAGAACCATCTGGAAGAAGCACCCCTTGACTCATACCCCTGCACCCCCCTCTCAGGCAGCTCCCACCTGCAGTCTGTGGCCCCCATGCACAGCAGAATAGTCCTGAGTGAGGCTCCAAATGCAGAATCATAAACTTATTTAAGACATTATGAGAAATATTTTTGCTTTTTTTGTAACTCGGTTGCAAAATTCTCAAGTGTGAACGTTGTAGATAGTTATGTTGTGATACAATGTTAAAAGGCTAGACATATTGGCAGGGCCACCTAGTGCTAGACCTAGTGCTAGAGACAGAGAAGATGCTAGCAGCAGAGAAACCAGTAGTGTGGTCTGCAGGGGTAGAGTGCTTCTGTCCCTACTGAAACAACTGTCTTCGGTAGACCTGGCTTTTGCAGAGTTTGACCTACAAAACAGAGTAAGTGGCTGGGAGCAGGACTCAGGAGAGATGGGTGGCCAGTGTCCTCGGGAGCACAGAGAGCTGGGCTAGGAGGCTCAGCAAGTACCCAGATGCTGGCGGGCCAGGGCTTTGAGAAAGTTTGGAGCAAGTTCTTTTCCAGAGACCTAAAAAGAAGTTGTTGAAATTAGTGGTTTTTCACCTTCACAATCTTATTAAGAGTTCATAAATCAGCTCAGAAAAGTGGTTCAGTGGGTAAAAGTGTTCGTGTTCGTGAATGCCAGAGCCCAACATGTCAGGTGAGGACTAAGTCCCAAAGGCTGTCATGGTACACGTGCATCACACACATACACACACATGCACACTCACACATAACACGCTCTCTTGCTCAATAATTTTTAAACTGATTGTATTAGTTTGGGTTTTACTGCTGTGAACAGACACCAATGACCAATGCAAGTTTTTATAAAAACATTTACTTGGGGCTGGCTTACAGGTTCAGAGGTTTAGTCCATTGTCATCAAGGCAGAAGCATGGCAACATCCAGGCAGGCATAGTGAAGGAGGAGCTGAGGGTTCTACACCTTTATCCCAAGGAAGCCAGGAACAGACTGGCATCCTCAGGCATCCAGGAGGAAGATCTCTAAGCCCAACCCCACAGTGACACACTTCCTTCAACAAGGCCACACCTTCTAATAGTGCCACTCCCTGGGACAAACATATACAAACCACCACACTGATCAAACCAGAAAATGTCTTTAAAAAGTTATAAACCATCATTTATTCACTATGATGAAGGAACGACCAGGATGCTGTCACACAGGGCTGTTTTCAGAGTGTCCTTCCATGTTTTCTGTGAGATCCGTCCTCCAGCTGATATTTGGTACTATAGAGCTCAGTGTACTTGGTACTGTAGAGTGGCTGTGTTTCTCTGGGCCTTCCCAAGGGCAGAGGCAACCCACAGAAGCAGTGCAAACGAGTACTCTCAAGATAGTTTTCTAAAAACAAAACAATCCAGCAGTGTTTTTGTTTTGTTTTGTTGTTTATTTTAGGCTTATGGGTGTTTTGTCTGCATGTATACACTTCCACCATGTGTGTGCCTGGTGCTCTTAGAGGAGAGAAGAGGGCACTGAATCCCCCAGGACTGGTGTTGCAGATGGTTGTGAGCCACCACGTGGGTGCTCAGAGATGAGCCCAGGTCACTTGGAAGAGCAGCCATTGCACTTATCTACTGAGTCATCTTTCGGGTCCTGGGTGTTTAGAGATGGGAGAGAACACAGATGAAGACAATTCCTAAAGGCCTTGATGTCATGGACCTTCTGAGTTTCCCCAATTGTGACACGTTCCTTTGTATGAGTGTGGGCCTCATGATTTTCACTGATGATGAGAACAGGGGACAGAAAATGGCAGGGTGGGGCTGGTCTTAGATTGGGAATGACGGAGGCCTCGTTCTCCAGAAGCAGAATTGTTCCTTTAATCGGGACAACTGAAGGGCCGCAGTCTCTGCACAGGAGCGGAGACTGTGTGCACGGGGTACAGGAGGCTTGGAGGGATTTACAGGACTTTAAAGGAGACTTTATGGATGGAAGATTCCATCTGCCGCCAGTCCCTGGCAGTCTCAAAGTGGAAGGTGGCACTCAAAGACACACGTTGATCCTTTTAGTGGAAGCGCTGCTGAACAGTCCACAGGTGTTACCATCAGTTTTCCTGTCCTGAGTTTCTCAGTCCACCTGAGGCTTTTAAGTTATTAACCCTTTAGTGGGGGCTGCAAAACCACAATTCTGAGAATGGCCTTGCTGGGGCACGGCTGACGGACAGGCACCTGGGTACGCCCCCACCTCACCACAGTTTCTTTCCAAGTCCTCTCAAAGCTCCCAGATTAGCAACGCAGTGATATGCTACTTCCTGGCACCCACTCCTGCCCTATAGAAGCTCTGCCCTTTCTCTCTTGTAATCTTCCATCTATCTATAATATATATAGATGTTGGGGGCTGTGGGATAATATCTCTCTGTGGTCTGTGAATTTCATTCTTCAAATTTGCAAGACAAGAAGCTAAAGGTCACTGGTTCCAGAGTGGCTTTGGTGGTAGCTGTCAAGGGTTCCAGGACTCTGGTTCACCAGGAGCCTGGAAAGGCTCAGGCAGTCTCAGAGACAACCCAAGTTTCCTATATCATCAGTAAGATTAAAGCACTCGGTTGGTTTCTTCCCATTCTGTTTATTTTGTCAAATTCTGATGTGTTAGATATTATTATTATTATTATTACAATTACTATTCTCCATTAAAAGCCTGTTTCTAACGAGAGACAGAAAGGGAGTGGATCTGGATAGGAGGGGAGATGGAAGGAACTGGGAGGAGGAGAGGGAGGGGAAACCATAATCAAGATATGGTATGTGAGAAAAAAAAACCTATTTTCAATAAAAAAGAAAAAGATATCAAACAAAACAAACACGTAAGCACTGCTAAGAGGCATGGTTTTAATCCCATCAGGTGGATCTCTGGGTTCGAGGCCAGCCTGGTCTACAGAGTAAGTTCTGGGACAGCAAGCATTCTACAGAAAATTCCTGTCTCAAAAAAAGGCACTGCTACTGTCAACATAGATCTGCAAGAATAAATTGTTTATTAGGGCTACAGACTTTCATCCTTGGAGCTGTTCCCCAAGACAGCAATGTATGCCAAATATTTGAAATCCTTGCTTTATACTCACAGAGACAAGTTTAATACCTCACCTCCAGTGTTTTAGCACATCAATAGCAGAACCAGAGGGGAAAATAAAGCCCTGATAAAGCACAAGTCTCCACGTGTGGTCCCAGGCACTGCTGAAATAACGTGAAGAGCATCTGATTTGAAGTAGACTGCCGTGTGGAGATTCCCACAGATCCCCAGAGGGTGAGAACCTGGCACCCAGGGAGAACCTGGCACCTAGGGTGAACCTGGCACCTAGGGTGAACCTGGCGCCCAGGGAGAACCTGGCACCCAGGGAGAACCTGGCACCCAGGGAGAACCTGGCGCCCAGGGAGAACCTGGCGCCCAGGGAGAACCTGGTGCCCAGGGAGAACCTGGCACCCAGGGTTTTCATCTGCAGACTTCAGGCTTATGGAGGGTGGGGACCATAGGTAGAGAAATTGGAAGTCAAGGTAAGGGGAGGTGGAGGAGTCTGCACGGGGTTAGAGCTCAGCAAGGAACTAGAGATGGTTCACAGGACAGCGCTGGGCAGCAACTGAGGAAGAGGGCTGTAGTAACTCACTGTAAGTTCAAGGGCCAGAAGGGCTTTAGACCCAAGACTTTTGAGACAAAGTACAGAAGAAAATTAGCAAAACACAAAACATTTTCTCCCTCCCCCTCCCCTTCCCCCTCCCCTCCCCTTCCCCCTTCCCTTCCCCTCCCCCTCTTCTTCTCCCTCCTCCCTCTCCCTCTCCCTCTCCCTCTCCCTCTCTCTTTTGCCAAGGAAGAAATTTAATGAGAGCAATAAGAGAGAGTAAAGGTAGGAAGTATTGGTGTGTGTATGTGTGTGTGCGGGCACGTGTGTGTGTGTGTGTGTGTGTGTGTGTGTGTGTGTGTGTGTTATGCACACTCAGTTGTGTTTACATGTGTGGAGGCCAGTGGTTTTTTTTGGCGTCTTCCTCTGTTGTTTTTCTACCTTATTTTCAAGATGGATCTCCCTGAACCTGAAGCTCACTCTCTCCACTAGAGGAGCTAGCCAGCAAGCTCCAGGGCTCTCCAGAAATGGGGTTACAGGCACAGCACCACCCCAGCTTTTATGTAGGTGTTGAAAGTCTGAACTCAGGTCAGCGTTACACAGTGGGCACTTAACCCTCTGGGCCATCTCCCATCTTATACTGTTTGGTTTTCAAAATAGCAGGAAAGAAAAATAGTGAGAAAATGTAGCCATCATTGTCGTCATCATCATCATCGTTCAGAGAGTTTGGTATGTAGAAAATACAGAAGTTAAATATCAAGGTACAAAAAAATTACAAACGAGCTAGAAGGAGCTTCTAAACTGAATGGACATTTTAGTCAAGCTATTAGTGTAGGGCAGTGAACATGTCTGAGTCCTAGAAGTGTCAGCAGCTGTCTATGATGTCGGACAGATCAGTCATGGTAACCAACAGATACTGCATGTTTTTCTCACTGTCAAGCCTCTGCATCCAAAAGAACAAATCCAGGTCTTGAACTCATTCATTCAGCATTTCACTCAGGCACGTAGCAAGAATTTACTGAGGGCCCACATCATGTCACTCTTTACGCTGGCCATGGGAAATAAGACATACACTGTGCATGAATGCCCTTAAGAAAACCCAGGTCAGGAAAGGAGACAGTGGCTTGGAAACCGTCACTGCAAACTAATGCCACATGAGCTGCAACAAAGGAAGCTTCTAGACGGTGGCATTGCATTTTGCAAAAGGAATTCTAGTTCATTTCTAAACGATGCATTCATCTACCAGGAAAGGACATTTTCCAAATCCTCTGCTCTTGGGGAATTGGAAAGTCTGTGTCAGAATCACTCATTGTTTCAGAAGAGGCAGGGCAGAGACAGGGAGACAGCATGGGCTGAAGGGCATTTGTGTTGGAGACGCTCATTTCTGTAGAATTGACCAGAGCTGGATAGTGAATAGCAATGTTCTTGCCAAATGATTCTCCTGTTTTGCACAATGGCATGTCTCATCATCAGACACAAAGGTAAAATACACAGTGGAAGATCAAGAGGTTTAGTCTGTCAATAGGTTATCTTGGTAATCTGGTAAATACATTTTAATTTTAGAATTGAAACATCTCTCCCCCCCAAGAACTGACTAAATGAGAAGCATTTAGGGGTACTGTATGCACAACCAAATATACTTTTAGAATCTTGTTTAGGAAGGGCAAAGATAGACTACTACGTAGACAGCTCTGTTGGAAAAGGGCTTTCAGGGACCCGGGTTTGAACCTCAGACCCCATGTTTTAAAAAGCCAGGTGTGGTGGCACACTTGAAATCCTAGTAGGTCCCTGTGGCTCACTGGTCAGTCAGCCTGCTTGGTGAGTGAGACCCTGGCTCAAAAAATAACACGGATAGAGCCCGAGGAATGACCCTGGTTTTCACATGCATGTATGTGTATCTTCATATACACATACATGCATACACATATACACATAATCTCACACTCACGCACTCACACACACACTCACGCACTGACACATATACCCTTACATGTACACACATTCACACACACTCATACACACTCACATATACACATTCACACACTGAAACACACACTCATATACATATTCACACACACTCACACAGACTCACACATATTCACACACACATTCACACTCACACACAACAAGGGGAAAGATAACACTTATAAGTGTCCTATATCCATTGGGAAGCCATACCATTGACATATACATGGTACACAGGACTCCATAGCATGAATTCACGATATACCATGAATGTCTTTATCACAGGATTTGTCTCAACTTTCAGTTCGTGCTTCTGGGCAGGTGACTTCTGTCTACACACTTGTTGCCATGACTTCTGTCTACACACTTGGTAAGGCTCAGATCTGATGATCTTAGCAGTCTGTGAACAGCAGCTGTGCGCATTTATAAAAAATGATGCTGAGAACAGAAACAGGTTACAAACACTTCTGCAAGAGAGTATCTGATATGTACAGATGTATGTCCTGTTTTGTTTTGTTGGTTTTTGTTGTTTGTCTTGTTTTATTTGAGACAGGTTCTCTGTACACAGTCCTGGCTGTCCTGGAACTCATTTTGTACACCAGGGTGGCTTTGAACTCACAGAACTCAACTACTCTCTACATTTTGAGTGCTGAGATTAAAGGCATCCTCTACCAATGTCCAGCTACAGATGGATATTCTAAAGAAAATGCAGAGAAATCTCATGGGTCTGTGACATCTTCTTATTCAGTGCTTCTCTTCTGTGTGTATTAGGGTGGTCAGAGTAGATTTGAACTTCCACTCTAGATCTTTTTTCTCAGGAGACATTTTGGTCAGCAATTGTGTCCAAATTACTGGTGAGCCTACATGACCAGGCTAGACCTAAAGCTCATATTTATATGTATTTAGTTTTCACTTAATAGGGATGGTGGTGATAAGATGATTGAGAGGAAGAATAAAATAGCTTCAAATTATCCCTTGGTGGTGCCTTCTGTGATCAAAATTTATGAACAGCATTGCCTCTCTCTTGAGAGTCTCAGTATTCGTTAGCATATTAAAGGACCTCTCCCATTGTTTTTTTTTTTAAAGATTTATTTATTTATTATATGTAAGTACACTGTAGCTGTCTTCAGACGCACCAGAAGAGGGCATCAGATCTCATTATGGATGGTTGTGAGCCACCATGTGGTTGCTGGGATTTGAACTCAGGACCTTCGGAAGAGCAGTCGGTGTTCTTAACCGCTGAGCCATCTCTCCAGCCCGGCCTCTCCCATTGTTGAACATCAAGTTCAACCACAGAGGCCTTGTCCCTTCCTCTCCATTTTGTTTCACTGACAGACTCCTACAGATGTCCCAGGCAAACTGTATCCTCCTTTAAGGATCCCGTACATCCCAGACTAGCTTCAAACTCGATGTAGCCAAGGGGGACCTTAGACTCCTGATTGTCCTCCCATTGAGAGTGATGGGATTATAGACTGTGTTCACATGCTTGGTTTATTCAGTGCTGGAGTTTAATTTGGGCCTTAGTGCATGTTTGACACAGGTTTAAAGTTTACTTTTTTCTTAGTAGTTAGAAAATATTGTAACTTGACCTATAACCAAACATTATAACTTGAGATAAAACAAGAACTGATTATAACTGAAATACTCTGTGAAACATTTTTTTTTGAGTAAAACAATTTTTTTTTTCAAATAGAATTTTAACCTAGAGTGTTAACTATAAGGCACTGGTGACTGCATTCCAATGCCTCTAACTAGTTTTTCCTCCAGAACTTCCACCTCACAGTAAGAAAGGAAGGTAATGGGGCAGATGGGAAGGGTTGGGCTTAAGGACGGTTGAGAACAGGTTGTGGCTTTCTGTTTTAAAGTGTAGTTTTTGTTATCTTGAAGTTCTACGGTATATTTAAATTTTGTTTATTTATTACTGTTGTTGGTAGAGGGTCTGAGTGTTTCTGGCTCAGGGTGAAGGTCAGAAGACGCCGGGTTGGTTCTCTCCTTCCATCTTTACATGGATTCTAAATGACCCAGTCGCCTTTATTCACCAAGACATCTTGCTGGCCCATTAGGAAATGTTAGAAAAATGGCTATATAGAAGTTGAGGATCTGGCAGTTGGTTATCATGAAGAAATGACCAACTTAGTGTGAGTCTACTCGGGCACAACTGTCCATGCAGATGCCCTGGGCGAGCTGTTGGCAATTTCTCTAGGCTCCGCCCAACCGTTACCTAGCAACAGCTGACCACTGGTTACCTCTCCCTCTCCCCGCCTTTCACATCTCCCCTCCCTCCCTTCCCTTTCTCTTTCTTCCCTACGTGTCCCTGGCCCGGCTTCTTCCCCCTCTTTCATCCTTCCTCTGTTCTTCTCTGTCCCCTTTCCTTCCTCTGCCTCTAACCCTACTCCAGATCCCCTTCCCATCCTACCAATAAGCCTTCTTTATAGTAGGTCTGTAGCAGGGCTGCTCCCTCAGGGGGAACACCTTGGCAGGGCCTGCTGAGGTGCTCCTTCCTGCCGCACTATACTACTGTGTTTTACCAAACACAACAAGAGCGGTCTTGTGGTTCACTTGGGCTATCTGGTCACAGCCCAGCTGTAGCCTTGGCCGACCAGGCCAGGCTTTCTTCCCTTCCTGTCGATCTCACTCTTGCCAAGCCCTGAGCTCTGGCCGCTGGACAGACTCATTCCTAAAGGCAGGCATTGATTTTTCCTGCTGTGTGTCTTGTTCACTGTCTGGAATTACTGTTCTCCAGACGTCTGCTTCTCCTCTCCAGTCAAAACCAGCTGGATTCACTCTCAAGGGAAAGACAGAGTTGGGACTTATGGCTTGTGCACTCTCCCTCAGTCCCTGTCTTCCTGTATTACATTGCCCTTGGCTGGTCGGTCCTGTGTGTCGTGTGTGTGTGTGTGTGTGTGTGTGTGTGTGTGTGTGTGTGTGTGTGTTATGGGGGGAGGGCTTTGTAGCACCACTAGCCACACACGTTTGTCTTAAGTTCCAGTCCTGAGCAAGGAGTGCTCTGATATATAGTCTCTGGTGTCCCCTTTCCAGTACCTAGCACAGGGGTACTGACCTGTCAGTTGGTTCAGGTTTTAAGGTTATGCTACGCTAAAAAAAAAAAAAGAAAGAAAAACAAACTAAACCATCAAAAACCATTGGATTGGAAAGATATTTCTTGCTTGTGTGTGTGTGTGTGTGTGTGTGTGTGTGTGTGTGTGTGTGTGTGTGCACGTGCCCCATCTGTCTCTCCATCTGTCCATCTGTCTGTTTGCCTGCCCGACGAGTTTGACTTTGTCTTCAGTCACAGCTTGGGAAGCCATAGGAACCAGACATCTGTGTCCTTAGCTCCAAGGGCAGCGGTGTGTGGGTGACTTGCAAGCTGGCTTGTGGAACAGCTTTTCTGTTCTGTTTTCAAAGAACAGAAAAGACAAAGTCTACGTGCCCAATAAGGTAAAGAGAGACCTTGGTCCTCAGACAGGAATTTCAGAACTTCTAGTCAGTGGTGTCTTTGTGGCTGGTCCCTAATCTTTTCTTTTCCAAGTTTCTTTCAAAGGATGATTAAGACATCTTTAATTAACTATTAAAGCCCAACTGTTCTAATATAGAGGATGAGATTTATAAAATCCTTTTAATTACCGGAACCAGATTTTTTTTTCCTGATCTGTAAATACCAGTTTACTCCTTAAGCAAATTTGGCTTTAATTAAACTGGATGTTAGGGTGCTGAGTGCTAGCAGTGCCTTGATTCGCATTAGCCCTGGTTTTAATGGAGCCGGCTTCACAGTGAGGAGCAGAGGCTTGGATAATTTATTGTTGAAAGTGGAAAATCAGGCAAAATGGGATTTGCTTTTCATATAGGAGCTCATGGAAATTACACACACCCTTGCCACTTCTGATTTATTCAATGCATAGTAGTGGGATTACCACAAAGTCCTTCAGTGATGTGAGATTAAGACTCCCTCGCCAACCCCATTGGTGTGTTGAAACTAGCAACCAGGTTTATGGTTCTAAAGACAAGGAAAGAAATTCCAGAGCCAGCTTTCCTTTGTTCAGCTTTTTGTTTAATATTCAACACGGTGTACAGTTTGTTGAGAAAATAAGGGCCATGTTTTGCCATCCCCTATTCAGTCAACACACGGAGGTGTTTGAAATGATCTGCTAAGCCCGTTTCCCTGCCTTGAACCATCTGGTTCAAATTCTGTCTACCTGCTAGGAGTGCAGCAGTTTTGTCTGCCTGTACATACGAGGAAGTCACAACTCATTAACAGTTCAGGGGAAATCCCCATGGAAATGTACAACTTGACTATTGTGGTAGGTCTCCCCTTGGGAGCAAATTAGATAGGACTTTTATAGTAAACCAAAGAAACTTTAGGCATATTGGGAGACCTGAAAAGGATTCAGGGGTGGAGGCAATTGAACTAATCTAAAAGCTTTTATTTTAAATGGGAACAAAGTTGTGTGTCATAATCTGACTGGTTGCTGAGTTCAGTGGTAAGTTGCCAAGTGACATCGAAATACATTGAAATAGGGACACATGCATAATAACAGAAACAGAAGCAGACTGTATCTCAGTCTCCTACACAAATCAAAATCCAGATAGAGACCAACCACGACATCTACTGATTTACCTTGATGTCTCCATGTTGAAGGCTAGAAAGCTTCTTCTGGGGCTGGGGAGATGGCTCAGTGGTTCAGAGGACTAACTTCTCTTCTAGAGGTCCTGAGTTCAATTCCTAGCAACTACATGGTGGCTCACAACCATCTGTAATGGGATCTGGTACCCTCTTCTGGTGTGTCTGAAGACAGCTACAATGTACTCATATAAATGAAATAAATAAATCTTAAAAACAAAGAAAGCTTCGTCTGTTTTAGTCTCCTGAATACAATCATGCCTGTATCACATGGTTTCATCCAGAGTGTTAAGTCAAAGCTCACTAGAGGTTTTGGGAAAACTTCTCTCCTGGTAAATTGGAAGTGGTATTGTCAGACCCACTCCCTTTTTTACTCAAGGAGAAAGGTTTTGTGTAGATGTCCTTTGACTGTCAGGGCAAGGTTATAAAAACTGCAAACACCAGGCCCTGAACTGAAGTCAGTGCTGTCTTGCTCTAGATTTCTTCTCTGTTATTTTAGCCATGGTCCTAGTTACAGGTAGCTGAGAGCAGTGCTGACAATCACCTGCCAATTTCAACTTCTTCTTCTTTTTTTAAATATATATATATATATATATATATATATATATATATATATATATATATATATACCATTGCTCTCTTCAGACACACCAGAAGAGGGCATCAGATCCCATTGCAGATGGTTGTGAGCCACCATGTGGTTGCTGGGAATTGAACTCAGGACCTCTGGAAGAGCAGTCAAGGTTCCTAACCACTGAGCCATCTCTCCAGCCCCAATTCCCAGCTTCTTAATTCACAGATTCAATCAACCATAAATCTGAAATAAGCAGCAGAAAATGAGAGGCTATGTTCGATATGCATGAGTTTTTTTTCTTGACACTATTCCCCAAAGAGAATAATATAATAACTACTGACATCACACTTAAGAGTATATCAGGCATTATAAGTCATCTAGAGATAAAAATACTCCAGATGTAAGTAGGTTATATGCAATACATTGAGTCATATACACAGATTATATTCACTGACTATACCATTCTACAAAAGGGACTTGAATACCTGCAGTTTTTGGAACCAGTCCCTCAGGGACACCATGTTGTATTCATGCAGGCCTTGAGAGGGACCTGGGGTCTCATAGCTTATGAACTCATAGCTTCTGTAACCATAGCATCTGCATTCTCCGTGGATTGTGTTATCCACGAAGGCCTGGAAGATGCTGTTGGGTTTTAGTACGTGCTGGTTGGTATGGTATTCACTGAGTGAACAAACCAAAGATTCAAGAAGGACAAAAGATTCTTTAGTGCTTCCACAAGGTAAGTGGTACATCAGGAAGGTTCCGTTTCAGTGATTCTATGTTATAACAGCAAATCAAAAGTCAACGTTTCCTATTTTGAGGCTGCGACGCACCTCTCACTGTCCTGTTCTTACACACATTCCTCTTGCTACTTCTCTCTTCCTGTTTCTTGAGTGAAACGGTTGATTTGTTTATTTATTACTATTGTCATGGCTGTCGAGTGATGCCAATTTGTGCCCCACTGGCTACTCCCACTTCTCCATTTTTGGAGAACCCTGCCTCAGCACCAGAAATCTCACTTTACACAACACTAGCTTAAAGGTCCAATACAAGCTCAAGAAGGCATATGAAAGCTTAGACTGTCTGACCTTTCACCTGCGAAAGAGAATCCTGGTGACAAGGAACTGAAGAGGGGAACCCCTAAGAGCGGGTGCTGACGCTCTGAAGCAAAACTGGAGAGGGGACCACAAGGTAAAAGTTGTCATACCATCTTTACCTTTCCTGAACTGGTATTTTGTTTGGCGGGGGAGGCCAGAGAAGGGGGAGAATCAGGGAGAGAGGGAGGGAGGGAGGAAGAGAGACAGAGAGAGTCTGAGAGAGAGAAAAAGAGTCAGAGAGAAAGAGAGAGAGAGAGAGAGAGAGAGAGAGAGAGAGAGAGAGAGAGAGAGAGAGAGAGAACTTTCCATTGACCTAATACACAGAACAGAATAGAAAATGAGGCCACAAAAAACTGACCGCTCATTTTGGAGTTTCCCTAGAGGTGTCTTGCTCAAGGACAAAGAGCCTCTTCCAAGAGGAGTTTCCCCTTTGCCCTGGGAACATTCCAGAGGTAGGGCCAAGTCTAGTAGGTCAAAGGCCTGCTATCTATAAGACTTCCTTGGGGTTTGGACTCTTGGCAGAAAGCAGCAAATTTCCTCTTTGGTGGGAAGTCCTAAAGCACTGAGCAGGTTGGGGGAGGGAGAGGGCCATTCCCACCACTCAAATTCAGCATTTAAATCGGAAAGGACTGCTGTCCCTGGGTTCCTGGGAGGGGACAGCATGCTACCTCCCTTAGGCCCTGATAGGTGTGTGTCCAGCGGGTGCTGGAGGCTACTGGGGAAGAAGGAAAGAGCCCAGGAGTGAAACGGCCAGGAAAGTGTGGGCAAAGGGCATCTTGGTGTTTCCTAAGGCCTTAGGCAAGTTCTTTTTCTACAGTGATTCTTGTTCTTGCTTTGTAGTCCAGGCTGCCTCACAACAGTCTGCCTGCCTCTGCCTTCCAAGTGCTGGGATTAAAGGCCTTTGCCTGCCAGTAGACACCAGTGCCTGGCTCCCTATAGTGACTCCAGAAGAGAGGGATTAGCATTCAATACTCTCAACTTGCTTGATAAGAAAAACGTACTTTTTCTGCTCACCTTTTTATTGGAGATCAAAATGTCCCTCAAGCTCAGGAAACTGTACAGTGCGAGCTCTGTTGCTGAGCTGGCCTTCCTTGCACTTCACAGCTACAGGAGTGGGCCACTGAGACCTTAGGTATCCCTTACAGGCCTCTCCAACAGAGGCAACCATTCTCAGCTTCCACTTAGGAATGGACTCTTCAGATACTGAACTTAAAAGGCTATGACCTTACCCAGGAAGAACACGGAGGCTGCATACACTGTTCGGTGGCTACGGACTGCCAATGCACAGTTCCCTTCTAAAGGGTTCATGCTTCAGAGATCATGTTAGTGTTTACACGTGCTCTGGAAATGATTGGTAAAGCTGCACCTGCATTTCCCAGAGCCTCACGAACTATCCACTTCATTCATATAGAGAGCTGCTTACTTCTTCCTTTTTGTTAGGTCTTGCAGCAAGACCTTGGATGATTCCATTGTTGGGAGAGAAGTAAATTTGAAAATGACTGTTCTTTTTTTAAAGAAGAAATTACTCCTCTCCCCCCCCCCCCGCCACTTCCCCGCACCGCTTTTTGTCAGCTGGGGTAATCCGTGATGAAGACTTCTATTCTTTTTCATATCCTTAACACACCCCTTCCACTGAGAGTTTGCCAACTTTCCTTCTGGGCTCCAAGTCTGTGTGTACAGCTACTCCAGGATGCCCTAAGGGTCATCAACACTGCTAAGGCTCGGATTACACGCCCCAAAATATGGTGCCCTGGCACACTGACTATTTTGATCTGAAGGGCAAGGGCTCTCAAGCAAGATCCTTTAAAAATAACTATTATTAGTTATTATTGTTACTATTATTGCTATTATTATTATTATTATTATTACCTGACTCCCTTCTCTGTCTTCCTTCCAAGGCAGTACATAGAAACTAAAATTCCCTTCTGCAAGACAAGTCATGGAAATCAGACCCCCTTCCCTGTAACAGCCACAGACCCTGGAATAAGTTCTAACCTCCTTCCACCTTCCTGTGACAGCTCTCAGTGAACAAAAGTCTGACGCATCTTGTAGGACCTAAGTGCCTCTCTGTAGAGGTGTTCACCCTCAAAAAGAGGCCATGCCGTACAGGGAGGCCAAGAAGAATCCGGAGGGAGGCCTTTAGTCCCATCACGTCCCTATGATAGTCCATTCTCCATGGAATCTACGCACAAACTTCCCCCTGGGTCTCCGGGTCTTTGTTTTCCAAAGCCCCCATGTTATTGATTAAATTCCTCATGCCTCTCCTCTGTTAGCCTGTCCTCTGTGACAGGACTGGTGGCTGTGAGCCCAGGAGAGATGAGGAGTGTGGTGTTCCAGCTCCCTCCTCGCTGTGTAATTTTGACCCTTGCCCTCCCATTTCTACCTCTGCAGTCCTGATGACTGCTAACACTGGCTGGCTAACTCGGGTCAACCCTGCAAATCAGCTTCATCTTCCTCACTCTCTGACTTCTCCCGTTTGTCAGGTCCATTTCACAGGAGCCGGGGAACTATCTCTGTGTCCTCTATTGTCTTTGCCTGAGTAGCCCTGGCCTTGTGAGGGCTGACTCCCGCAGCTCCCTCATTATTTCCCTTCCTTCCCTGAATCTGACTCAGGATGAGGCTCTCCCCACTAGACACCAGAGCAGCCTTTAAAAACACAGTAGGTCAGGTGGCTTTCTAACTTAAACGCCTTCCTGTAAACTCCCTCCTGCTGCCGCCGCCGCTGCTGCTACAGGGAGATAGTTCACATTCCTTAGTTCAGCTTATCAGCTCTCAATGTCTGCCTTTTCCTTTCTTGCATCAGGTTCTGGCGTCACGTTGGCTTCTGGAAAGTTCATCAGACCTCCATGTTGCTTCACATAGCTCTGCAATCCACTCTTCATTTGTTTTTCTTCAAACACCTGCTTCCCTTCTTTGCCTAATGAACGGGGAGGGGCAAGTCCCTCCCTCTATCCTCTGGAGGGTCGCTGAAGCAAATGGACAGTAGCCCGAATAAAGGAGAGAGGAGATATGAACTCATGAACATGCAAGAAGGCTCCTCAGAAAGGGGACTCAAGGGGGTTGGAAAGATGGCTTAGTGGTTAAGAGCACCAACTGCTCTTCCAGAGGTTCTGAGTTCAAATCCAGGAACCGCATGGTAGCTCACAACCTGTAGCTCACATCTGTAATGGGATCCGATGCCCTCTTCTGATGTGTCTGAAGACAGCTACAGTGTACTCATAGACATAAAATAAATAAAATCTTAAATAAAATAAAATAAAGGGGACTCAACAATTGGATGAGACCCAGACCTATATTTCCATAGGGACAGGAAGAGAAGAAATGAAGTTTATGCTAATTAGTTCTTAGCTTGACACAATCTTTTGGATACAGTGTTTATCACAGCATTAGAAATCAAACTAGGCCAGGAAGTAAATTTGGGGAGTAGTGAATGATTTTCAAGTTGAATGTTGAATGGACTTAAAGAACAAATAATGACTTGTGAAGGATCCAGGACGCTGAACGGGTTGAAGAGCAGATAGTGGCCAACAATGGCTGTCTAGATGTGGAGCCCGTCTTGTCTTTGTCTTTTGAGTTTAATTTTTCCTGGCTACTGGAGCCTGGGTGCGGATGGAAAGCAACCTTGCCCTTTTGCTGGGTCTGGTAAAGTAATTTCAGGGGGGACCCCTTGCTTAGCTTGGGGATCAGGGAGAGACAGGGGGTGGTGAGCGAGGCCTTCCAGCTGCCTTTAATAAAGTGCTCAGCATTTCCCAGGGCTGCACTTGGGTGTTTCATTTTCTGAGACCCAACAGACTCCTATCGAAAGTCTGAAACCATATCAGGATCTCTTTGCTTGATTTCCTTCCCTCTCTCCCACCCAACTCTGGCTCTATCTTTTGAGATAGTATCTCTCTATGTAGTCCTGGTTGGCCTTGAGTGGGAGGGTCTCCCTCCTCAGCATCCTAAGCGCTGGCATGGCAAGAGTGTGTCGCTATTGCCTGTCTGTCACGTGCTTCCCTTGGGACCCTCCCCTAAGCTCCTGAAGCACAAATGGCCAGTTTGGAGCACCTCTGTGTGCTTACTGTCTCTGCACAGTCTTCATTTTGAATGAGTACAGTCTATCATGGAGAAAGCATGGTGATCTCATGACAGCGGGAATATGCACCCCCCCCCCATATCTCAGGGGAGCAAGGAGCAGCAAGCCTGTGCCTGAGTAGCGTGGACATCTAACTCTCAAAGCCTAATTTCCTTCCGCTAAAGTTTCTAAAACCTTCGAGACTGTGTTCCAACACAGGGACCTAAAGGGAGATGTGTTACAGTATATATCATCTACAGTGTATATCACACACTGTATTACATATATTTCCTAAGCCCAGGAAATATGTGTTATGCCTTTCTCTGCTGGGAAGTGAACTTAGAGTGGGAAGCATATGTCAGCGTAGGTTCCGCAGCTGGAGCAGAGTACACCCGGTGGGGTTGTTGATAATGGGAGGGACCAAGGCCTGTGGAAAACCTCTACCACCCATTCCATTTGTGATGTTAAAACTGCTCTAAAATAATAGTCTATTCAAACAATACTCAATGCTGGGGAGGATGGAGAGAGGTCTCATCAGATATGAGCACTGGCTGCTTTTCCAAAGGATCCAGGTTCAATTCCCAGCACCCACATGGCAGTGCACAGCTGTCTGTAACTTCAGCTCCAGGAGTTCTGGCACCCTCACAAAGATATACATGCAAGCAAAACACCAATGCACATACAATAAAATTAAATATAACAATTAAAAATAAATAAAATAATCAGAGTTGCAGAGATAGTTCAGTTAAGAGTACTTTCTATTCTTGCAGAGGACCTGAGTTTGGTTCCTGGCACCCACACCAGGGTGCTTACAGTCATCTACAACTCTAGCTGCAAGGGATTTTTAATGGTTTCTTTTGGCCTCTGAGGGTGTCAGCATACACGAACAGACAACACACACACACACACACAGAGACAAACACACAGAGACACAGACACACACACGCACACAAACACACACACAGACAACACAAATATAAACACATCCCAATAAAAAATAAAAATAAATCTTAACATACAAACCCTTCCATAGAAGATGGGGAGCAGATGGTTGTCTATACAAAGGACATTTTGTTTCTCCCTTTCTCTCCTCTACCATCCCCAACAACTCTCCTTCACTGATCACAGGCTATTGCCCTATGAAGAAACACCAGATCCTCTCACCTGGAAGGATCTTCCGGCACTCAGTTCTGCCCATTCAGTTGTTTCCTGCAATCTGTTCCTTTTCCAGAAAACTCACTCAGGACTGCTTCTGCCAAGATCGACGCTGACCTTCTAAATTGCCACATTCCGGGTCTCTTCCTTCCTTATTTAATTTGTCTCTTATCCCTGACAGTACATTGTATTCTTTTTGTTTGTTTTAGATAGGGCTGTTACCATGTAGCCCCTCCCCCCTGGCCTAGAAACTCACTCTTTAGCCAGGCTGGCCTTGAAGTCAGAGATCCACCTGCCTCTGCCCTCAGAGTGCTGGGATTAAAGGTGTGCGCCACCACGCCCAGCACGGCATCTCTCTTTGAAGCACCTCTAGACCAGTAGTAATTTCTCTCTGTCCTGCTGTGTCCTCACAACTCTTTCCTTTTTCTACCTAAATAACAATATCAAAATCCAGCATTTAAAATCCAATGCAAGCTTTTCTCCTTTCACAGAATCAGACATTACCTTTAGATCTCTGATCTCTGACATTGTTGTTACTCCATGGGAGAAGGCACTTCATAGGAGTGAAGGCTCCACGTGTGGACTTAGCATAGTGCTAGCCTTTGATGGCATGTGGACCATCATAAAACTGTTTTCCGATGGAAGTAGCATCTTCACCGCCCTTCTCATGAATGGATGGATTTCTCCGGATGGAGAAACCCTGAGGAGGTTGGGGAGGGAGGTGGTTTAGTCATCCTGAGTTTTTTTTTCTTTAAAAAAAGTATTTTTATTTCATTTATATGAGTGTTTGCTTGCATGGTTGGTGCCCACAGGGGCCAGAAGACGGTATCAGACCCTCTAGAGCAGGAGGGTCTGGTGGGTATGAACTACCATGTGGGTGCTGGGAATCAAACCCAGGTCCTCTGGAAGAAATACACTTAATTGCAGAGCCACTTCTCCACCCCCACCCCAAATTTCATGTCATATTTCCCATGCTTTATATTTTTCTCACTCCTAATGAATTCTGTAACATTTTGTACAGCTCACACAATTCAGTATAGCTACACAAAGCAACACAAAAAATTGTGTGTTGGGTATAAGGTGATAGGCTGGGTTTAGGTGTGCATGAGGAAGAACCAGTCATGTCCTTGTCATGGGGCTAGAGTTAGCCTGAGTTCAGACAGCCACCACACAGATTATAACTGTAGCTACAATATGGCTGCCCCTCTAGTGTTTGGTGAGGTAAAGTTCAATGTGCAGCTATATCAATGGTCACACAATTTGTCAGTTGGGCAGATCAAATCCCAGAGGTGAGGAGTGTTAGGCAGGCGGTGGGATTGTCCCTTGTCATTGCGCTTTGTCTCCTAACCAGTTCTTAACTCTGTTTCTTCAAGATTGGTTCTTTTGGCCAGATGTCTGCAGCCACCGTGAGTAACCTTCTCAGGAAGTGTGCTGGCACACATCTCCACAGCTGTCCCGTCCTAGCAACGAAAGGGAGTTTGGACTAGATAACCCGTATAGTCCTTTCTGACCTGGGTACTTTGTGAGGCTATGGCAGAAGTCTGAATTCCGGCAGCGGCGGTGGCCTTGATGCTGGCCTGTTCATCTGGGTAGAGTTAATCAGTAAACGGTTGCTAAGACAATATTTGAGAGGTGGAGATGAGTGAGTAAGGTGGAGGTGGAGCAGAAGAAGGTGCCCTTTGAGAACAGCAGTTAGAAGGAGCATAAAGGAAGCCCACTGGTGCTCCACAAAGCTCCGATGGTGCTCCACCCCCCATTCCTCACCCCCCAACCCCAAGCGCTTCACATTCCCATACCAAACACGTTGTGGACTTAGACCTCTGACTACACAGTTTCACTTGCGGTTTTTAACACAATGTGTGCTTGTTTGATAGCAACCAAGGGGATTTTAATCTACTACTTCGATTAGAGACCTTTGTCTTACACATTCTGGGGAAATGGTCACAGGAGCTAGTTCCACACTCGCGTGATGAGTATGTGCTTCCTAAGAATGCAGTTGATTGAAACTGCCTGAGAGTTTAGGAAATGCCTGAGAGTGAAACTTTCTGAGGTACCCATTTAAGCCTTCCCTCTGGGTAGAGGATAGCTGGGGCTCCAGTATCTCAATAAGAGACCCCGAGAAAGAGCTAGATTAGACTAGATCTAGCATTTATACAAGAACATGTAAATGGATCCCAAAAGACAGAGGAGGGCAGAGCAGGCCATTTGGCTTGGGATCTCGTACTCAAGGGCGGGGCCCAAAAGTTGGTCTTTAGCAGGAAACTTACTATATCCATACACTCACACACGTAACACATACACATATAACACATTCACTCACACAACACTCACATAAATACCACATACACACACATCACATACATGCAAACACACCATACATATACAGATACACACAACATACATACACATACATGCACATATATACACAAACCATACATATACATATATACACGCAACATACACACATACACACACCACACACATAACATACTTACAACACTCACTAAACACCACACAAACACACACATACTCACAGTCACACACATCATACTCATACACACCACACACATACAACACATAGACTCACATAAACACCACATACATGCACACACACACACACTCACTCACTATGAAGGTAAGCTAAACTAGTTGTAACAGAGAGTAGTTCTTTTGTCCCTAAGAAAATCACTTGCTATCCTCAGAAGGTCAGATGTTAAAGAATTCTTACATCACGTGCTATCAGAGTGTCTAGAATCTCCAAGAAGTTGAAAAGCAGTATCGGGGCTTAGAGTGAGAAAACCTGGGCAAGCATTTCTCCTTTGTAGAATCTGTTTGAGTAGATATTCTGGCTAGTTTTACTTCTGTTTTCAAGAGTTGTGAGATCTGGTAAACATGTAGAATGTTCCTGTAAGCAAAAAAAAAAAATCCCGTTTTCCTGTATTTACTAAGTGTGGGTTCACCCACTACCTGTAGATTAGGAGACAAAAAGATTTTTAAGAAATAGTTGTGTAGTAGTGGTTTTTGCTTTCATTTATTTATTTAAGATTTATTTATTTATTATATGTAAGTACACTGTAGCTGTCTTCAAACACTCCAGAAGAGGGCATCAGATCTTGTTATGGATGGTTGTGAGCCACCATGTGGTTGCTGGGATTTGAACTCAGGACCTTCGGAAGAGCAGTCAGTGCTCTTAACCACCGAGCCATCTCTCCAGCCCCTTTGCTGTCATTTATGATGGTGATGTTGGTGATAGTGATGGTGATGGTGATGGTGGTGGTGATGGTGGTGGTGGTGGTGGTGGTGGTGGTGGTGATGGTGGTGGTGATGGTGGTGGTGGTGGTGGTGGTGGTGGTGATGATGATGGTGATGGTGGTGGTGGTGGTGATGGTGGTGGCGGTGGTGGTGGTGGTGGTGATGATGATGGTGATGGTGGTGGTGGTGGTGATGGTGGTGGCGGCGGTGGTGGTGGTGGTGATGATGATGGTGATGGTGGTGATGGTGGTGATGGTGGTGGTGATGGTGATGGTGGAGGTGGTGGTGGTGGTGGTGGTGGTGGTGGTGGTGATGGTGATGTTGGTGGTGGCGGTGGTGGTGGTGGTGGAGGTGGTGGTGGTGGTGGTGGTGGTGATGATGATGGTGATGGTGGTGGTGGTGGTGATGGTGGTGGCGGTGGTGGTGATGGTGGTGGTGGTGATGGTGGTGGTGATGGTGATGGTGGAGGTGGCGGTGGTGGTGGTGGTGGAGACGGTGGTGGTGGTGGTGGTGGTGACGGTGGTGGTGGTGGTGGTGATGATGATGGTGATGGTGGTGGTGGTGGTGATGGTGGTGGCGGTGGTGGTGATGGTGGTGGTGGTGATGGTGGTGGTGATGGTGATGGTGGAGGTGGCGGTGGTGGTGGTGGTGGAGACGGTGGTGGTGGTGGTGGTGGTGACGGTGGTGGTGGTGGTGGTGATGATGATGGTGATGGTGGTGGTGGTAGTGATGGTGATGGTGGTGACGATCTGAGGGTGTATTGCATGCTAAACAAGCTCTCTATTGCTGAGCTATATCCAGTCAAGAGTATAGTATTTTATGAACAATAGATAATGGTTACTATTTACCTAGGCACTGTGTTAATTACTTCATATACGTCTAACCAGTAGCTGTTACAGGTCTAATGGGTGCTATTTTGGAAGATTGTGGAACCTCCAAGAGGTGCAGTCTAGGTCAGGGAAGTGAGTCACTGAGACTGATCTCAGAGGTATGTTATTTCTCTCTGCTTCCGGGTTGGTTATGGAGTGAATTGTTCTCACCCTATATCTACACAGCAATGATGTTCTGACCAAGTACAAAACCTAAGCAATGAAGGACATTTGAGACACAATAAATTCTTCTTCCTTAGAAGTGACTTCTGTAAAGTATTTTGTCACGGCAATGAAAGAATCAGGAGTTTAGTAGCTCTACAGGAGTACACCATGAGATAGGTGTCATGAGTGACCCAACTTACAGGTGGAGCACTGGGGTGACAAGAAGCTGAGAACTTGCCCGAGGGTGAGGACATGATCATGAGCTGCACAGATAACCACAGAGCCAGTGTCTGCTGATGTAGTCACTTATTTTCCAGGTCAAGATAATTTTTATGAAATCAAATTCAGGAAGTGAGAATGGGGTCCAGAGTCCTACAAGCGAAGGCCAGGAATGAGATTAAGATCATGGCTGGCTCCTTTCATCTTAAAACTAGATTGTTTAGGTAATATGTGTAGGAAACCCTAGATTAATTGAAACAAATTATTTGATAGTCTATTGGGAGACTCTCCTGCAACTTTAATTTTTTCAAAGCCTGCATTTAATGATAGTTCTTAAACGCTTTAACCTCCTTTCTAGCCCAGCACCCACCAGAGGTAGTAGAAAGGAAAGGATACAGGGGTAGTGGACCTGCTTAGAAATGGTTCTTTGGCGCAACTCCCATCTGCATTGTCAGGAAATCAGCAGTTCAGTTCACAGGATTCGGCAGCGGCAGCTCATCCACTGGCAAACACTTCATAGATACACCAGCAGTCCTGTTCAGTAGAGTGGGGAGAGCAAACAGGAATCAGCAGTTGTGGCACTACCTAGCAGAGACAGCCAGGCCTCAGCCCCAGCTCATGTCAGCAGGAGGGACCAAGAGGGACACCAGGAGAAGTTCTGAGCTGTGCCTCTCTCAGCAAAGCAAAGATCAGTGTCTTACAAGTGTGTTGCACAGCTAGCTTTATAAGCAAGCTTAGCTCAGCCTTTCACTGTCCGTCGAGTCCTTTTTATACTCCCTCCAAACATCAGGTGTCTTCCGTGTGTCTTGCCTCAGCACGTGTGTCTGTCTCAGCTTACACCACTCTGCCAATCAGCCCAAGTCCTCCAAAGTGGCAAAAAACTGCAGCACACCACCAGAAATTTTTTTGGGTGCATTTCTTTTTATGGAGTCCCAACAAATGGAGCTCAACTATGCAATGTAAAGCAGACCAATACATGCATGTTGTTAGTTATCGAAGAATCCCTCATCATGTGTCCTTTCACATACTTGCTTTAGCAGAACACCCTTTCTCCTATATCTGCTTTAGTGAAACATTCCTTCACAGGTCTGCCTTAGTCTTTCACCTGTATTCACATCAATGAAACACACCGTCACATTTTTTGCCCCGGCAAAACACCATCCAACACAACTGATTTTCCAAACCCTTAAGTTTCCACTTCAGTCTCCCACACCCAATGCACATCATTCTCCCCCTCCAGCCACACAAACTAATGGGCCCCAGACACAATGTGTATAAATCCCAAGCACAGAGAAAGCTAGAGTGGTTGACCAGGTAAGCAAATTGCTTCCTAATCTGTCTAATAAACTTTGAGGCCTGAGCAAATATGGACTCCCCGTGAAACCTACTTCCCCAAACCTAAGTAAACACAGCTTCCGATGTTGATTTTGCCCTCTAGGCTGAGGACTGTCCCGAAGCTCCCCAAGTCCTAACCCTAAAGGGCTTTTCCTGATGGCATGGAACAGATGTTTTCTGGGATCCCAAGGTCTAAGGTTGGTTCCTGGCCAGGATGATATATTTTCTTAGGGTTGGAAATACCCATCCTCATCTCCCTCACTGTCTTTGGCTCCCACATCTCTGCACTAACCCTGCACCATTCTCAGGCTGCTCTATGGCACTGAGACATCGTGAGAGTCTGGCCCAGCCTTCACCTGTTTGCCATTGGTCTCCCATCTTCTGAGGCTAGTCCAGTGACACCTGACAGCATATGATAGCAAAATGACCGAGCCAGTTTCTCATAAAGCACAAGTTTCCAAACGTCAAAGAGATGGCTTTACTTGAAGTAATTTTAACAAGGCTTTCAGTTTGAGAAAATTTTTCTTCCCTGGTAATAGGATTGAACCCTGTGCATGTGTGGCAAGTTTTCTATCATTAAGTTACAACTCCAATTATAAAGTCCATTTTGGCTCCAGACTTTTAAACATATTTTATTTGGAGATAGGATTGCCTGATGTTGCCAAAGCAACATTCCCATCCTCTTTGCCTTGACTCCTGGGTAGCTGGGACTGTAGGAGAGTGCCACCACAATTGTCTAGTTTAAGTTTCAAATTTGAGATATCTGATTTTCTATCACAAGTCAGGCAGGGAGGGTATTATTGTCAGCAACCTAAGAGGCCATACGTAGCCTTCCCAAAATTCAGAACCAGTTGGGTGTAAATGGAAACTCAAATTTCTATCTTCATTCATATTAACTACCCCTGTTTCCCAAGGCTCAGGTAACATTGTGTATGTGGGGTGGGATGTAAGAGAGAGGATAGGGAGGAGTCTCATGAGATGCTGTGTTCTGGACCTGACACAGCCTTTGCACTCACAAGCTCACATCAGCTGCATTTATCTTCACAAGACCTGTACAAGATCAATCCAAGACGCCAGTCGGCATCCTGACAGTCAGCACTCATTGGACTTAATAGGTCAGAATTCAAAAAGAGGGAGGACATGAAGGGTGGAGAGACATGTTGGGGTACCTGAGAGTTAAGTTGGGGTAGATAAGATCAAGATACCATTGTTTATATGTATGAAATTGTCAAGTAACAAACACAAAATAACGTATTAAAAAATTCCTATTTCCCATCACCAGATCCTGTGTGCCTCCTGTAATAGTCATGTTTAAGCACATCATTGTAAAGTTCTCTTTCTTAGTCATTTCTTAAAGTTCTTCAAGTTCCATAGATGTTTTACTACAGTTTGCAGTGTGGTAGAGTACTCAGATAGCAGGTGACAAGACAGCCTTAGGTTGGCCACACTGCCTGCCATGCCCTGTGACTCCCTGCTGATCTCGACTGAGGGAAGTGGACGGAAGACAGGACTCATCCCTGATTTACAGTTCACAAAGAGACTAAAGCCAGAGCCTCAGTGATGGAAATGAATTATGTGATTGCATTATACTAGTCACTCAAAGGCAGCTAATTACAGTCATCTCCGTCCTTTGTAATCTTCTTAACCTCGTGGTATTTCCTGACTCTCACATACTTGGCCTGATATAACTATCAGCTGGGATGGTGACTAATTCCTTCAAGCGATTCCCCGTCTGTATGCTGTTCTTATTTGTGATGGGGAACTATCTCTTTGTAAAGCTTACCCCAAAGACCAATTATTATTATTACTTTTATAGATGTAACTTAATGCAGTACTGGGACATGGCTAATGCCCTATAAATGGTGGTTATGACAATTAAAAATCTAGGTCTGCCCAAACACCTGCTGAGCAGGTAATTTTTGAAACACTGTAGTTACATCATAACTTGGGAAATCTGTGAAAGGTTTTCACAGTGGCCACATCCGAAACTCAGAAAGGCATCCAGCAGATGAACTACTTTTGCCTTTAGTGACGTTTTGTATTTGCCTTTATCATCATCAACATCATGGTCATCGTACTTGTCATAGTCACAGTCGTCGTTGTCATCATCATCATTAAAAAGACAGACTACCACCTTAAATTTACACACACTTTTAAGCAGCCATAAATTGGGGTCGGCATTAATGTTCTATACTCAATGTGGTGGAAGAGCTTTAGTAGGTTTTCTGGCATCATCTTATATTGATCCAGCCCTTCCTGAAGGACATCCAAACTGGGCCTGTTTGTTCCTGCCCTACTTAATTACAGAGATCAAAGAGCTGTCAAAGGAGGCCTGGCCCACCTCATAGGTCCTGATATGTCAGGACCAAAGGACTGAAAATTGAATATCAAATTCTTTTTCTTAGAAGATTTATTTATTCATTATATGTAAGTACATTATCGCTGTCTTCAGATACCTCAGAAGAGGACATCAGATCTCATTATGGGTGGTTGTGAGCCACCATGTGGTTGCTGGGATTTGAACTCAGGACCTTTGGAAGAGCAGTCAGTGCTCTTAACCGCTGAGCCATCTCTCCAACCCCACAAATATCAAATTCTTATGGGCAGGTGACGCATAGAGTAAGCCTTGGGCACCCACTGAGCTTCAGCCTTCCTGACTCCCACTTTGAGCATCCAGTTTCTGATGTCAACTCTGTTCCTCTCACTTTAAAGCTACTTGGAGACTTCTGTTGCTCTGCTCTCTAGTTGATTTGAGGCCAGAAGGGGACTGGGTATCTGCATTTAAACATTCATTGTGAGTGTATGTACGTTTGTACTTGAATGTGCATGTGATGTGTGAGTACGGGTGCCCGCACGCATGCCACAGGGGTTTTGGGTTTTGAACTCTGGTCGTCAGTCTTGTGTGACAGGGACTTTTACCCTGTGAGCCATCTTGCTGGCCCTAGACATCTGGATTTTACAAACAAGGGATGAGTGCAAGGAACTCAAGCTTGATCAGTCTTAGATTAGTACCGGATGCTGGGATCATAAAGAGTTGGTGCTACAGCATCTCCACAAATGAACAAACCTTTGCTGGTCTGAATCCTAAGCAATTGGTTTCTAACAATTATAACAAGCTCAAGTGGGAACCTCAAGTCAACGTAGTTAAAAAGGATTTTGGTCTCTTTCCCAAGTGAGCCTTTTTTTAAAAATCACTATCCTTTTCATGAATTTAATCCTAATGACTCCTTGCTCAGTTCCCTCATCCCAGGTAGACTCAGGAGCATGTGTGTAGCTGACTGCAATCACTCAAACTCAGTGAGGACACAAGTTAGCGCATCTGCTCTTATAAACCATAGATTACATTCGTTAAACCGCAAGTTCAAGGTAAAAGCCAATACAGCAATTATAAACACAAACAATCCTGATCACTTGGAGTTTTTATTTGTGACTAAAATTTTCAATGGTGAGACTGAAAGGGAGCTGTGTGTTCATTCCTATAAGAGGTCGGCAATACATAGGTACTTTTTTTTTAAAGAGAAAAACTAGCAATATAATATTCCTTTTCTATTTTCAATATATATTTTACTTTTGCAGTATTGAACCATTAAACCATTCCCCCAGTCCTAGATATTCTTACTGTACATTCGCAGTCAAGATCACATACTTGCAGTTTATGAATGAAGAATTTCACTCTTCCATCTCTTTTTTTGGTAATGATTTATTAGGTTTATTTCATGATTGTAACTAAAAATAGGTTTGCCCTATGGAGAAGACTTAATTTACTTAAGGTGTACACTCTGGATGCGATACTGAGTCTGAGCTTCCCCCATGCTTCAACACCACGATCTACAACACAGGCCAAGAACCTTCTCTAGTGTAGAGGAAAGGTCTTTTTTCCACAGCTAGGCTCATGGTCAACGCACTGATATCAGCTAGATTTCTATCACTATAACAAAATATTCAAGATGACTAGGTTATAAAGATAAAAGGTTAATTTTGGCCAACAGTTTTGGAGCTTCCTGTCTGTGATTGCACCGGTCTTGTGGTTAGGTAGTGCATCACTGGGGGTGGGGGATGGAGAGGGAAGCATGCTAGAAAGCAAAATTGCTTGTGGGCAAGAAGCAAGTTTAAGGGGAAAAAAAAAGAGGGAAAGGCTCGGGGGTATAAGAGTGCATGCCCAGTGATCTAAAGACTTTTCATAAGGTCCCAGTTCTCAAATGATCTACTACCTACAAAGAACTTTACCTTGGGGACCAAGGTAGAAGCTGTATCCTTGGGGCTTTGGAAGACATTCCACATCCAAACTAAAATACCTCTGCAATAGAAGACAGACTAATAAAAGAAAAAACAATACATACACATCCTCATTTTAAGTTGCACAAAAGACTTCAAAAAATGAAGACCAAAGAAATAGGGAAACCATTTCTCCTTGCGACACCCAATAGGTGACAGTTGAGCAGGAGTGTGATTGGGTGAGAAGCATAGGCTGTAATATGATTGGGTGAGACGCATAGGCTGTAATGTGATTGGGTGAGAAGCATAATCTGTAATGTGATTGGGTGAGAAGCATAATCTGTAATGTGATTGGGTGAGAAGCATAATCTGTAATGTGATTGGGTGAGAAGCATAATCTGTAATGTGATTGGGTGAGAAGCATAGGCTGTAATGTGATTGGGTGAGAAGCATAGGCTGTAATGTGATTGGGTGAGAAGCATAGGACCTAACGTGTTCTTGAGACCTGGTTGGACAGACTCTTCCCTGCATCTTCAGAGACAAAGATGTTCATTTCTTCTGGAAACTGGACTCGCACGTACTGTGGGGAAGACGAGGGAGGAAGCAGGTGAGGATGCTCTTCATGCTTCTGCTGTGGTCGCCGCTATGGCCCAGACCCCATCACTACCATGTGCATTTGTTACTTAGCTTATTTCTCTGCTTTGATACCAGCATGCCTTGTGCCAAAACCACCGGAGGGGTTGGATTTATGTGTACACCCAGGCTGGTCTTTAATTCCTGATGTTTCTGCCTCAGTCTCCCGAGTGTAGAGTTACAGGTGTTGTACTACAGGAAGCTAAATGTCCCTACTAGAGTTTAACATTTTTAAAGTGTGTTTCCGTGTGTTCGTGTGCATGTGTGTGTGCCTGTGCATGTGGAAGTCATCCTGAGATGTTTTTGCTAGAAACCAGTCACTTCATTTTTTGAGACAGGCTCACCATGCTTTATTTATTTACTTATTTATTTGATTATTTACTGCTTTTTGCTTTTTTAGTGTGTATGGGTGTTTTGTTTGTGTGGAACTGGAATTCCTCTAACCTCTGCAACTGGTGTTACAGGTGGTTGTGAGCCACCATGCAGGTGCTGGGAACCGAATTCACATCTCCTGCTAGAGCAACCAGTGCTCTTAATCATTGACCTGTCTTTCCAGCCCTAACGATGATATTTTTTTTAAAACCCATGATGGATTTTATGAGAATGTCCCCCACACGCTCTGGCATTTGACTATTTGATCTCCAGTCGGTGGTGCTGTTTGGGGAGGTTTAGGAGCTTTGATCTTGCTGGAGGAAGTGTCACTGGATCCAGCTTTGAGATTTCAGAAGCCTGTGTGATTCCTGGTCTATTCCCTGCTCCTTGCTTCTGGTTTCAGATGTAGGCTCTTGGCTGGCTGTGGTCACTGTGCCTGTCTGCTGCCGTACTTCTCCAAGCTGGTGATAGATTCTTATCCCTCTGGAATGGAAAGCTTAAGTAAATTCTTACTTCTGTAAGTTGCCTTGGTTATGGTGTTTTATCCCAGGAATAGAGAAGTAACTCCAGTCTCTCACTGGAACCTGAGGCTTACACTGATTAGTCTAGGTTGGCTGGGAGCCCAAGATCCACCTGTCTCTGCCTTCTCAGGGCCCGGATCACAAAGGCAAACTACAAGGCCTGGCTTTTCACATGCCAGGGATCAAACTCAGGCTGTCATGCTAGTAGGGCAACACTATCCACACAGCCATCTCCCCATACCTCGGCTAGAATTTCTGATACTGGAAAGAATCACTGACTGTATTTTCCTGTCAGGAGGTGTTAGGATGGAACAAACCCCCGTATATCATTTGGATCCTCAAAGGTTGATTGAACGCTTTTATCAGTGTAATAATAGCTCCAATGCCAGTCTGATATATCTTTCTCTTTCATTAAGACTCTAATCAGCCATGACTATAGGACCCTGGGTAAACTCCCTTTTAGCAATAAAGGGTTCAAGGAAAGCTAGTTATAACTGGGGGGCCCGTATGGCCCAGTCTTGTGGCAGTTTAAAGAAACTTTTAGCCAACAGAAACATGTAATGGATATCAAGTAATCTTTTTGCAAACAGGGCCTCAATATAATACATAGGCTAGACTTGAACTCATGAATGTCCTGCCTTAGCCTCCTGAGTGCTGGGATTCCAGGCTTGTGCTACCAAATCTGGCGTCAGTGCTTTCTTTCATTTGATATTCTTCCTTTAGCCCAAGCTGGAACTCAGTATGTCGCCTACCCAGGCTGGCTTCAAATGCTTGACAATTCTCCTGCCTCAGTCTCAGGAGTGCGGGCGACACAGATGCAAGCCACAACACCTGGAACTTGCTTTTAAACTAATGTCTAGACAAACAACATGAAGAGGAAAGGAAGTGTGCTCTAAATACATGTTTGAAATCTTGTCTTCCTATTTGAGAGGTTCTTAAAGAGTGCTCGCTGCAGGAAAGAGCTGCCTCCCTCCATGGCTCCTCTCCACTGTCCTCTCAAATTCTAGCCAATAGACAATCTCAAGCCCTAACAGGCAGGAGCTGCCGGATCAATACCAGGTACTCCAGTCCTTTCCACTCCTGTTTCCTGTGCCTTCTGGTGTGAATACAGGGTCAGAGACTGGAGTTGAATGAGCAAAGACCACTTTAAAAAAATTTTTTTTTTTAAAGAGATATGTCTAGTTCTGTCTCCAGACTGGCCTTAAACAGTGACTCTCTTGTTTCACTCTCCCACAAAGCTCAAGCTGTAGCTTTGTGTCACCCTGTCTACCTAAAAACCGCTTCTTGTATGCCTATGGGAGAAAGAGATGGCATGAACACTTACTGGTGACTTTCGTCTCATAACATGAAACAGCTGTGGGTATTGGACCTTCATGACTTTTTAATCCTTAAAGCAATGTTGACTTCGTCCCCTCCAGTGGTTCTAATGTACCAGGGAAGAACCTTAAATCTGGACATGAAGAACTGAACAGAAGCCATCAAGAGCCAAGGGAACCCTAGGCTGGAACTTAGCAGACCAAGGTGCCCAAAGGAGTCCTATGATTCAGGTTGTTTCCACTTAACGACATCTCGGGGGCTTGTACACAGCGGTTCTCTAGGCCCAGGTAAGCCATTGGTGGTCACCTGTCCATGACCAATGACCCCTTTGTTCCATGGTGAAGGGCTGGGCACTGAGCTGTGTCCAATGTCCTTTCCATGCTGAATACGAGCTCAGGCATCGCACTGAGACTGGGGGAAGAAATTTGGGAGGGGAAAGGACATTTTAAAATACTTGATTACTCTTGGCTATTGCTTTTTTTTCTCTTCTTTTTTTTTTTTTTTTTTTTTTTGCCTCAGGGGACCAGAAAAACAAGTTTAACCAGTGTCAAACCCCAAACGGTATGTGATTTTGTGTGTTCCTGTGCAGGTTGTGTGTAATGAGCTGCCAAGAACAGGCTATATTTGCAGGTGGCAGGCTCTCAGGGAAGGCCTCCTGATTACCCTGAGTCAGCTTCCTAACACGCCTACGAAATATGCGGCTGCCCTTCCGCCAGGCTAATCTTCCCCGAAGGGTGTCCAGCGTTGAATCTGGAGACAGTTAGGTTAATTTTAGTGACTGCTGGCTTTCTGATCAGTGAACTCCCCACCTCCCCACACCACCCCTTTTCTCCAATTTCATGGTCCGGTTTCCTAGTTCACTTCCTCTTGCCTGTCCACTCTGTCAAACACAGTCTCAGATGACTGTCATTCTGTCTTCATCAAAGCTAAAGAGGGTTTTATGTTCACTGTGTTTTCTGGTTAAAAGTCACTGGGGCAAGTCCCCTCCTCCCCCCATACTAGTGGAACAGCTAGACACAGAGTGCTTTCTTACTTGTTGACCAGGAAGGGACTGAACTGTGGGGGGCCTCAAAGGTCCCAGGGTAGGCATTATTAAAGGAATATAAATTTAGGATATAAAATCCAAGACTAATGGATACAAATTGTGTGTTCTTTCTGACAGCAAAATGCTTAACAACTTGCTTCAATAAAATGCCAATAAAATGCAGAGTAGATTTTCTAGCCATTCCCACTTTCATTTTCTCTGGAATCAGTGACCTGTAAGCTCCCTCATGACCTCTGGGTTGGAGGGACCCAAGAGCTGCAGGGGAGTGACTCTCCTCCTCCCAAGAAGCTCTCCCGGGCATTTATTTCTGACCTTTTTTCACTGGCTCTAGTGGGCCATGAAAAACCTAAATGCGGTGGCTTTCAGACGCCTGGGAAGCTGCAAGCCCTGAATCAAATCCTCTAGGGGAGTTTTACTCCCAGATCTTCAGGTCATTGATCCCGAAATAACAGCCTCGGAGTCATCCGTGGGAGTCATTTCTCTTGAGAAGGAGAGGCAGCTGAATGGGATGCAGGGTGATGTCACTAGACAACTACCACTTTCTCTGAGGACAGGAAGCTCTCACTTCCAGTGTCTGGGAGACTTGAAAAAGCATCACCAGTAGGGATGCAGATGATTATCTCGATGGGAAAGTCAGAAAGACTAATCAATCAAGTAAGTTACTAATTACCCAGAGGCTTGCTGAAGGCTCTCTCTCTCTCTCTCTCTCTCTCTCTCTCTGTGTGTGTGTGTGTGTGTGTGTGTGTGTGTGTGTGTGTGTGTGTGTGTGTGAGAGAGAGAGAGAGAGAGAGAGAGAGAGAGAGAGAGAGAGAGAGCACATATGGAGTTATCTTAGGATTTCATTGCTGTGAAGGGACACCCAGGCAACTCTTATAAAGGAAAACATTTAATTGGGTCTGGCTTACAGTTTCAGAGGTTTAGTTCATTATCATCCTGGCAGAAAACATGGCAGCATGGCAGCAGAAGGGGATTATTTTTAACAGGCAACCAGGACCACTCCCACAGTGACACACTTCTTCCAACAAGGCCACACCTACTCGAACAAGCCCACACCTCCTAATAGTGCCACTCCCTGTGGGTCAGGCATTCAAACACATGAGTCTATGGTGACCAAATCTGTTCAAACTTCCACGGAAGGTCAGAGGTCAACCTTGATCATCATTCTGAGAGTCACTCATTGGCCTGGAGCTCCCCAGGTAGGCCAGGCTGGCTCTGTCTCCAGTGCTGGGGTCAAAAGATACCCCTGGCTTTTAATGTGGTTTCTGAGGTTGAGACTCGGGTCCTCCTACTTGGGTGGCAAGCCCTTTATTGATTGAGCACTCTTGCTGGGATTTCGGTCCCAGGATCTTATGGGCAATACTTAGGTTTTAAACCAGAGAGCAGACAGTGCCTCGTCTCTGATGTGCTTCTGACTCCCACTTGTTCCCATTGACATGATATGCATGGCAACATGGCATGACAGGGGCATGTGTGGCAATGGCATGTGTGACAGTGGCTTGCCAGAAGTACCGGAATGCAGAAGAAGACTGGTTGCAAACCCATGAGCGCTCAGCGCACACGGGACAATTGGTCTGTCGCCCCTACGTGACTGTGAAGAACCACATGAAGCAGAGAGTGGCTTCTGTAAGATTTGTCTATGTAGGAAAATTAAGTAGTCTTTTCTGATTAGGAAACTGATATTTTACTTAAGCAGTTCCCAGCTTGGGAGTCAGCCAATACCTGGATTCTAGCCTTGACTCTGACAGTGTTTAGCTATACGGCCTTAAACTTGGACTTGGTACCTCCTCATTGCTGCATTCCTATGATGGCAATGCTGTCATTTGCCAGCTTATTCTGTAGGGTGATTGTAACAATCACATAAGAGGTTAAAATGTTGAGACGCAACGGCAGCAATATGCCCATTGCATTTCTAGGACTGAGAAATCTTTTTAAGACGAGGTCTTCCTTTGTGGCCAAGGGTGACCTCAAACTCCAGCAATCCTCCTGCCTTAACCTTCTGAGTGCTGGGATTGCAGGCATGCCTCACCATGGTTGACTCTATTCCAACTTTCTTGTCTGCTGCCCTGCATAGGCGTGCGATGGTCCTCACAGCTCTGCTCTTTGGGGTGGGGGAAAGGGACGATGAGGTTGCAAAGCTTCCATGTGTGTTTGTTCAGTGTCAGTGAGAACTTGCTACAAAACACCTTCTTACTATCTTATTTATCAAGAAGAGTTCCCTCAGCCAACACGTCAGCTCACAGCTTGGATGGTTGAAAAACAAACCGATCGCTATAATCTTTGTAATCTCACAGCTATCTCTGTGCTTCTTGAAGCTTGGCTCACACTTCTATTGTGCCCCATGACAGGACCCTGAACACAAAGTTATGAGCTCCTGAGACTCTCATGGGAGCCGTTTTCTCTCCCCGTTACTCTCTCGCTACCCCGCTGTGGGAGGGGACCTAAGAAAACTAGAAAATTAGCTGTTAAAGAGACCGCTGTTTGGGATGGGCAGTGATTTTGGCTGATTCACTTTGACAGCCTGGTAGGTAGGTTCATATTTAGTAATTGTTCCTGACTCTCAAACAGGTGATGAGTTATCATTAGTTTGACCAGACAAGTACACCCGATTTTATTAAAACATGCAGTCTGCTGGTTCACTGAAATTGCTGCTTTCCAGGCTTTCCCCCATAAGCGCAATAGTGTTTTCGTTGTTGAAATGGCTGTGAAATGTTAAGAGAATTCTATTGCTATCAATGACCTTGTTGCTAGATGCATTTCATGAGACTTTCTAGTCATTCCTTTAAAAAAATACACCCACATTTAAATAGGCCATAATACATACTGCATTCTTCTTTAAAAAAAGTAGTCAGATAATACAGGAAAAAACCGCTTCTGCAAACCCCTCCTAGTCTCTCCATTTCCTACTTTTGTGTCTGTGCACACATAGGTATTTATATATTGTCTTAGTTAGGGTTTTACTGCTGTTAACAGACACCATGACCAAGGCAATGCTTATAAGAACAACATTTAATCAGGGCTGCTTACGGGTTCAGAGGTTCAATCAAGTATCATCAAGGCGGGAAGCATGGCAGCTTCCAGGCCGGCATGGAGCGTGAGGAACTGAGAACTGTACATCTTCATCTAAGGCTGCTAGCAGAATACTGACTTCCAGGCAGCTAGGATGAGGGTATTAAAGCCCACTCCAACAATGACACACTTACTCCGACAAGGCCACACCTCCCAACAGTGCTACTCCCTGGGTCAAGCATATGCAAACCATCACATACATGTAAGGAAAGTATATGTTTTTGTCTGGTATACTCGGGTATCTACTTTAACATAAGTGTGATTGTATTTGCTTCCTTTTTTCTCCTTTAATTTTGTTCCTCTTGAAGCTATTTTGAGGGTCCTCCCAAGTTGTTCTATAAGAATATACATAGTATTTTAAACTACTAGGTAGTATTCTAAAATGTAGGCATATAATACTTTCACCAGATGGTCACATACACTCTAAATTTGCAAGCATAAGTTTTGGGCAGAAATGTATGAATATTTCTATGTCTTAGATGTAAATTTATTATTTTAACTGATAAACAAGAGCATAAAAATTGTACATTTTATGAGGTGGTGTGTGATGGATAATTTTGTTTTATGGGGCCGAGGGAAAGGTAGAAATAAGTTGCATGCTGGCCAAGGTATACCTCTTTTGCTTGTGATAAAGACAGATTCTGGTTTCTGTTTCTGATCTCATAATGGCTTCCTCCTGAGGCTCCTTCAAGGCTGTATTTATAGTCATCTGATGCTGAAGAATATGTCGTTACTCAAAATAATCCTATGCCAGGAGCATGTGGGTGAGAGTGTTGGACACTAAACAGTAAACACAGCGAACAACACACAGAAATTCCCAGATGAAGAGCTTCTCTCTGTGACATGACCTTGGGCCTGATGAAAGCTTCCTTCTCCTTGTCTGGAGTTGGCAGAGGCTGATGACCAGGCAATGGATGGAAGTTCACCTCAGAGGACACTTGTCTGTGACTCTACACCATGAATTCGATACCCAAGTCTCCTGGCACCAGCCTTCGGGGCAGAGTATCATAGTCCTCCCCTCCAAAAAAAAGGTACACCTGTTCTCTCCTTTCCATATGACTGAATTATTTTGCCATAGATGAGGAGATTTTTGATCTTGTTGGGTATCAGTGGGATTTACCTTTTCAAATGGAGGAATCACTACATAAGAGACAAATCCAAAGCAAGCCCGAAAGTATCTAAGATGGAAACAGCAAAGCCAAGACAGACTCAACAAACACAATAATTGCATTTGCTAGATGCATTGAACACCTGTGATAGGCCAACTTTGTGTAAGGCAAAGCAATTTATATTCGTAGAAGCTATTTAGCCAGAACCTGGTCAGACAGTTGGCATATGGTGGACTTGGCTTGCTTCTAGAGCATGGTCTCTCAATCATACCCATGGTGACAGTTCCCTACATTTGGCTTCACTTGTTCTGAGAGACAATTTTCCCTGAGGTGGACTGTAGCCCCAAACACTTGTCTCTTTTGATCATGATGATCTCGGTGGATATCCGAAGGTCTCTAGATAGTCAACGAGACAGATAGAAAGCCAGCTCTGGTCCACATGTTAGGCAGATTCCTTTAGAGGAGAAAGAGGATTTCCTAAGCTGTAATGTCTTGGTAAAAAAAATATTCCTCAAGTTAAATGCTCCTGGCAACAACTCTTTTCACCAAAAAAGTTCCTGCTGAGTTTATTTTCCTGCTGGAGAAAAGAAGGCTCCATCACGTCAGCATGCACTGCTCTGGGCCACCGTGTCCACCGCTGCAATCATCACGTCCACTGTTGAAAGCAGAGCCTGGAGAGAAGGAAGGATGCTTTCCCCTTGCCTGAGACATAGAACAGCGAGTAGCCATAGAACAAATTCTTCCCAGGCCTTGAGACGAGAACGGACCGTCTGTAGGGGAGGGACTCTGCGTACATGGACCAGTGGGTGCTTCAGTGTAATCTTCTCTTTCTTTCTACATTATGCACTATGTCTTTCTATCTCTGATATGTATCTATATCTTACATATTGTTCAATTCCCTTAGGCCTCTGGCTAGCCTTGGAACACCCGATCATCACATTTTTATGTGATTGTTTCTGCAGAGTCCCTTCTCATGGGTGCTATATTCAGATGTACAGGCTGTAAGGGACTGATGGCCTTGGGCCATCGTATGGGCCACAACATCCCCTGTTCATTTGTAAAGCTTACTCCCCTACCATTTTCCTGCCAGAACGAATACAAATCAAAGTGTCAGTTTCTTGACTGAAATAACATTTTCCCTCTTCTGTGAAAAGAGATTTTCAGCCGCATTTGCTTTGTGCTTCAGGCTGGTGGAATCACAGTGTACCCTCTGACACTGTGGGGAGTCATAACGATTCCCCCACCCTGCCTAGTCCCTTCTGGTGCTGCCCTTAACTACATCCAGGTCCGAACAGAGTGAAATACTTGGTAGCAAACCCTGGGGCACACACTCTGGAACTGTGTGGGGGAAGTTGTGAACCCTGGGCAAAATCACCCACACCCACCCACTCACACACACACACACACACACACACACACACTTTACAGAGACATACATGCACACAAATGTACATGTATGTATACACATGTGCATACTTGCACACATTCTCTAAATAAGGCTCAAAGGCACTTTTGTGTAGTCTTTGTTAAACGAAGCCATTTCTGTTTCCTTTCATATATGAGCCTGGCTTCTTTTAGGTGCAGAGAACATAAACAGGGTGGAATTTAATGTCTCTGTGGTGCTATCAAATCAAAGATCTTTCAAACAGATGCCGTAGTCAAAATACTTTTATAAAACAAGCCAAGCAACTGAACATAGGTTTGTGGGTGTTTGTCTGTGTCTGTGTGTGTTTGCTTATTTATTTATTCATTTGTTTGTTTGTTTATTTGTTGCTCAGAATGGGAGAGAGACTGGTTGGCTTAAATCAATTCTCTCTCCCTGCCCCCATTTATCATAAGTTTATGATAGGTCTAAAAAGACTACTTTAATCTCTTAGCTGATCCTTTCTTTGTGATTCCTTCAAGCCTTAACAATTTCCCATTAAGTCATCCTCACGGAGATAAATGAAGGTGAATACCGAGTCTCCCGGGAGCTGAGCTGACCTGGAGGGGAGAAGACCGGAGATGCCTAGTGCAAGCCACAGACTAACCTGAGGGCTTGCTGTCTCCCCAGCAAGGCACAGTGATTTACAATCCCAGTCCTGCTCCTTGGAGTGCATATCCCCAAGACATGAAGAATGGAAGGGATGAAAACACCATTTGTTCCTGACTTTACTGATGTATAGGTTTTTAAGGAGGTTGTCCCGGACATCAGGACAGGTCACCCTTGACAGATGACTTTGCTACTGTCTTTGATTTCAGCTTCCCACCAGGGCGTGCCAAGCGAAATCCATTAAGGTTTAAATTGTCCTATAATTTCTGCCTGCTTCCAGTGACTCTACTGCATATCCAGTCAACAAGTAAATCACGCCCGAGGCTTGTCACTACTACACACTATGAAAATGAAAGAAACACAGATGCATTTTTGTTTCAAGCTGACACCTGAACCTTTCTTTGGTCAGGGAGAACTTGGCCAGGTGATGTTTGCCTTTTCTTGATAAATCAGAGTCTTGTGAGAGTGTTCTAAAGGATGGGAGGTGGCCACAAAGCTTTCTCTTGGCATTAATGTAGACAAATGAACCCCACTGACATTACAAAGGACTTTCCAGCTATCTTGTCTCCTGTTGAGTGGATTCAATCATTGTTGCCTCCACTGAAGGGTCCACACCATGTGACCTCAGAAGTAGCCTCCTTGACTCAGAGGGAAGGATGAAGGAAAGAAAGAGAAAAAATCACAGAAAATGGCCTTAGTTCTTTTCCTTTTGAAATCTCTGTGTTAGTAAGTCACAGGAAAGTGTTTTCATGTCTGACAGAAGTGGATGATCTTTCTCTGCCTCCTCCCCCCCTTCTTCTCTCTAATATATCCTAGGTTGGCTTTGAACTCACTTTGTAGCTAAGAATGATCTTTGGATCTTTCTGCCTCTACCTCCTAGGTGCTGGGATTACAGGCGTGTACCACCATGGGTCCCACTGGAAAGGCAGAGACAGGAAGACTGCCCTGGATTCTAGCCAGCCTGGCCTATATCGTTCTGTCAGGCAGGGCTATGTGGGAAGACTATCTAAACCAAGTAAATCACCAGAGCCTGGAGAGATGGCTCAGCAGTTGAGATTCTGTACTGCTCTCACTGAGAACCTGAGTTTGGTTTCCAGCCCCCACATCCAGGAGCTCACAACTGCCTGTAGCCTTAGGGCCAGAGACTCTGAAGCCCTCTGGCCTCTGAGGGCAATGTATGCAAACTCACAAACTCACACTCAGGCATACATATGTACACATACTTTAAAATATAAACTTTAAAAACTCCAAACAAACCCTGAATAGCAACAATAACACAAAACAAACTAAGGAAAAGGTACCTAAAGAATATATGCAATAATAGCACACACACACACACACACACACACACACACACACACACACACACGGGATGTTGTCTTGGATCAGAGAAGCAGATATCTGTGTCAGTTTGGCTTTGTAAGGGGTCCCTGGAAAAGCAGAAAATATTTTGAAAACCTTTCATCATGGAAAATTTCAAGCACACACACACACACACACACACACACACACACACACACACACACTGTGTCCTTTCGTTACCCACTCAATATCAGCACAAGAAGACAGTGCTTTGACTATTCTCCACCAGTCTCTCTCAAATGGATTCTCTTGCTGGACATACCAGATATAATTTTTATCTGTAAATAGGTCAGTCAATGTGAATCTGTGCAAAAGGTATGGCTTTCTCCTCTGTGTCTCTCTCTCTCTCTGCGTTTCTCTCTCTTTCTCTCTCTGTCACATCTACAATATCACTACAACACCTAAAAATCCCACCATTTGTCCTTCAGCGCTGTTAATACTTCATACACTTTTTGGATTGACTGGTTGGGGAACTTTCAGGCTGGGGGAAGGGCGGGGCAGCATAGCAGGTCATTGGATGCTCTGTCCACACTGCTTCTGTCTGGTGTCTATAGGTATAATTAGACCATGACCTTTGCAGACCCTCACATGCAACTAATGAAAATGCAAAGCCAAAGGGAGGGAACCATCCCAGACTTCCTGTCTAGGGGTATCTCCTCGGGCATGCTCCATGCCCACCCTTACCCTGGGTGGGCTAGGACTGCACAGTCCTACACTGTGGGCCGGCCTGCACTGCCTGAGCTCAGCAGCTGTGGGCACCATTTGTTGTGTTCAAAGATCTTTTCTTATTCTTGGACCCACTACTTGGGTGGGATCCATGGCATTCTGGGAAATTTTCAGATTGGATAGTAATTGTGGTATGCTGTTAGTCACAAAGGTTTGGGAGTGGATGCTAAGGCTTAGACTGAAGGAGGGCACAGCGAAGATAAGGAAGCCTTTGTCCCCCTCGTGAGCCACTTTAGCACAGTGTTCAGGAGAGATGGCTGAGATGGACCCTTGAGACAAGAGCTTCTTCACATTTTTTTCAACTTTTCAGACAGAAGTTACGCAGTCTTATGCCTGGGGCCACATGGAATACTGAAATAAATTAGTCAAAACCTTTTAGACCATTGGTTTAGGTTCATTTGTATTTTCTCCAAGTTTGGGCCTAACCACTAAAAACTATCAGTAATAATTGTGACAGGAAGTGACCTAGCATGCATTTTCAGAGATTTCATCCATTATCAGTGTAGCAGGAAGCACGGCGGCATGCAGGCAGACACGGAGCTGGAGAAGGATCAGGGAGTTCTACATCCAGATCCGTAGGCAGCAGGAAGAGAGAGCCACTGTGCTTGGTGGCACAAAGCCCACCCCCCACAGTGACACACTTTCTCCAATGAAGCTACACTCACCCCAGCAAGGCCACATCTCCTAATAACACCAGTCCCTGGTGACCAAACATTTAAATCAATGATCCTACAGGGCTATTGTTATTCAAGCTGCCACAGACTCTCACTGCCTCTCTCTACAGGTGTAGCCACTTGTCTCCTTAAGAGTCTGGTTTTGTAGGCTATCTCAGGCTCAATTAGGGTTTCATCATCTCTCCCTAATCCACTGAGAGAATAAACATTCAGTGACATTCCTAGTTCAGTGGTTCTGCCCTGGTGCCATCGGGTGGAAGTTGCTAAAGAAATAGAGTTACCTTCCCGTCCCCCTGCTAGGCCAGGCTGTTTCTCAGTGGCTCCCATCTCATCCGCCGCCTCTGGGACTGTCTGGTGGGATGGGACTCCCCTGTCTCACCCCTTCTTTCATTTTAGATAAGGTCTTGGTTAGACCACAGTAGCCTTAGCCCACTATGTAGCTGAGGCTAAGTTTGAGAGCATTTCATTGGGTTTATGGTTCCAGAGGATTAGCATCCACAATGGTGGAGCAAGGCTGCGGCAGCTGAAGAGCTGAGAGCTCACATCTTGAACTGCAAGCAGGCGGCAGAGAGCACCTGGGAATGACATGGGTCTTTTGAAACCTCAAACCCACCCTGAGTGGTGACAACACAGCTCTTCTATCACGGGCACCCCTCCTAATCCTTCCGAACAGTTCCACCAGTTGGGGACCATGTATTCAAACATGTGAGTCTAGGGGAGCTGTTCTCATAACTGTCTGTGCCATTCTATAGGGTGAAGGCCCGTTCTTGTAACTACCATAGAGCTCACCATTCTATAGGGTGAATCCCATCTGCTTTGCAGGTGTGAATCCAGGTGGCGATTCTTGTTTCTCTACTTTTAAGTCTTAGCTAGGAGAACCACCTGTGCCAGTCTCCTGAAATGTTTTCTGTACATCTTGTTATGATTTTGTTTCGGTGTCTTTGGCTATTTGAAGTCTTTTTTTGATATCATATATATTTGGGAATGTTTTCTCCAGTTACACAAAATTATTCTTGCTATTGAAAGCCACCCATTGTAACACTGCTGCCTTAATCTCCAGTTTATGTCCAGTGGTGTTTTGTTTTTATAAAATTAGATGCCGTTCCAACATTTGGCATATAAATTTATATCTTATTATGATTTTTCTCAAGTAGATTTGAATATATTTTGTTTATTTTTCTACTTATCCAGTGAATTTAAATGTATGGGTCATTGCATTAGTATTTCTTGTTTCTCCTTGTTGTAGCTCCTTTTTCTAGTGGGTTTGTTCACCTTCTCAATGATGGTATTTTACTAAATTCTTTCTGTTGGGTATAGGATTCCCTTAAACATTTTTTGTAATTCTAGTCTAGTGGTCATATGTTCCTTTGATTTATCCTTATCCTTATCCTTATCCTGGAGTATCTTTTTTTCCCTTCTTCCACTGTGAATGAGAACCTTGCTGGGCACTACAATCTTGGTTGGAAACTATTTTCTTTTACGACCCAGAACACATCATTTCACGTCCTCCTGGCCTTTAGTCTTTTCTAACTGATCTGCTGTTAGTCTAATGCAGCGGTTCTCAGTCTGTGGGTCACAACCCTGATGGGGTGGCAAATCAAATATCCTGCATATCAGATACTTACATTACAGTTCATAACAGTTGCAAAATTACAGTTATGAAATAGCAACAAAATAATGTCAGGGTTGCGGTCACCACAACACCAGGAACGGTATTCAAGGGTGGCAGCATTAGGAAGGTTGAGAACCACTGGTACTGCATTTACCTTTAAGGTTATTTGACATTCCATTTTTCTGTTGCAGATTGCAGTATTCTTTTTTTTTTGTCTTGTACTTTAACAATTTGTCTGTAATATGTGGTGGTGAAATACTTCTGTGGTTGTGTGTGTTGGAGAGTATAACTTCTTCTTGCATCTGGATGGCCATCTTTCCCAAAATTTGCTATGTTTTCTGCTTTCATTCTACTGAATAGGTTTTCTGTGCCTCTATCCTGTAGCTCCTCTCCCTCAGGGGTGCTATTGATCCAGGTACCTAACTCTTCAAGGCCATTCCAAAGCAATTGCATTTTCTCCTCCTGGTTGTTTGTTTTGTTTTGTTTTTATTTTTGTTCTTTCAGTCTGACACTAACAATTTAAAAGGTCTGTCTTCAAGCTCTGTTTATTTTATTTTTTAATTTTTTTTGTGCTTGACCTAGTTTGTTACTGAGGCTGTGACATCACTTCTCTATCTGACCGGTAGAGCTTCTTCTGTCCTCCATAGTTTCTGTCCAAGTTCCTCTAAGATCCTGTGTTGCCTTCCTCAACTCATTTGACTGCCTGAGGCTCCTCATTTTCCTCATATTTCTGCGGGGAATTGTTTATTTGTTACCATGGATATCTTTTATGATATTGTGGGATGACCTGCTTAGTGACTTTCTCTTGATAGTGTGTCTTGGGAGGTATCAGTCCTGGGTTTGATTTATACACAGAATCTCTTCATCTTGCCATCATTTCTGAGGCTAATCTACAATGTTATCTCCTTACACGACTTGAAACCAGCTGAGCTAAAATTATTCAGCGAGCAGCCTGAACTCCTGATCTCTTGCCTCTGCTTCCTGGTGCTGGGGTAGTGGCAAGTGCTGTCACTCAGCTAATTACTTCTTACATCGTTTTTTATTCTGAGTTGGATTGGATTTCCTACACCCTTGCTTTCTATATGCATTTAATTCAAGTCAACTCAACAAAGGTAACATCCCTCTGTCCCCAACCAAATGCAAGATCTGTAACTGGGTATAAGAGGCCGAAAAAGAAGCAAAGTACAACTCTTTTTTTTTAAAACATAGCAGTACATTTATTATGCACTGTACATAATACTTAACAATGATAATTATTTCACTAGCATATGTATTTACTATGATAATAACAATGTTATGTATTTACAATGACAGCTACTTTATGTATTTACTCTATTGTACTTATTTTTTTTATTATTATTTATTTTATTTTAATTTTTTAATTTACATTCCAAATCACTTCCCCTTTCCCGTTTCCTCCCTCCCCGAAAGTCCCATAAGCCCCCTTCCCTCCCTCTTTTCTCCATTCAACCCCCTCTCGTTACTCTGTCCTGGCGTTCCCCTACATCCAGTCTTTCCAGGACCAGGGGTCTCTCCTTCCATCTTCTTAGAAATCTATTGATATGCGGGTTGTGTCTAGGGTATTCCGAGATTCTGGGTCAATATCCCCTTATCAGTGACTGCATACCATGTGTGTTCTTTTGTGATTGGGTTACCTCACTAAGGATGATATTTTCAAGATCTGACCATTTGCCTAGGAATTTCGTGAATTCATTGTTTTTAATTGCAGAGTAGTATTCCATTGTGTAGATATACCACATCTTCTGAATCCATTCCTCCGTTGAGGGACATCTGGGTTCTTTCCAGCTTCTGGCTATTATAAATAAGGCTGCTATGAACATAGTGGAGCATGTGTCCTTGCTGCATGCAGGGAAAGCCTCTGGGTATATGCCCAGGAGTGGTATAACCGGATCCTCCGGGAGTGTCATGCCCAGTTTTCTGAGGAACCGCCAGACTGCTTTCCAGAGTGGTTGTACCAGCCTGCAATTCCACCAGCAGTGGAGGAGTGTTCCTCTTTCTCCACATCCTCGCCAACAACTGCTGTCTCCTGTGTTTTTAATCTTAGCCATCCTGACTGGTGTGAGATGGAATCTCAGGGTTGTTTTGATTTGCATTTCCCTAATGACTAAGGATGATGAACATCTCTTTAGGTGCTTCTCAGCCATTAGATATTCTTCAGGTGAGAACTCTTTGTTTAGCTCTGTACCCCATTTTTTAATAGGGTTACTTGCCTCTCTGGAGTTTAACTTCTTGAGTTCTTTGTATATATTGGATATTAGCCCTCTGTCGGATGTAAGGTTGGTAAAGATCATTTCCCAGTTAGTTGGTTGCCGCTTTGTCTTTTTGACAGTGTCTTTTGCCTTGCAAAAACTTTGTAATTTAATGAGGTCCCATTTGTCTATTCTTGATCTTAGAGCATAAGCTATTGGAGTTCTGTTCAGGAAATTCTCCCCTGTGCCCATATGTTCAAGGTTCTTCCCTAGTTTCCCTTCTATTAGTTTCAGTGGCAAAGCACAACTCTTATCTTTAAGGGATTGTGTAACAATTTCCTCTGACTCATGAAACTCAGGAAGCAGATAGCCAGCCTCACAAGCCGGGAAAGCTAAAATATGCAAGGCCCTCCCCTAAGGGTTGTAGATCCTTCTTCTGTGGTCTATGTCAGATGCTTTAGACACTTCCAAGAAAAACTAAGTGATACCGGGGCTTACCAGACAGCTACATGGCACCCTGGTCCTCTCCTTTGAAACACCGATCACCTCTCTTTGCTGCCAGCCCTCCGACCATCATGGGTCGCATGCACGCTCCCCGGAAGGGCCTGTCCCAGTCGGCGCTGCCCTACCATCGTAGGGGCTGAAGTTGACGTCTGACGACGTGAAGGAACAGATTTACAAATTGGCCAAGAAAGGCCTGACTCCCTCCCAGGTAGGTGTGATCCTGAGGGACTCCCATGGTGTGGCACAGGTCCGTTTTGTGACTGGAAATAAAATCTTGAGAATCCTTAAGTCCAAAGGCCTTGCCCCTGATCTCCCTGAGGATCTCTACCATTTAATTAAGAAAACGGTTGCTGTCTGAAAGCACCTTGAGAGGAACAGAAAGGATAAGGATGCTAAATTCCGCCTGATTCTGATAGAGAGCAGAATTCATCGGTTGGCTCGATACTATAAGACTAAGCGGGTACTCTTGCCCAATTGGAAATATGAGTCGTCCACAGCCTCTGCTCTAGTGGCATAAATGCTGTTGTGTGCACAAGCAATAAAATCACTTTGAGTAAAAAAAAAAAGAAAAAAGAAACACCGATCACATCTGCAGTTTTTAAAGTGATTGTAGCGTTGTGTGGTGCATGCCTGTTTCTCCTTGTGTTTTCATACATATAGACAATTGAAGCCTGCAGACAGGAACCACGGTTCCTCTGTCACTATCTCAGCACCGTCACTGAAATTCTTTGCAGACAGTGTTTGAATATGAAATAAATACTCCATCTAAAGGGGAGAATCCATGCTGGCAAATGTGGAATGTTGGCCAAGGAAGTAGAAGGGAGAAGAGGGAAGGCGGAGGAGAGCTTGAAGATGTTTGTGGATTTCCAGCTTGATGGCTGTCTCCCCTTAGCATGTTGCTCAGCACACTGGTCCCAAGAGTGGATCCATTAAAGAGGGAGACGGAGCCATAGGTGAGACACATTGACAAGTGTGCCAGATGCACTGCCCTGTGGAGTTTCACAACAACAACAGTCATACCAAACTCTTTAAGGTTATGGGAAGAAAACTTACCTGACTGAAAATAAGGCAGTTGGAAGGGGCACAGGGAAAATGATGACCCCTTTGACCTACCAGTAACAGTACCGATGACTCTCCAAGTGAATGTATTAAGCTCTGCAGAGGTAGGGCTGGAGATGAGGGTGTGACTGGATGAAAATGTACTCAGCAGAATGCAAATTTGGTATGCAGTCAGAGCGTGCCAGCCATTTAAGGGAAGGGGCTTGATACACAGAAGTGCTTTGCCCATACACGATGTTGGAGGAAGGATCTGACCCAAGAGCAGAAATGTTTAGGAATAAGGAAGTATTCTGGTGAGACTCAAACTGCTTAGCAGAGTGATAGTACCTCTGCTAATTGCCAGGCCAATACCACCCTCATGCCCTTTATTTGGGAAATAGATTAGTTGGGATGCCGAAGGTGCCCAGGTAGGTTTCTTTTCTTTTCTTTTTCTTTTTTCACTTTCTACTGTACGAGGTATCTAAGGAGGAGAGCTAAAGTAGAACCTTCTTCTGTGGGCTATGTCAGATGCTTTAGACACATCAAAGAATGATGATACTTGTTTTAAGCTCTTTGAAAGAGATACACCAGTACCCAGAGCCCTGCCACTCACCCTGTAAATGGTGGAAAACCCCCAATTCATGTCCAGATGAATGGACCAAGTGTGTGCACAATGGAGTCAACCTCCAAAAAATGAGGGAAATTCCAACACACAGTGGATGTGGATGGACCTTGGAGCTGTTGCGCTAACTGAAATGACACTCATGGAAGGACAGATGCTTTATGAGTTCACTTAGGAGTGAGAGATCCATTGAGAACTCACATTTTCAAAGATAGAAGGTAGAGCCGTGGTTGACAGGAACCGAGGAGGAGAGGGGAGTGGGAGTTAATATTTAACAGCTACAGGGTTTCAGTTGGTAAAGGTGAGAAAGTTCTAGAGTCAAGTGGTGCTAGCTCTGGGACAGCGTGGATGCACCTTATGACATTGAAGACTATATCTAAAAATAGATAAAATGGAAAATTTTCTTGGCACTTTGAACCACAATAAAAAACAAGACGAAAAGATATAAAGCATTTATATGGGATACTTTACCCCTCCCTATGACGGAAAACCTGTCAAAAAGCATCCTGACAGAGGGCTTATTTTGGCTCACATTCAAACAATTTAATGCCTGTAATGAGGGGTGCAGTCAAGACTCGAGGAGGGCCAGGTCATATTAAGACTCTTGGCCATTTTCTGCCGGGTATAGGGGAGGAGCTGAATGGGAAGCTCAGAGGAAATGTTCAAGGAGAAGGCCTTCATATTCATCACTGGGTGGAATGTGACAGCCGAGATGCCAGTGACCCAAGAAGCTCCACGGATGCAACAGATAATCATCTTCCTGTCTGGCTTCATCCCCTTACCACGGAAGCATGACTTCACCTGTCATGTCACCCTTGTCAGGATGCTCAGTGGCGGTCAGTCCTTCTCTCTGGCTGTGCAGCACTACAGAGGTGGGGCATTGAATTGACCCTGACCTAGGTCAAAGCCCAGTCTCCTGGAACCTCGGTTACTTAACTCTTTGAGTCCCAGTTTATTGTCCATGTTTATTGTCCTTACCTTTTAGAATCACGGGAAGCCAATCCTAGTCAAGAATTTAGAATTTGTGAATGAAATACGTATGTCTGTGATTTTAAAAGTGACTTCCTTCCCTACTAGACTAGAAGGTTCTATGGAGGCAACCTCTCTGCTTCTGTTCTTCTATGGCACTGTGCCTCACCACGGTGCCTGGCAATCCAGGCTAATGATGCTTTCTTATAAAAACCTATCGGGTACCAAGGGCCATCTTTTTAGGGTTGCATATATGTATATGTATGTAAGTGTGTGTGTGTGTGTGTGTATAAATACCCAAAAGTCAGAGACCATAGCTCACCTTATTGGTGTAGGCTTTATTTCTAGGCTCCATGCTGTCTTATAGGCTGCCATTGTGTGAATTATGTGAGACAGATTCTCATATATTATTAGGTTCACAGCATCAGAGCGAAGAGAGCCCTGGGGCTTGTTGGTTTATTTCCCAAGTTAAATCCACCCATCCATTGTCATTCTAGCTAGCTTCCAGATCTTGAGATGGATGCTCCCTATATAATGATTTCATTTTCCTTGGGGGCCGGTCTTTGACATATTTTATTTTTATGTTTTGTTTTTAAAGTAAAGTTGGAATTTATTAAGAAAAAATAATATGGATTTAATCATAGGTATTAAGGAAAAGGAAGAAGTACTTAAGGAAAGCACAATCACAAACACCCAAGTGTAGGTATGGGCTTCTTAAGAGAGAGAGAGTTGCATTAATGTATCTTAACAATAGGAATTTATATGATTTCAGTCGACTTCTGAGGTTATATTTTTCAGAGGGTTTAAAAGATTAAAAATTGTGTGGTATATTTATTTTTATTTAAAGAACTTTTCTTTGGTAGATGAGATCACAGGTGGTTTATAGTGCATTGTATGGGTTAATGACTCCAAAGAGAAAAGCATAGGCCAAAAATAAATCAAAGGAATCCTTCCAATACATATGCCACAAGGAAGTTAAGATGTGTGTTTGACCGTAAACGTAGTTCATAATTTTGTGAGATTCTCTTCTTTTTCAAGCAGCAGGGGTGTGGGGCTCCTCTCCTTTCTCATGTTCCCTTAATTTTCCTTCCCTACCTCTCCTTTCTCATTGTGCCTCTGAGACTCAGTCAGCTAATCTTAAGATAAAGGTTGAGATTCCATTTGCTGAAGCTTCCTTATTCTGAATAGGGATGTAGACCGTACCTATCAAGTGCTGCAGGAACTTTCTGAAGCATAAAGTTTCTAACAGTTGTGTTATTAAGGTCTAAGAACTCCTGGCACAAAAACAGTGACACCAAGAGGTTCTCTGTATACTTGGAAATTATAGACAGATTATATTAAGCCACCCCAAATTTTGTTATTTCAGGCATTTCCCTCACTAGGCTGTTGTCTTAGTTATTTTTCTACTGCTGTGAAGGGACACAATGGCTAAAGCAACTTTCAGAAGAGTTTATTGGGGCATACAGTCTCAGAGGGTTAGAGTCCATGACCATCACGGTGGAGAACATGGCAGTAGGCTGGCAGGCATGGTGCTGGAGCAGTAGCAGGGCTTACATCCTTATTCAAAAGTTGGAGGCAGATAGAAACACTGGCCATATCATGGGCTTTGAAACCTCGAAGCCCACTGCCATTGAGGAAACTCTTCCAACTAGGCCGCACCCCAATCCTCCCCAAACAGTTCCATCAACTGGAGCCCAGACATTCAAACATGTGAGTGTATAGCCATTCCCTTCCAAAACACCACAGCTATACCAAAGGGATTATCTTTTTGTAAACATGACTTACTGCTTGGCAATTTCTTTTCACTGTGGATGAATGGGAACCTTTTTCCCAGTGTTCCCCCCTCCAAGATTGAACTTTCACCAAGATTGAATTAATTCCTGAGACAGCCTGAGAACCAAGGTGCTTTGCTAAAATCATGGATTTTGGAGTCAGTCAGGTCCTAATTAACATCCGGGCCTGCCACTTAACTGTATAATAAATATGATGTTTCAGTTTCTTTGGCTATAAAGTGGAGATACTGTGATCTACTTCAGAGGGTTCTCATTGTTAACATTTCTCCTAGGCTCCACCCAGCAGTTACCTAGCAACAACCAGGTAGGAGCCTGACTTGCTATAAAAGGACTGTTTGGCCTCCCTTTCTTTTTCTCTGACCCCTTTCTCTCTCTGTCCTCTCTCTCCCCCTCCCTTTCTGTCCTCCCCCCCACGTGTCCCTGGCTGGCCTCTTTCCTTCTTTCTCCTCTCTCTCTCTCTCTCTCTCTCTCTCTCTCTCTCTCTCTCTTTCTCTGTCTCCCTCTCTGTTCCCTTTCTTTCTCTGCCTCCACTCCCTTCTCACCCCTTCTCATGCTCCCAAATAAACTTCGTTTTCTACTAGGCCCATTGTATGGCTGGAACCTCGGGGGAGGGGGGATGCCTCAGCTTGAGCCGGCTAGGGCCACCCCCTCCCGCTGCATGATAAAACATATCACTCATAAGTTCCAGAAAATGGGAGAATGTTTTTATCTGCTTTCATTTCCCTTAGAGGGACTACTTGACAGTAATAGTTGGATAAAGCGCATATTCAAGGGTGAGACAAAGACAGTGTAGTTAAGTTGAGGTCAATTTACTGATAAGAGGTGATTTCACTTAGAGGGTAGGGAAGATGGAAGGAGAAAGGGGAAAGCAGACAGACTGTGCCTGTGGAGGGTGTTGGCTGGTTGCTGCATGTCCCTAAACACCACTCATCCCCACCAACTAATCTGATTAAACTCACCAAATCAGTGAAGAAACAAATGATAACTAATGAGAAGGCAGCATAGGTGAACGGAGACACAGAGGCCAGGAGGCTGGTTCTCCTCCTCTGGGAATCGGTAGTAGTGGGGAGAAGGACTTTGCATTTGCAGCCCTGCCCCATCACCTCTCCTCCCTCCCCCTCATTTCTTCCTTCTCTCCTTCATTTTCCTTCTCTCTCCTATGTCTCTCATCCCATGTCCTCTGCCCCCTTTCCCCCTTTCTGGTACTCTTCTCTCTCCTCCCTCCTCTTCCCCTCCCAATCTCCTCTCCTTTGTCAGCTTACAAAGATTGTCAGGTTTATCAGAGCTCAAGGGACATGGGAATCTACCTGACTGCCAAGTTCATCAGGATTAGAGTCGATGCAACGAAACAATGGACGACTTCAGTTTCTTTGCAGCCGTTCATCTGTGGCTACCATCTTTGGCTGTGCTTAAATCCAGAGCCGAATAAAGTCTTTGACTTGAACTGTTATTTCAGTGGTAGGGTTGAGGCAAGACCAAGAGAAGAGATGCCCAAAATAGAGACTTTGTATCTAGCCAGCCATTCCTTTGCAGTGGGTAGTGTCTACACCTGAGCCCAGACAGGAGGATTTTAGTTTCTGCCTGGGCATGGTTACCAGCTGTCGAGTCTTTGACACATCTTGTAAATCACTCAGCTTCAGTATGGCTTTGGTGGGGTTTTCACCCTCCTGCCATGGTCATGGGAGTGGGCTGATAAATGTGAAAGCTCTGTGCCAATAAGAAAGGATCCTGGGAAGGAAAGGGCAAGTGGTGGTCTTGCATCCTGGCCACCTCTGCAAGCTATACAAGGACACCAGCTGGTTTTTGTTCAGGGCCATATCTTTCTGCCTAGGACAGAGCCTGGAGCAAAAAAACTGCTCAGCAAGGATTCGCAAGATGACCACATGGTGAGATATCTGTATAGCACTTTTCACTTTCCAAATAACCGCCATGCCTAATAGTTTATTCTCCAGTTTGGTCTCCATAGCAGCTCCTTGAACACCCTTCTGTCCCTCTAACCTCTACTTCTCTTTCCTTCTGTGCACTGCTGTATAGAACACAGAAAACAAAGCTAGTCACCACATTTCTCCCTCTTTAAACTATTCTTTAATGTCTGTAAAATAGCTTTAAGCCCAGGCCTCCTGGCTTCTGGTCCACCACTGAAGTTATTCCCAAAGACTGCTGTGACTCCCTGGCTGGAAATCCTGAGGACCTCTTAAAACCTGTATTCTTCTAAATGTGTTTGCAATAGAAGGAGGCTTCCTGGTGAGCTCTGCTTTCCTGAAGTTTTATCCTTTGGTAGCTTAACTCTGATCTCTCTGGGTTGCCTTACACTCTTCCAACCACATATGACCAAACACCCTCACAGACTCCCTGTCTTCTTCTATTTATCTATACCAGTGAGTCAAAGCCCCACTTCTCTCAACTCAGTCCCTACTGGGCTCGACCCTCTGCAACACATCTGTCACGCTTTGGGTCCAGCAACCAAACTGCTGTCTGTGCTCTTAGAGCTTGAGCTCTTCCTATATCTTCAGCCTGTGTGGCTCTCCCACTCCTGAAGCTTCAGGCAGAGGTCCTTTCCTCACTGCCCCGCTCTTGGAGTCTATGAGATTCCTCCAGTGTACATTACTTACGGACCCTCATCTCTGGCTTTAATTTTACTCAGACACTAGTTCCAGGCATCCCTAGCTGTTCCCACTTAAAGGCCCTGCCACTGTCTTAGAACCAACTGTACTGAAGTCTGATCCACTTTTTCATAGAACTCCACTGCCTTCCTCACAATTGCTTACAACCAGTGGTTCTTGACCTGTGGGTTGAGACCCCAAAGACCATCAAAAACCAAATATTTACATTACAATTCATGACGGTAGCAAAATTATAGTTATGAAGTAGCAATAAAAATAATGTTGTGGTTGGGAGTCCCCACGACCATATTCACTGTATGAAAGGGTCGCAGCATTAGTAGGACAGTTGAGAACGGTTGAGTTACATCATGAGTTTCTCCAGTTTTTCCTTATCTTGGAAAACCCATCTTCTACCTTCCTCTCTTAGTCACACTGGGATGCTTGCTCGGTCTCTTCTCCATCATGCTCTTCACAGGGTCCATGCTTTCCGTCCCCACCCCATTTCTCTTCTAATGGGAGTAATTACTTTCAAGTTGGTGAATACAGCATCCTGCAGTCCCCAGTAGAGCTTGGGGGCGGGGGAGTTGCCTTCATTTGGAACTGGGCTGTCTGGCTTATCCGTGGCTCAAGGGGCTTGTCCTTGTACTGACTTATGGTCAGAAGTATGGGGTCTTCCTCTTTTCTTTGCTCAAGTCCTAATCCCCCTAATGCCTCAGCCTGTCTCATGGCCTCCATGATGCCTCTCTGGCCCAGCTGGCTCACGAGGGTTTCTTTCTCCCTTGAAACACTTTAGCACTTACCATTTCCTCCCTAGTTCTGAAAATTGCATCATATTGGATACATTGATACTTACTAAGCTCCTATGCAGGAGGAAATAGAGTGGAATAAAGAATGGAACAAAACTTACATTCTATGGTGTGTGTGTGTGTGTGTGTGTGTGTGCGCGCGCGCGCGCGCGCCACACACATTGTGGTGGGGTGTAAGCAGAAAGTGATTGTATATCTCAGCAACGCAGAGGATATCTATTGACAAGTGTCTCAATGGAAACTCAGTGGCGGCAAGCGCCCACCCTGGCCAGGCTAGCCTGGGGCAGCCAGATGACATTCAAGCATCCCACTGAAGGCACCACTGTGATGCTGGAGAGATGGGAGAGACAGTGAAGCTGAGGAGTTTGTACGCTGTGGAGAAAGGTGGAACTGGACACTTGGCTGCAGTGAAGAGCAGGCAGCTATGAGGACCTGTGTAACCACCTAAGACCATGCTGATGTCTGGCCCAGGCTGCCACCAAGGGCTTTATCTGGGTCCATGGTTCTACCACAGCAGAGGTCTGTGCTGATATCTGTGGCCCAAGTTGCCGCCAAAGGCCACCTGGATGTCAGTGGTCTCGGCTGCTGCCTGAGAACATGTTGATGTCTGGAGGCCATACTGATGCCAGGGACCAAACAGATCTGAGTGGCCTGTGATGCCACATGAGGCTGTGGTGACATCTTGGCCCAGGCTGCCACTGAAGGCTATGTCTGGGTCTGTGACCCTGCTGCAGAGAGGTTCTGGGTCAATGTCCAAGGCCTGTGTTACCAACAAAGACCATGTAGATGTCCCTGGTCTGGGCTGCCACCTGAGGCTATGTTGATGTCCAAGCATGGTGCTGAGCTTGCCCTTCCCTTTTCCAGATGCCACACTTGGGAGAGCTGGCCTCGCTCCTCACTGGGCAGCACTGGAGAGCTGGCTCTGGTGGTGTGGACTCAGGATAGCTGGCCCTGCTCCTTGCTGTTGTGGAATGGGTGAGGGAAAGATGTGACCTCTCCACCCCTAACCACTTATACAGGTGGGAGAGCTGACCCCTGCCCCTCATCAGATGTAGCATTCAGTAGAGCTGGCCCTGGTAGCATGGGGATGGGTGAGTCACCCCTCCCTGCCCACCACCAGGACATGAGAACAGGAGAGCCTGCCTTGCCCCTTCCAGATGTGACATTGCTGGTGCAGTGCTGAAGAGCTCGTCTTGGTGGTGTGGGTACCAAAGAGCTGGTGGGCTGACCAATTCAGCTACTACCCAGGCCCAGATCCAGGGCTTTGATTGGCCCACTGTGACATCTACCCTATCAATGAACTGCTGGAGCACATGAAGGGGCAGGTTCTGCAGATTAGACACTGCAAGGTCTCCAGGACACAGGGCAGCCACAGGGTATCTGAGAAGAGTCACTGTGAGGATCCAGGATTGATAGTGTCGGAGAACCCAGAAACCTCAAAACAAACCAATGACCCATTGTATGAACATCTGCAAGTAAAGATGTGTGCACAAAAGGGTGTACAGTGTGACACTGTGTGACATATTGTGACACACTACAGCTTCCACGATGAGATGTTTTTTATTTGTTTATTTTGTTTTGTTTTTTCTGTTTATTTTTTATTTTCTTTTGCAGGGGAAGTTTCAAGGGCAGAGGGCAGATATTAAGGAGCAGGAAGATGAGTGGGATTGGGGTGCATAGTGTGAAATACACAAAGAATTGATAAAAAGTGAAAACGAAAAAAGAAAAAGAAAATTAGGTGGTGGTGCTGGAGAGATGGCTCCACACTTAAGGGCACTTGTTCTCGTGGGGACATGGGCTCTTTTTGCACTTACATATGGCTCGCAATCATTTGTAACTCCAGTTCCTGGGGAATCTGACGTGCTCACAAGAAGAGCATGTGGCCGTATATGTATACACAAGCAAAACACATGTAAAATAAAAATGAAAAATGTTCAGTGGCAATGGATCTGAGAGAGGTTGATGGACTATTTTGAGTCGGCAGCTTAGTAATGGGTTTTCTTCTAAAGATTTATTTATTATTATAAATAAGTACACCGTAACTGTCTTTAGACACACCAGAAGAGGGTGTCAAATCTCATTTCAGATGGTTGTGAGCCACCATGTAGCTGCTGGGATTTGAACTCAGGACCTTTGGAAGAGCAGTCAGTGCTCTTAACCGCTGAGCCATCTCTCCAGCCTAGTAATGGGTTTTCTTAAGAGGTAACGTTTAACTGAGATCTATCATAAGAAATGCCAACCACGAGAAGGTCTTGGGCAAACATTTTTTAGGGGACAATACTAGCAAGCTGACTATCCTGAAACTGGATCCAGGTAGATGCTGTCTGGAATCAGGACAGTCAGAAAGCCAGGAGAGGGCCAGCCAGCCCCTGACACACAGCAGGGTGCTAAGTAGTGCCTGGCTGAATGTGCACAGAGGTCATAGAAGGTCAGTAAAGAGCATTAGAGAAAGCCAGAGTGTTATTATCCACTGGGTAAGGAGGAGGGACTGAGAGACATGGACACAGAGCACATAGCTTGGTCCTACAGCTTCAGGTAACAAGTTTTAGGTTTAAATTTAGGTGGGCTGGAACGGAAGACCTTGGAGGATTTTAACTAAGCAATTGCACACTCTAACTAAGATATTACTCAGAGGGCTAGAGCTATGACTCGGCTGTTAAGAGCACTTACTGCTTTTGCAGAGGATCTGGATTCAGTTCCCAGCACCATGTGGTGGTTCACAATCATCTGTGACTCCAGTTCCAGAAGACCTGATGTCCTCTTCTGACTTCTGTGGGCACCAGATGTGCATGTTGTGTGCATGTACCTATGCAGGCAAAACACCCATAGACATAAACAAAGAATAAATCTAAAAAAAAAGGAGGGAGGTACTGGAGAGATGGCTCAGCTGTTAAGAGCACTGACTGCTCTTGCAAAGGTCCTAAGTTCAATTCCCAGCAACCATATGGTGGCTCACAACCATCAGTATTGGGATCTGATGCCCTCTTCTAGTATGTCTGAAGACAACTACAGTGTACTATACACATTAAATAAATAAATAAATAGATCTTAAAAAAAAAACCAAAACAGACTGTGTCTTCTGTGTGGACAATAGGGAAGCATCCAGGCAGAAGCAGAGGGGGTAGGAGGCCATGACAAGTCAGAGAGACTAAGGATGACAGAAGCAGAGACAGAAGAGTGCAAGGAGGGAATTTGGTGTCTCCTTGGACGACAGCAGAGGTAGCTGAGAAAGTGATGTAACTGGGAAATGCGGGTGGAATCTTGATCTCAGCCCAAGACAATGGTGGTTCACGAAGGAGAGGAAAACAGACATGATAGACATGGGCTAAAGTGCTTCAGACAGGAGAAAGCAAAGCAGGTTGGCTTGTTGGAGGTGCTTTGAGGAGCCATGCTTGGAAGGAGATTAGGAAGAGTGAAATGGGTGTGTCAAGTGCCTGAGGAAACGGAGGGGCCATTGCGGACATGTTCAAGTTTACAGTGTCTATGAGATTCCCACGTGGGCATGGTACCAGAAGTGTCTCCACTGATATATTTTCATCTACAAAGTTCTTGCTTTCCAGACTGGCAAGGAAACAATAGGTCAGGGGGTCACAACTTCAGGGGCCATAACTGATCTGCCTTGTATCCCTCACAGAGCTAGAACAAAGCCTTATGTACATATTGAGGTAAAGAAATGTATTTGTTTGGCAAGAGAACTAAGGGCAGAGACAACAAAGAGACAGAAAGCAAGAGTTTCCTATTTAGCTGCAAGGGTTTGTTACGCTCCTTCATTAGGCTCCGACACTGCCTGACTTGTGTGGCAGAAGGGATCTGAGAAGTGACAGGAGACCACAGTCTAGAGCAGGGGGATTCCTTTTGCCTCTCTGACCTCTTTCCATCTTTTAGACAACTAGATAATGGCCTCTGCTATGCAGAGTTGTGCTGGGTTTGTCTGCAGCCTCCTTGCCTCTCATGGCGCCTCCTTCAGCTCTCTGGGATGCTTTCGTGACACTCATCACTGACCTGATTCTGTATCTGAGGAACTCTCTGTCACCATCAAGCACATTTAACCAGTTCTACTTAGTACCCTGCTCTGCGACAGGGAGATAAAGCGGTTCTGGTCTCAACCTTTTTGACCATTCCAAATTTCTCCTGTACTGTGCCTTTTTGCAGAAAATTCATGTCATGGTCATCATCATCTTCAGAGGGGTGGGTGGGTAGGTGTCTGTAGCATCTTGGAATACAGGTGCTAAGGGAAAGAGATTCAAGCCTTCTGGCTTCCTGTCCTGATGGCAATGGGCCAATGTTTGGGAGGCAGTCGGAAGCAGGGCTGGAATCCTGGTTGTCACGTTCTAGTTCCCTGAGTACTGGTATTAAAGGTGTGCACTACCATTCTTGGTAATTTTCTTTCTTTTAAAAAATGTTTATTAATTGACTCATTAATTATGAGGTAGGGGTGTGTGTGTGTGTGTGTGTGTGTTCATACACGCACATGGGCGTGAGTGCTTGCGTAAAGACATCTATAGAGGTCAGAGAAAAAGTTGCAAGAGTAAATTCTTTTCTTCCACCATGTGATTCTGGGGATCTAACTCAGATCATCTGTCTGAAGGGTAAATGCCTTTACCTGCTGAGCCATCTTGCTGGCCCAGAGAAGATTTTCTAAAACTCTCCCACGGCTCATTGGCTCAAAGGTGGAGAATTTCCAGGGAAGCTAACGAGAGCTTTATGACACTAATCCTACAATTATTTCTTCTTCATCTATTTCTCTCAACAGGGGTTCCAGAGGCCTTGGGGTGAGGTGCTAAGGGGAGGCAAGTGAACTAGAGGAGGACAGGACCTGCCTTCTGCCTTCACTGAGAGCTAGAGAATTGAAATGCCCTAGAAAGCAGCCGATTAGAGTCTCCTGACAGTGAAATAATGCATATCTGTCCTTATAGAACCTTAGAGGTGAACTTAAGGGAGAATGTATACATAGTGTGTGAGGTATTCCTGGGGAAAGGCTGGGTTCAGCTCTATGTCCATAGGAGTCAGTAAACTCAGTGCCTCTATCTACAGAGAGGAGAAAGAAGTGGCAGAGGAAGAGAAGGAGGAGGAGGAGGAGGAGGAGGAAGGGGATGAAGAAGGGAGGTGAAGAAGAGGAGGCTGTAGGTTTAATGGAGGGGTGGTGTTTTTATCACCCAGAGAAGTCTCAACTCCTGCACTTTTCTGTGTCTTATTGGGGTGCCCTCTTGATTAAAGCATTGACGAAGAGCCATCTAGTCATACATGTAACTCAGGTGGAAAGAACCCAGATCATATGACTTGGATTGTTGGGAAATAGCTCTAAAACGATGCTACTCTTTGACAAGATCATTCTACTTACGTTCAAACTAGGCACTTAAAATAAATAAATGGGGTTGGAGGTGTGGTTCAGTTGGTATGGTGCTTGTCTAGCATACATAAACCTTGACTTGATTCCCAGCACTACATATGCCAGACTTGGGGGTTCATGGCTACTATCTTAGTTAGGGTTTTATTGCTGTGAAGAGATGCCATGATCAAGGGAACTTTTAAAAAAGTAAACATTTAATTGTGGCTTACAGTTTCAGAGGTTTAGTCCATTATCATCATGGCAGGAAGTATGACAGCATCCAGGCAGACATGGTGCTGGATGAGCTAAGAGTTCTACATTTTGATTCAAAGGCAGCCAGGAAGAGACTAATTTTCACACTTGGTGAAGCTTGAGCATATGTATGAGACTCCAAAGCTCTGCCTCCACAGTGACACACTTCCTTTAACGTTCCTTTTACCCTCCCTAATAGCTCCACTTCCTGTGGGCCAAGCATATTTAAACCACCACATTCTACTCCCTGGCCTCCCTAGGCTTGTTCAAACACACAAGTCTATGGGGGCAATATCTAGTCATAGCGTAATCCAAAATGCATTTAGTCCAACTTCAAAAGTCTCCATAGTCTATAGTGGTCTCAACAATGTTAAAAGTCCAAAGTTCAAAGTCTCTTCTGAGATTCATGAAATTTCTTAACTATAATTCCCTATATAATCAAAATAAAAAAGCAGTTCACATACTTCCAACATCACAGGATATACATTACCATTCCAAAATGTAGGGAAGGGAGCATAGTAAGGAAATACTGGACCAAAGCGAGCTAGAAACTCAACAGGACAAACTCTAGATTCTGCATCTCCATGAATGATGTCAAAGCACTCTTCAGATCTCCAACTCCTTTCAGTTTTGGTGACTGCAACACACTTCTTTTTCTTGGGGTAGCTCTACTCCCTATGAGAAGCTTTCCTTGGCAGGTATCCCACAGCTCTGGCATCTCTAACATCTTGGGCAGACATAGTACTGGAGGAACTGACATTTCTACATCCTGATCCAAAGGCAGCCTGAAAGATACTGAATTCCACACTGGGTGAAGCTTGAGCATATATATGAGACCTCAAAGCCCTGCCTCCACATTGACACATTTCCTCTAAGAAGGCCACACCTTCTCCATTAAGGCCACATCTCCTAATAATGCCACTTCCCATGGGCCAAGCATGTTCAAACTACCACAGCTATACCCATGGGTCAAGCGTATTCAAAGCACCATAGCTATAATACTAGCATTTGTGAGGTGAAAACTGGAGGGTCAAACATTTGAAGTCATCCTTAGCTCCATAACGAGTTCCAGGACAGCCTGGATACTTAAGATGCTGTCTTCAGAAGAAATTGTTGGTATATCACAGAACAGAATATGAAGACCAATGAATTGGCCACTTAGCCTATTCAAGTTTCATCCCTCTCTCTCCCCATAGCCTATTTCCCGTTAGGGTTATCAACCATATTAACATTAGAGGACATGTCAGGTGCAGAGGGAAGCTAGGAGAGAGAGATGACCCATAGGTGTGATTCCTCTTGATTAATCAGGATACCCATGCAACATCAACTTTCCCTCTTGTTGTAGGAAACCACTAGTCCCAAGACAGAGGGACCTTCTAGAAGCCCCAGAGAATGATATGAGGTCGCCTTTTGGGCAGACTTTTTCTCAGTCTCTCCGTGTCGTCTGCAGCTCCCATTCCAGAGTTTCCCTTCAGCTATCTATACCCCTCCTCCTTCCCACAAGAACTCTTTTTTTTTTTTTTTGGTTTTTTGAGACAGGGTTTCTCTGTGTTGCCCTGCCTGTCCTGGAACTCACTCTAGGCTGGCCTCGAACTCAGAAACCTGCCTGCCTCTGCCTCCCAAGTGCTGGGATTAAAGGCATGCGCCACCACTGCCCAGTCCACAAGAACTCTTTATGAACACAAAAGATGTTTAGCAAAAACTAATTTTGCGCCGGGCGGTGGTGGCGCACGCCTTTAATCCCAGCACTTGGGAGACAGAGGCAGGCGGATTTCTGAGTTCGAGGCCAGCCTGGTCTACAAAGTGAGTTCCAGGACAGCCAGGCTACACAGAGAAACCCTGTCTCGAAAAACCAAAAAAAAAAAAAAAAAAAAAAAAAAAACAAAAACCTAATTTTGCACAATGACCAACACTTGGTTGCAGAGAGGAAGCATTTATATGTCATTTACTTTCCAGAATTTTCCAAGTGGTCTCCAAAGGTCTCCAAAGTGGCGCTTTCACTATTGCTAAAAAGGAAAGGGCCGAGACAAGTGCTGCATTGATGTTTGAGTTTGGAGCATCTCTTCCTCTAAGTTACAATTAGGCCAGTCTCAGGAGCCTTTGGATACTAACTACCATGGCTTACATGTCCTAGTGACACTTTGCAATACTGAAAGTCTATAAAATATATTCTCCTGGATGGTGCAGGCCTGTAGCATCAGCTATGGAGAAGACCAAGACAGGAGGGTGACTTGAACCCACGAGTTAGAGACCTCATGACAATACAGTAATGTAATATAAAATAAAATGAAAGCAAGTCTAAATGTCTTAGAAAACATTTGTCCTTCCCAGTTTTGTGAGATGATGGGGTGGCTCTGAAGTGTTTCTGAGTTGAGCTTGAGGTGACAGATACATGTGTATACCTAGGCCTGATCCCATGTTCCAGCCTTGCCTCCAATTCCAAATATTTAGACCTGTGGTTGGAAAAGCATTTTGACTTAGGAAGAAGATGAACTCTGCCTCGGGGACTGAGCAGGTGGTTCATCTCTGCCTTCCTTTGTGCTATCCAGTTGGCTTTCCTGGATTGCAGATCCCAGGCAGCCCTCCAAACCTCAGAATATGGATTATCTGCTTAAAATTAGGAAAACGACCAAGCTGTCCGTGTCAGGCCCACTTCCAGTTTCCCATCGCTAGGTTCGGTGACCTGTTTGGCAAGCCGTTCCTGTCTCCCTTGCCAGAGAGACGGATGGGCCACGGGTGATGGATCCAGGCAAGGCTTCAGTCACTTCACACTGAATGCCAGCTGTGATGTGGCTCTGAGCTGCATGTCAGGGATGCAGGGATGCACAACAGACTCTGAGCTGCTCTGTTATAGCAAGAATATTTCCCTTTCCAAAGCAGAAATGTTGGCTAATAAATTCTGGTACTAGCTCCTCCCACACACATCAATTTATCCTTTGGCTGGAGATCAAAATGAATTAGCCACGGAGCCAAAGAGCACAGGTTCAAGGCTTCACTGTGAGAACAAAACTTTAATTAGGAGTTTTTGATTACTTCAAATAAGATATTTAGGATTCCAAGCTTTTTCAACCCTTGGGAGAATCTAACGGATTGAAAAAAATGTTTTTTTGCTAACAGGAAACAGAACGAGGCTGATTAAAAAAACAAAACAAAAAATCAGGGTCTGCTGTGAATTAGGATGACGCCACTGGTACGTTTCCCATGGGCAGCTAAACAGTTTCAAATATAAATTACTTTCAGTACCTTTTCCCCTCTTGCCCCAAACAGGAGCTTGTGTTTCCTGCTGATTAACAAAAAAAATGCCACTGTATTTCCCAGTCTTCCTGAGCCAGCCAACCCTGCTGTTTTTTGTGTGTTTCAGACTAATGGGGGGTTGGTCTAAGACTGAGGTTTCTTAGAGGCTTAGGCTACCAATGCCAGGGTCTGTGGGGTGGCTCAGGGGCTGTGTTGAATTGTGGTAGCCATGGAAACCTCCAGGTTCTATCACACAGTGTTCTCTCTCTCTCTCTCTCTCTCTCTCTCTCTCTCTCTCTCCTCTCATTCCCTGTCCTTCCTGCTATGTATCCAAGGATGCTTTTGAGCTTCTGTTCCCACTGCATTCACATTCTGAGCACCGACAAGATTACAAGCATATACCACCCAATAATATGGGGACTGCGCTCAGGGCTCTGTTCGTACCAGGCAAGCACACTACTCACTGAGCTGCATCTCCAGCCCCAGTAAGCATCTTCTTTGTTAGTGTCCTCTAGTTAAAGGGATAACTCCAGGACCCCTGACTGCCTACCGTGGCCAGTCACCCCACCTGCATAAAGGGAAGAGTCGGTCTTCTTTTAGGTCTGGCTTCTCCACCCACACTTCCTACACTTAAGTATTGATGTTTATTTTTGAGTGAGATGAAAGTGCCCAGTCTTCTCTTGTCCATTCTTATTCTGTTTCTCCACCTCCTACGTGCAGGGTATTACGTGGAGCATCAGGGATGTCACTGTGACCCAGGTACATGTAGCCAGGCCCTAGAGAAGCTCCCAGTGTGGCTCAGAAGACCAGGGATGAAAATGATGTATATCATGAATGAGTCAGATAGGTTGCAGTCTGGCACAGGGGACAGGTGGGAAGGTCTGTCTTGACCAAGCAGTCAGAGAAGGTTCTAGGAAAATTCTTGTCGTCCTTGGATGTGTGATGAGAGTGTATTGCAGAGAGGGAGGGGCTTATAGTAAAGAAGGGAAGACAATCGCAGGCTATGAGTTTCTGGGACCCTCATCAGATTTCAAGTGGCTAGAAAGGCCTATTATTACATTTATTCATTATTCTCCACTTCACTGACACTGAAATATTTGACAGAAGGAACTAAGAGAACATGTTTATTCTGGTTCATGGTTTCAGATGGTCTGTGTTGGGTAGTTTTTGTCAATGTGATACAGAGTCACCTGGGAAGACGAAATGTCAACTGAAGAATTACTTCCATTGGATTGGCCTGTGGGTCATTTTCTTGACAAATGATTGATGTGGGAAGGCTGAGCCCACTCTGGGCGGTGCCATCTCTAGGCAGTCGGACCTCGGCTACATGAGAGAGCTCTCTGAGAAAGCCAGGAAAGCAAGCAAGTAAGTAGTTTCCCTCCATGCTCTCTGCTTTACTCCGTACCTTAATTGAGCTCTTGCCCCGACCTCCTAGATAATGGACTGAGACGTGGAAGTATAAGTCAATAAACCCTGTCTTCACCCAACTTGCTTCTGGTCAGTGTTTTGTCATATTAGCAGAAAAGTAAACTGAAGGTGGGGTCCCAGTCACTTGTGGTTGGAAAGCCAAAGCCTAGTGTCTCAGGATCCAGTCTGTGCTAGCAGGAGCATTTGGCCATGGCTCATTCACACAGTGGCAGATCAGGAAGTAGAAAACAAAACAAAACAAACAACAACAACAAAAAAAACAAACTAGAACCAGGGACAGTACATCCTCCAGACCCTGGCCCTTAGTTACCTAACGTTCCTAGCCAGGACTCCTAAAGGGACCTAGCCTTCAGGATAGCATCCCCAGGCCAGGAAATCAAGTGTTCAAAACACAAACCTGTAGGTAACATTTCTGACTCATGCCCAAGATAGGATGGTATTCTACACCATTTCAGGGGTCTCTGCTCTCTTTTTCCTTTCCATAGCGAAAATGGTGTGGATGGTAGACCAATGGGGCATTGCAGGAAACACACAGTTCCAAATGGCACGGTGACAATAAAGAGGTCATGATACAGGAGGCCAGAGAGATCCAGGGGTAGAGACAGATTTCTCATTCATGAGCACAAGACACCCAGAAAGATGAGGGACTACAGTGTCGTGTCTTCTCACCCCTCGTAGCTGGAAGCCGACCAGCTTCCTGTCTCCTCTTGGTCCTCCCTGACAGTACTTAGGAACATCATTTTCTTTCTAAATGCCTGTATCTATCCTGGCAAATTCCTTGAGGGCAGGGATGCGATGAATTTGTCATCCCCAACAAACCAAACACACCGCTTATTTCCACGCCCATAGAAACGGTTCCACGAGAATTTATCGAGTGATTAATGCTGAATACTTAAAATGATCTTTCGGGAGATGAGCCATTAGAAAAGGTTGGGCCAATTTCTGCTCGTTTTATGGCTTTGGCTCAATGGTTGGTTATAGGAAGCCCATAATTATTACTATTAATAACAAATAAAAATGGCCTGGGTAGAATCTTTGCTTTATTCTTTTGATGAAGCTTTTGGCCTAGTGACAAGAATATCACCGAGGCCTGGGAAACAAATGTCAAATCGTTCGGTAGAAGTCACAGCAAGCGTCTCCACATCACTCTGCAATGATGTAACATCTGGGCTTCTGGTTCCCAGTATGAGGCAGATGCCTCTGCTTCCAGTTCAGGTAGTGACATAAACCTTACTTCCTGCCCCCTGACTCTTGCTCTAGAGGCCCCAGCCCAGTCCTATCAGAGGCAACTTTGCTGGCAGGCAGGTCCATAGGAAGTCGATGCAGCCCCCAAAGGTCTCAGGAGTACATGTTAAATTAATACCATGTCTGTCATGGAAAGCTGAGGGGAAAAACTCCACCATTTAGCAAAATCCTTTCTTTGAAATTTGCCTTTATAAAGGGCTCTAAGTAAAGGATAAAAATTGAAAAGGACACTAGAAATTGCTATGAACCACAGGTGTGGTGATATGTGCTTTTAATTCCAGCACCCAGGAGGCAGAAACAGATGGCTCTCTGAGTTTCAGGCTAGCCTGGTCTACATTACAAGTTGCAGGATCTGAGGCTATACAATCCTTTGTCTCCAAACCAGAAACATTTTTTTTTTCTTTTTTCTTTTGTCAAACAGTGGTAGTGGTGGCAGGTCCAAGAATCAGGAGTGGAATCCAGGGGCAGTGTGTCCCTGATGGGAGGCTTCTGGGGTAAATCCATGAGTTGTTATCTCATTCTGAAGTCATGCCGGATTACAGCCAGGAAGGTCTTGTTCAGCGGCAGGGAACCTTGTAGAATCTGGACAGGGGATGTGATATGGTTGTAGGACAGAAACGGCAGATGAGAATAAAGATAATGAAAAGAATTAATGTCAGTCATTTGTTGCTTGGCTCTCAGCCCCACATAAGCAGTCAGCCAACACCCAGGGAAACTGGGCCACAGTTAACTAGGTTTTGGGCCAGAGGCAGTAGGAGCATTTATTAGCTAATGGAAACAATTTTGTGCTGAAGAGGAAGGGTTCAGGAGTGACAGAGAAGCTTCCTTCTTAAGTCTTCTCTTCCTGAAGACACTGCACAGCCTGGTTTACTCTGGGCGTCACACCCTGTAATTACTGTCAGTTGAAGTGAGAGAAAGGCCTAGCGTGCATCTGACTCCGGCTTTCTCCTTGCCCCAAACACAAGCTGAGAAGGGACAGGAAAGGAAAACAAAACAAAACCCAAGCTAAGCAAGAAGGTCCCCGGACTTTGGACTGGCAATGAGGATGAAATGTCAATAGTTAAACAAAAAGAAGAAGAAGAAGTGCTATAGTTTATCATGTTTGGGCTCAGAATCAACAAAAGCCCAATTAACACCCATTTTGGAGGTTAGTCGTTTCGGTACTTGTGGATAGCTTTTTAAACAAGACTGCTTGGAGTCTGCAGTGCAGGGGTAACCCAAGTGTTGATAAAAGGAATGTCAGAACAAATAAAGATTCCTACAGAAGTACTACAAATGTCGAGGGGCTCCGGCCCTGGGGCCCTGGGGCTGACAGCTCAGCTCCATTCTCTGCTGGAGACATCCACTCAGCTTTCGAGCCTGGGTTCAGTTTCTCTGAGGGTTGTTTGGCTACATGCTCCTCTCGCTGGTCCTCACAGGGACCCTTCTTCCAGGATTTGTAGTTGGGGGCTGAGTCCAAGAGTTTGGTTTTTCAGCTTGGGAGTAAAAGTTTTGCTCTTTTTGGTCTTACAGTGTTTTGACATCACTGGTGCAGTCGTCAAAGGTCGTTTGTAATGAGAAGAATTCCACCTTGGCTCACCCTTTGCTGTATTTGCTAAGTTCCTCACAAGTGCTGAACCAGGAAGATGGAAACTGGTTACAGAGTGGCGATTTGTTATAACACCTGGGTCTTCTGCGTGCAGCCCTGATACAGCAAGGCAGACCCCATACAGAGTCCCAACTCCTGTCTTCCTAGGCAGTACTTCCCCTGCCCCTCCCAGAGGGATAAGGATAGTTCTTCTTTTCAATCAAGCATAACGATGAAATTAATCACAGGTCCATGCCCCCGTTACTTAACTCAGAAGGCAACTGATGTGTTTATATAGACAAAGAGAGGGGGGGGGATATGTTCTATGGAGGTGTGGTGAGGTGTGGGGGAAGGGCCCATGCTGAGGCATCCCTTCCCCTCGAGGGACCAGCCACACGGTATAGTATAGAGTAGTGTATTAAAGGCATGGGGAGGGGAGTTAAGAGGGTAGCAGAGGCAGAGAAAGGCGGGGGGGGGGAGGTGGGGGGAGGAATAGAGAAGTAGAGGAGTAAAAGAGTAGAGGCGGCCATGAGAACATGGCGAGAGAGGGGGGAAGGGAATGGGGAGAGTGGGAACAGGAAGATAAGAGCAAAAGAGGAGCAAGAGAGCAGAGAGCCCGGAGGTGGCAAGCAGCCCCTTTTATAGTGAGTCAGGCACGCCTGGCTGTTGCCAGGTAACTGTGGGCGGAGCTTAGACAGAATGCTAACTGCAACAGGACCTTATTGTTGAATGGGATTGATGCAACCTTGCATTATACTTGAGGAAACTGAGGCCCGAAAAAGAAAACAATCTCCAGTCTCCCCTAAGTCCAACAGAACTAGACTGCAAGGCTTTGCATTATGAGACTCACAGTCAACAAGCATTTACTCATTAATTAGATCTGCCATTGTTCCCAGAACTTTCCCAGAACCCGTGGTTCTAGTTCTAGTAGTCAGATCCCCCAGGGTTACCTGCTCACTTTACCTTTGTTCTTCTTTCTTCCCGGCCAGCATGGCCGACACCTGCAATCCATCACCTTTGTCAGAACTATCAGAAATGCAGCCCCAGCCTTTTTAACCTTCAGAAGCAGAAACTTCAGACGCTACTCAAGATCTGATTTTTAGTAATCTTCCCCAGAAAAATTCTATGTACTCTAAGAATCACTCCAATTGGCCCAGTTTCATTTTTGTAGACCAGGTGGGGCTGTATAATCAATTATTAATATGTCAACTGAGAATTTGAGGCATTTGAAGTTTTGCTTTCAAATTCTATACTTAACAAGCAAAAAATAAATAAATTTAAAAACATAAAAAAAATTAAAGTTTATGGCTTTTCCCCCCTGGCCTTAAAATTCTCAGTTCAAAGAAGAAATATTGGCTATTTTTTCCTTTGGCCATGTGAGTAGTAACAAAGTTACCTTTTTTTGCCTAAAAATTATTTTATGTCAAAATGATAGTTTATCTGGGTATAGAACTCCTGGTTGACAGCTGTTTTACTTCAATGTGGCAAAAAGATTACGCTGCTATTTTCTAATTCACTGCAGGTATGAGTTACTCATCTCCTTTGGAGGTTACCTGACTTTTCTTCTTTGGTAGCCTTTAAAATTTCCTCTTTGTAACATTTTTTTTCTTATAAAATGTTTTTTTTTGTTGTATGTTTACTATTTTCTTTGGTACTCATGGTAACTTTGAGACTCCATATAATTTTAATATGTAATATTAAAATATATATATTGAAGAAAGGGTCTCACTATGTAGCTCTGGCTGTCCTGGAACTCACAGAAATGTATCTGTGTCTGCCTCCAGAGTGCTGGAATTAAAGTCATGAGCCACCACTCCCAGTCCTCTAAAAAGTTGTGTCTTTGAATATTCATAGGTGTTTATCCCATTCTTTAACTCCTTCTGAGACACATATCAAGACCTCTTAACTACTATTGCATATTTATTTGGTTTCTTCAACTTTTGTGCCGCATTTAAGTACATTCTTTAATATTGTCTTTAAATTACTGAAATTGTCATATTTAAAACAGAGTGAATTTTACCTAATAAGTTTTTTAATTCAAACACTTTTATTTGTGCTCTCTCTCTCTCTCTTTGTGTGTGTGTGTGTGTGTGTGTGATAGGTTCTCACTGTGTAGTTGAGGATAGTCTCAAATGTAAGGATCCTCTTGCTTCCACCTCCTAAGATTAACAAAAAATTTTCATTACCAGGATTTCCAATTGTTTTCTTTTTACATCTACCTGTTCTTGTTTCATTTTTACTTGTTTTATTTCACAAGTTAACGATCTCTTCATGGATAGATTTTTGTTTTCTTCTTGAGGATCCTAACTATTCCTATTTTAAATCCATTTTTAGGACCAACTTTCATTTATCCCAAGTCTTGATTTCTTCAGTTTCATTTATTAGCTTTAGAGTTTTGATTACACAATGTCTATTTGAAGTGATGTCATACAATCTTTCTCTTTTCTCTCCTGTATTTTCCTCCCTGCATATTTTGTTTGGTCCAGTAGTTTTTAAAATTGTTCCCATTTAAGTCTTAGAGTTCCAGGTCACAGCTTGGCTTTATGCTGATGGGTCTGGATGCCCATTGATGATATGGAAATATTCCAGACTTAGTCACTGTAGTTGCCTAGTTAGCCCAATTCCTTGTTATACCCCTGTCCCTGAGATTTATTTTTATATGAGCCCCAGTCTCCGTTGCAGCTGCAGCTCTTTGAAGGCAGGAATTCTTACTGTATTTAGGTTCAGGCAATAAATCTAGATTCAGGCTCATCTTATTTAAGGCACCTTGACTTTCCATCTCTGGCTGCCTCCAGCACCTACTAAACTCATAGCCTTAGTACCTTGATGTATTTTCTCTCTGTTCAGCTTCTGATGCATAGATATTTGTTTCTCCTTCATATACATGTATATGTGGTTCATCTAAAAAATTGTTTTAAATTTACTCTTAAAGTGTTTCCTGTGATCAGTGTGTTCAGAATTTAGGGAAGGACTTCAGAGCATGAGCTCACAATGGCGCCATGATATCCATTCTGTAGTTTTGGGGATAAAAACAGCAATATATCAGGGATGTTTCTTTGAGACATCGCCCATTACTGCTTCTGCTAGATGGATTTTCTCCTGTGTTTCCAATGTTACATGTTGTTCTCTTAAGATGGCTCCATGCCTAACAAAGCCCACTCATTATCGATTAGTCCTCTCCTAAATGACGTTATTAAGACTATCAATGAACCACTTAGTAAGCGCTTTTGTAATAAATTTGTAATATCCTCTGAAGAAATGGATCTGGGTAGGAGCCAGGCCAACCTAGGAAAGAACATGCTTGAAATAAGAGTCTAGTTCTCAAAAGCACACAAGGTGGCTGTAGAAATAGATTATGTTCCTATCTGGCTACAGATTAAATTGAAATTCTTTGCAGACAATGAGGTAACCTGTGTCTTACAGATTAAGACTTTCAGTGAAACCTCCAAAGATTTATTTATTTTGGTTCTTGGAGAGTTGCTATGCCAGGGTGCCGTGTTACAGCAGGGATGATGTAGGCATGGGGGTGGAAATTTGGTTCTGCAGTACAATATGCAAGTTAAATTTGGTATAAAGATGGATGGATCAGGCAGAATAGATTAGACATTGCCAGGGAAGCATCTATTTCCATTATTGAAAATGGATTCATACAGCAGTCCCCAAGTCATTTTTAGTCAGTGACTAAAGAAACTTTTCTGATTCTCCTTTCCATTTTCTCCTGCGTTCACCCATGGTAAGCAAGTTCCTTTGTTGGTTCCCAAGTAGCCATTTAACACACAAATGTGGGAGAGAGAGAGAGAGAGAGAGAGGGAATTTAATTTCACGTGAGCAGTAATGAAGAGATGCAAATGAAGGGTCTAAACACTGCCTATGAGAGTCAAAGAAGGTTCATCAGAAGAGGTAATATCACAGCTAAGCCCACAAGGAAAAGTCGGGGTGAAGCAGGAAGGGTGGTAGTGTTGGGTGAGTGTGTGTATGCAGGTGCAGTACAGTACTTCAAGTGTGAAGAAAGATGGTGGTCAAGACCCTTAGCTTTCACGTGGCCCTTTCTGTCCTCCTTCCTTATGTTGTATTGACTTCTTTGGGGGAACACCTCTCTTTGTACCTGCCAAGCCCCCATTGCATTAATGGCTGGAAAGATTATCCATTGCTTTTCCTCCTAGCTGAACGAGTCACATTTAACCTGAAGTTGGTATAACCATGACCCACACTGCAGTTCCCCATTGAGGTGCTTTTCCTGCAGCTTGTCTCGGAACCCACAGGTGGCCGGCAGCTATGGAGGAAGTTCACTGCAGTGGGGACATGCCTGCTCAATTGCTATGTCTCCCTTTACTTTTGGCCACTTCCCTAACGTCCATGCTTCCTGTCTCTCTGTCTCAAATACTACATCCTTTCAGTAACTTCCATTTTGCTTTGACTGACTGTCTTAGTTAGGGTTTTACTTCTGTGAACAGACACCATGACCAAGACAACTCTTATAAGGATAACATTTGATTGGGGCTGGCTTATAGGTTCAGAAGTTCAGTCCCGCATTGTCAAGGCAGGAACATGGCAGCATGCAGGCAGACATGGTGCAGGCAAAGCTGAGAGTTCAACATCTTCATCTGAAGGCTGCTAGTGGAAGACTGGCTTCTAGTGAGCTAGCATGAGGGTCTTAAAGCCCACGTCCATAGTGATACACCTACTCCAACAAGGTCACACCTTCTAATAGTGCCACTCCCTGGGATGAGCATATACAAACCATCACACTGACTAAACCATTGCATTTCGTGGGGAGACAAAAAGTTTAGCATGGGTGGGTTACTGTGGTGCGGGGCAGCTGGAGGTAATAGCCCTTGGGTTTAGAGAGAAGTGTGGATTAAAAAGTGTCTCATTTGATTCGTCTGTTACCCTGCTCATGACTATAACCAAAATACCCAACAGAGGCTACTTAAAGGGGAAGAGGTTTATTTGGGCTCACAGATTAGAAGGTATGGTCCACCATGGTGCTAGGGAGTTCCATTCATGGTGGCAAAAGCCGCCAGTGGGAGCTGGCTGCCCGGCTCACTCCCATGTTGGCAGATGGAGAATCAGAGAACCGAGACCTCACCAAGAAGTGAGGCCCACTCCTAAGTGACCTCAATCAGCCAGATAGTCCCTACATTCCATAGATAACTCTGCCTCCCAAAGTAGTCCCAACGGCTGGGATTCCAACACACCATTCTGCTGGCGTGCATTTCAGACTCAAGCACAGCATTTGGTATGCAGCAGCATTTTAACTTCTGTTCCCCACAGCTGGGGGTCTAGTTTTAAGTGTTAGCAGAATAAGACTACTTAGAGGGTAGCTCGGAACTCTTTGGGGGGAAGGATTGGTGAGCAGGGAGAGCACACCTAGAGTTCCGCATAGTCTCCGCAAGTACCGATGAGGGCTTGTTAGGAGCTATACTGCCCAGATGGAGGAGGAACAGAAGGATGTGAGCCCTTGTGTGAGGCGTAGGCAACTCACAGGACACTGACACCACTCCGTAGGTAAGGAGTATCGGTTCGTGTGTGTACGGTAGCTGGAAAGCTCACATGCAGTCCTAACTTTGGACCAAAATCTTCTCATTTCCTACAGCAGCAATGACGACTTCCCTGCTGACTCTCCATGGTCTCCGTTTGCCTGGTCCAGGTTTGGAATTCTGGGAGCCTCAAGAAAAGATGAGTGGGCATGTGGGGCCGGTCAGTGCTAATGCATAGAAGTTCAGGTCTAAAAAGCCAGACATTTTGCCAACACACGTGCTGTTTCCTCTGATCCTGACCCTTCACCCCGACCCCTGCCCTAGTAGCCTCCAGGGCTAGCATGGCTTGTTCTCTTGTCTTGTTCTCTTGTCCCTGTCCACAACTGTTGCCACACCAAGATTTCTTTCAGTGACTCCTAGAAAGGTTCCCATGACAATGCTGAGAGTGGTTTTGAATTGGGATTGGACTTGGGCCCACACATAAAGGGTGGGGCCTTCTTGGTGACAGAAATAAGGCTGGGAAAGAGAACTGCAGAGAAGCCTCTTGTTGGCACTTGATGAACAAATGGCTTGGTGCCAAGACAGTCTGAGGCCCCAGCCTGAGTGTCCGGGCTTCCCCACCTTCACGGACCTCCCGGTCTGAGATCACCTCACACTCTGGCAAAGTGGCTTTCTAACAAAAACCAAGTTTGCTGAAAAAGGCATTCTGGAAGCAGAATGTTATCATTTTATTATTTCAGTATAGCCCTTTTTCATGTTTCCTGAAAGGCAGAAGGAAGGAAGTATTGACCCTTGTATTAGGGTCCTGTAGAGAAACACAACTTTTAGAATGAACCTATCTATCTGTCTGTCTGTCTGTCTATCTATCTATCGATCTATCTATCATCTATCCATTTATTAAGAGGATTTATTAGAATGACTTACAGGCTGTGGTCCAGGTATGCTAACAATGGCTGTCTATGAACAGAAGGTTCATGAATCCAGTAGTTGTTCGGTTCACAAGGCTGGATGTCTCAGCTTGGTCTTTGGTATATACAAGAATCCTAAAAATGGTAGGCTCTAATGCAGTAGTTCACAACCTGTGGGTTGCAACCCTTTGCCAACTTCTGTCTCCAAAAATATTTATGTTATGATTCATAGCAAGAACAAAATTACAGTTATAAAGTAGCAATGAAATAATGTTATGGTTGGGGTCACCACATCGTGAGGAACTGGACTGAAGGGTCACAGAATCAGGGAGGCTGAGAACCACTGTCCTAATGTCAGTGAAAGAATGGCCTTGATAGCAAGAGCTAGCAGGCAGAGAGAGCATCCTTCTTCCAGGTCCTTTAATATAAGCTGCCAGCTGAAGGTGTGGCCCAGATTAAAGGTGTGTCTTAATGGCTCAAAAGAGCTGGATTAAAGGTGTATCTTCCCACCTTATAGATCTGGATTAGTGTGGGTCTTCCCACTATAGACAATTTAATTAAAAAAAAATCCCTAACAAGTGTGTCCTGTCATTTGGGTTTTAGTTAATTTTAGATGAAATCAAGTTGACAACTAAGGATAGCTGTTGCATCCCAGTAACCAAGATACAAGAAATCGATGTTGTAGAATTCTACCATGAGATGCTTTGATCCAAGGAGCTGGGTTTCTTGTTATTGCTTATGTGATTTTGGCTTATGTGTTGCTATGGTTTTAATGTTGTCTGATCTCCCTTATTGTCCCATACTGTGACAGTATTGGGGGTCAGGCCTCAGAGGAGGTGATCAAATTAGGAGAGTAGAGGGTAATGGGTCACTGTTGTTACCATACCGTGCTTTTCTGGAAAGGGACTTTCCTCTTGTTTTTATTTTCTTGCTTCCGATTTCATCCCATGAACTGTCACATGTCACGACATAGTGAGAAGGCCCTCACAAGATGTGCACCTTCAGCTTGAATTTTCCAGACTCTAGAATGTTGAGAAGTAAATGTATTTTCTTTATAAATTTCTCAGTCTCAGGGATTCTGTTGTAGTAACACAAAATGTGCAAAGCCAAATATCTAGGAGAAGCACAGCGTTTGTTGGCATGACAGGACAGATGACAGAGGTGAGTTTTAAGTGGGACAAGGTAGCCTACCAGGAGCATGTGTTTTCTCCAAATAAATTCCTCTTTGGGCTTTCCATCACATAAAAACATGCTAAATACATTGAAAACTATCTGCTTGTCATTTATCTCATTCCCTAGATTAAGAATTTCTTACGGACATGACCTCAATTTTATTCGTTTCTAGCTTGGGCCCAGAACTTGATATTCAATGAAAAGTCATCATTTGTGAATTAGATGTGAATGGTTTCCCTAAATGTTTCTGTTCTTTACTTTCGTTTTGTTTTGAGACAGGGTCTCCTGTAGCCCAGGTTTGCCTTGAACTTTGTTTGTAGCTGAGGCTACCCCAAGCATGTGAACCTTGTACCTATGCCTCTTGAGTGCTGGGATTACAAGTGTATACCACCACACTTGGTTAATGTGGTGATAGGGTCCGAAGCCAGGGCTTCCTCCAAACTGAACTGCACCCCCAGCTCATGCCTTTGCTCATTCTTCCTTCCTGTTTTAGGAGGGCCATTGCCTATCCGTTGGTAGGGAAGGGAGCCTACTGTAGTGGAGAGCTAAAATATCTGTACTTCTCTCCTGTCTTTGTCCCAATGTCCAGAAACCCCTTAAATTCATTAGCATTAAGGATGTGTGTGATCACTGGTAAGCATGCTTGCTGCTAACTTAAGTCCTTTTACTGCTAGAATAGAGTTCTGGCTTTTCATTTTCTTCTTCTCCTCTTCCTTTTCGGGTTCTCTATCATTCCTGTCCACCTGTTTGCTGCTTCTCTTCCTGGCCTTCTAGTCAGCAAGTGCCTGGGCAATCCCCAGACTTGGTTATTAGTAACATCTCCTTCAGGAGTCATTAGGGAAGACATGACGCTGTGCACTCATGAGAGTGAACAGACAGATGGCAAGCTCTGGAAATGAACTCATCTTTCAAAGAGAGCGGTGGCTCCCTGAGCAAGTGCTAAAGTGGATCCATTGCACATATTCACATTTGCTGTCTTTATCTTAGAATCAGGAGAGTGCACATGGCTTTGATGTTCCTTTTGTGGTACGTACTTTATTTTCCTTTCTAATTTGTCATGAAAATCTTTAGAAAAGGCCAGTCCGTGGAGGCTGAACCAAGAGGAAGACAGAGGAGGTTTTGTGCATATTTATGTTTCAAAACAAAACCCAGGCTAAGAGTCAGGTGCATCCCAGCGCAGGGGTTCCTAACTTCAACAGTTTCCATACTCCCGAGGGACTCTAGGGAGAACTTTCTTAGGAGAACAGACACATGAGCAAGTGTGTGTTCAGCTTCAGGGAGTGAGAACCCTTGTTTGGCAGAAAGGGAGAGCTATCAAGGAGGACCCTTGTGAGTTGGGGGTTATCATTCCTTCCAACCTGACCCACTTCTTCTGGCCCTAGGGTCATTCCCTTCCACCATCTATTCAGTCTTGTTAGCATGTGATCTCACCTAACACTGTCACAGCCTAGAACCTGAGAAGACTTGGGAGGCTTCAGAGATTTGTCCTAGTGTCTGCAGCAACTAATCCAAATCCTGTGCTAGTATCTCTAGAGTTTTCATGTGCTGTTGTATTTATGGATGAAATTCCCTTACACATCTCAGTTATGTGGAATATTAGGTTTTCTTCTCTCTTTTTTTTTACCCCCAAGATGCGTTCAGCCATGGAGGTTTGCATCTGTTACCATGACTGTCACATTCCCAGGAAGACCCGAGCTTGTCTGAACATTTGTCAGTCCTTTTCCACATTCTGGAAAAACCCATCCTAAAAGTTCAGAGAGTCAGTAGGTGCAAATTTGTTCTTTTTTTTTTCTTCTCTAGCTGTTAATTTGCCACCCACTGTATACTAGGCTCTGCTCTGTGGCCTTATCAGATCTGTTTGTTGTTCAGTACTTACTGAGCATCCGTGGATCACATCAGAAGTGGGTGCATTTCACATCAAGACTCCTGTAAGGCAGTGGTTTGGGAAGCTTGGCACTTGCACACTAGATAACACAAATGGGTGATCAGAACTTGAAAGAGAAGGTTTCTGACTCTGCTGGTATCCCCTTCTCATTAAGGAACAGGGAAAATGTGCATCCGAGACGAGGCCTGGGCTTCCTGTCATTAATTCCAGACTGCAGCAGGGAAAGTCCTGTAGCACCTCACTGTGGAAGGTAACCATGCCTGGCTATTCAGGACAGCACACACCCATCATCTAATGAGGGCCATTAACAACAGCGGCGGAGAAATAGTGTGGCTATGTTGTTGGTCTTCACAGTGCATACTATAAAATGTTCAAAAGTGAAAGGTGGGGGAGCAGCATAAGAACAAACTAATGTGCAGAAAGCCTTCGTTCATTTGTTTGTTCGTTGTTTGTTTTTTGATGCCTCCCACCTGCCCTGTCCCTTTTCCTAAGCATGAGTAGAACATTCTCCAGCCTCTTAGAAGATGGCTTGCACAGGAAGGACAAGTCTGCCCAGGTGGCTCTTTTAAAACAATCAATTAAGACTTCAGGTCCTGCCAAATACAAACAGGAGGGGAAGATGGGCTCTGTGAGCTAAGCCCTTGTGAAGAAGCAGCTTCCGAGTCTTTTTATCTTGACAAGTGAATACACATTTCCCAGGGAGAGCAGGCTATTGGAAATAGAACATTTCCTCCTGACTGTCAGTGGTCCACGTCCACAAACATTATGTCCCTAGCATAACACAGAGGCCCACAAGGCAGGAATGTCACCGCTCGTGTGGATGCGGCCTCCTGCCTTTTAGGTTGATAATTGTTTTCAAGGAGAGAGAACCAAGATGGCGCCAAATCTACTGTTAGCTTAGGAGCCTGTGCAGCTTCTGCAGTGAAAATGAACACTAGTGCTGCCTTCAGGTGCATCTGTGCCCTTCCCGCACCAGAAAACACCAAGGCAGGCCTTTGCAAAGGCCCGAAATGTAACAGTTCGCATATGCAACACTCTCTCTCTCTCTCTCTCTCTCTCTCTCTGTGTGTGTGTGTGTGTGTGTGTGTGTGTGTGTGTGTGGACAGAAGAAGGCTTATAATTAATGATCTTTTGTGTCTTGCTCATGAAGCAGGGCTCAATTCAATAAAAACCACATTCTCTTTTCTTTGTCAGTGACAGGTTCTCTCATCAGAAATGAGTCTCCAATTCAGCAGGCTTCCCTCTGATGGAGGAACAGAGGCATGGTGGTGTGTGTCCCTGACAGGGCCAGAGGCTCTAGGACCAGGAGAGGCAGCTTCCCTTTCTAGATGGTCTGAAAACACAGCTGGGGTCCAAATCAGAATCCTGACTGATCAACAGGCTCTTTTAACACTGCGGTTTTGTGTTTCAGGGTAAAAGTTAAAGGTCCTCCCTGTGGCCTTGGTTTTTTAGTAGAAAATTCAGCAGTGCTTTTGAAGAGACCTAGTACCCAGCACCTACTTATAGATGGTTCATTTAAAGAGTACTAGCAAAGAAACAATTTCCCCTATGGGTTCTTTGGACTTTCTTTTTAAAAATCTTATACTTTGTATCCTCTTCAAATGTTCAAGAAGCAATTAATGAACCACTAAATACTCCAGAGTCTCAGAAGGGGACTTTGCCTTACTAAGATAGTGAGTAAAGTTTCCTGTTAGCTTTGTTCAGAGTATAAAGGGCTCATGTTTTAGCAATGCCTTCGGAGCAGTAGCAATGGAAGGAAAGGTTTTCTCCAGTAGCTGTTTGTGGGACAGTCACCGGGCAATGTGAGAGTGAGTGGAGAATTTGGCATCAATGTTTTGCTATTTGAGATTAAAAACAGTTTAATCAGTTTCTTTTGCTGAAAATGAATGCAGAAGTTCTCTGAAATGGGCTATATCAGTAAATATAAGTGTCAATTGGAGTGGTAAGTAGCCTACCAAAATTTCATTTATAATCAGGTACAGTCATAGAGGACACGACGCCAGAGTGACTGACTGTGAGGTGTTCTCCTTCAATGGAGGCTGCCTTTGGCCTGGTGCAGGCCACCACAGTTGTGGAGGATGTCACTGAGAGAAATGCATCAGTAACTCTTGTATTATGGCATTAATGAGTTCACTGCAATTGGGGACCGGACTAGAACAGAGACACATTCCTGAGCCCTGTGGCCCTGAGCCTTTCTGATTTGTTAAGACATCTCCAAACAAGGAGAGAACTTGTGAGAGCCTCCTGTGTGAGCGGGACCACTTCTCAGAAAGCGACAACCTGGGTGTGTTCACCGTGTGCACCACAGAGTAAAACACTTCCCAGCACTTAGCCCTTTTAGTACCCTCAGAAGGCACTGGATGTGCTAAGGGGAGGCAAGCAATGTAGAGGAGAAAGAGGTACTTTCTGACCTGGAAGAACATGGAAAGTAAAGAAGCCTTGAGAACAGTGGATGCTGGGTGAGCATGTGGGACCTCGGCAGGAGCTGATTCAGGCAAGGGAAGGTAGCTGTCTCCTCAGGCTTCTGTCTTCACTGTCTGTAGTTACTTCAGGAGAGTGTTCTTTGGGATTGCTGAAGCCAAGTGACCTGGATTGCACCCTGCCCACGATGGCCTCTTGCTTTCCCATGTTTCTGCCTTTCTGCACCGGTTCCTGGTCCTCACCACCTGCTCCCAACATCTAGCTCATAGTATGAGATGGCAAGTTTCCTAAAAGTCAGTTTCATTATGTTTGCTCTTATAAGCAAGAGACTGGAGGTCCAGAGATGGGAAGAGGTCAGGGTCATGTAGCGAGGTGAGACTGAAGCCCATATCTGTGACTTGTGGCTCGATGCTGGGGACAAGGAGAACTCCAACAGCCCTCTTCCCCATGCTCAGCAATGTTCTCTAGTTACTTGACTCAGCTATTTCCTTTCTTTTTGTGTGAGGGAGGAATTTCGGCCCCACCTCACAGATGGAAGTCTGGAGAGGTTAACTAGTGTGTTGATAGATTCCAGATTCCATGTCATGTCCCTCGAACTCGTGGTCTTTCTTCTGGACCTTAAAATACAAATGCCCAGCACTTCCATCAGTCATATGGATGGAAAATGTAACTACTGCGGGTCCTTGTCTTCCCTATGCTCCTATCAAACTATGATTGATTCACATCCTGTTTTTTCCCATCATTAGAAGGTTGTTAACCAAATTATGTGGCTTACATATAACCAAAGTGAAAACTCAGTATTCCTCCCTCCAAAGTATTCCAAGCCAAGTCTATCCCCAGGACACAGTTGTCAGTGTTTGGGGATGTATAATATTCCGTGTGGTAATTGATGTCCTGGGACTAAGGATACTTAATATCATAGTCCTATTCAAAAACTTAATCACATTATCTATGTAGACCATGGTGCCCATGTAAAATGAACCTGCCTCCACAAAGACTTTGACAGTGTTTATGGTAAAAATTTTGGCCATGATTTGACTCTTGAGAAAGGCATCTGGATGGAGAGCCCTGTTACATTACTGTCCTCTGAGACATGACGGCAAAGCTCACACAGAAGTCTGACCCTGTGTAAATGTATCCTGTACAACGTGACCCCTTTCTCTAAGCTTCAGTTTTCCTTATTTGCAGAATGGGAATAATTGGTCGCTACCTCATAGGAATATTGCACTATTTTAGTGAACCCACAAATGTAGAGTGCTCACAACAGTGTCTCAGACAATTAAGCCAATGTTAAGATTAATTCTACCTGTAATGTGATGCATTATTTAGAAGTAGCTAAACCATTATGGAGTGTTCCACTATAGGGCCCAGAGAGATGGCTCAGTTGGGAAAATGTTCACCTTACAAGCACAAGAACCTGAGTTTGACTCTCAGAACCAGTGTAAACAAACTGCCAGTGTGGCGGCATGTGACTGATCCCAGCCCTGGAGAAACAGAGAAAGGCAGATCCCTGGGCCTTACGGGCCAGCCAAGCACAGCGGGTGAGATCCAGGCCAGTAAGAGACACTGTTTCTCTCACAGTGTCCATCTGCGATAGGGAAGATTGAACAAAAACCAGATACACATATGTGGACATTTTTCTAGGTGTGAGTCATGCCTCTGGGGTAGGGTTATTTATCTGCTCAGATCTTGTCTATGGAACCTGGAATGACAGTAGTGTTCCTGGGAGGTCTCCTTGTGTTTATTCTATGGTCAGGAGTCAGAAGTAGCCAGGAAGCTCTGGAGTGATTCCATATTGCCTCCTTGAATCTCTGATAATTATCATTATTATTATTATTATTATTATTATTATTATTATTATTATTATTACAGTGCTGGGATTGGACATATCACCTTATGCACAGGAGGCAAGGGCTCTGCTACTGAGTTCCGCCCCCAGGCCAGCGCCTTCACTCTTTGAGTGCTAGGGTGGTCCTTATAAATCCCTCAGCCGGACAGCTGCATTTAGCAATGGGTGGTTGTGCTTCAAAGAGCCAGGTCATTTTAAAGGAATGTGAGAAGTTCATCTTTGGGGACAGAGATTAAACAGTGGGAAAGTAGGTAAATGATGTGTTGCCCCACAAAGAAAGGCTATCTACGAGTTAACATTTCACTAGCTCCAGCAGAGAAGCTAATGACAGGGCTGCACCACACGGCTTTACTTAGAAGAATCAGTGGCGAGTGGCAGAAATTAATTTATCATCACTGCACAATCAGGCCCTCCCTATGTGCCAGGATTTTTTCCCCTCTCTTAGACAATTGCTTGCCTTTCTTGCTCGCCACTACATCTGAGAGTCAGTGTAACACATGCTGTGTAAAAATAGGTCCATGCTAAACATCACTGTGATAGTATTTTCTTCTATCACTCAATCCGCTGAAAGCCTGTGGTGTACTCAGCACCAGAGGTTTGCAGTTTCTCAAAGAGCAGTTCTCAGAATCACAAGTTGGTAATTAAAGATTGTTTTTAAGATCCCACAACAGAAGACCCCAAAGTCTGCATTGAAGGTATTTCTGCTATACACTGAGAGTGGAAGTTTATCAGTTTGCAGGCTCCAAGCTTCCAGGGGCACTGTCTCTAGAAGGAGAGCTTCAGGGAATAAAGGAGTGCGCAGCCCAAGATCCCCACCATGAGACATCTGTGGCAAGCATATAAAGTGAAGAATCAGAATGGGCGGCAAGGGGCCTCTGTGGCAACCAGAGGAATGAGAGAATGTGATCCCAATGTTTATGAGGTGCCTCTCTGAGTTACTGATGTGCCCATAGTTAGGGCTTAGTTCTAATGCGTCTTAGTATGTGGTCAGGCCAGGAGGGAAATCCAGGGATTTGCTTTTCCACAAATATTTATCAGTAGACATTTTGGGATCTAAAACAGACCGTAGAGTAGGTGTGATTTACACAGGTGCTTGTCTTCATGGGGGTGGGGAGACTGGATATCTATTGAATAGAGTGGGCCTTGACCCCTAGTCGGTTTGAGTTGCCCCAGCCTGGGGTCAGGAGGGTGAGTAGGAGCCTCAGCTGAGGTGTGGGCCTGTGGTCCAGCATGAAGACCCTTGGTTTTTGTGACCAAAGAGGCTCACAAAGCACCCAGGTTGAATTTATTGAAAGTACATGCACCACGATGTCGGTGAGGGTGGGGGAGGGGCTGTGTGCGTGGGCGTTAGAGTTGGGGTGGGACAGGCTGGAACGGGAAACGGGTTCCCTTTAAAGGCTGGGTTCAGATAACTGAATTGCAAAGAACGGCATCCATTAGTTTAGCTAACGACCTTGAACTCTGAGCTGCTCTTCCACAGCAACAACGTCAACCACCACAAGCAAACAACAGCAAAGGGATGTACTTTATGTGACCAGTGAGGAGATGGAAAAGCCAAGCCTTAGGGAGGCAAGTGTTAGACTGAGCTTGCATCCTCCGGGGGAAGCCCTTTCTTATTTCCTAAGTTGTCATAAGAGGGGGAGGGTTCAAGAAGACAATGGTGAGAACCTGGTAGGTTCATGGATTGGAAACTGCTTTATCCCAGAGGAGGGGGCAGATTTCTTGGAGGTGTGGCTTATGCCGCTGTGAATGAACCTGCTTTCTCAGTCCTAGGGATGATGGTAGATGCCGTGTTCCTATGACTTAAAAACAAAGAAAATCTATTCTGCTGGTTTCCTGACCCTTGCCTTGCCACGTTAGCGTAGGCGACACAGGGAGGTTTTATCCAGGTTTTATTTTGTTGTTGTTGATACTGCTAATGCTAGTTGAAGTTAGAAAGGCATATTCTTCAAAATGCATAGTAACTCGTGATCTACCGGCCAGGCAGGGAATGACCTTATCTTCTTATTGGTTCTGGGCTCTCAGTGAGTGATGCTGAGTCTGTTGGGTGAAGAGGGGTTCAGCTGTCATGGTGAGTGAAGAAGCTGGGGACTGTTAGCAGGGCCATTTGCAGGCAGCACCCCAACAAGCTTGTTCTGAAAGCAGAGTGGGGCCCCGAGAGCTCCACAGTGGTAGCATTCCTGTGGCAAGCTCTCAAACCTGGCAACAGTCCTGTTTGTGGTGCTGTGGAATGGTATCCGCTGGGAGGTACCAATGTGTCACATCCTTTACTCTCAGCATAGAGAGGAAACCATGTCAGCACATACTGACCCAAGCAAGGGAGCCATTTCAAAGTAGCCTCAAAGGGGATTAAAAATCTCCTAAGAGGTGGCTGGGGATATAGCTCAGTAGAATATTTCCCTCGTATCCACCAAGCTGTTTTCAATCAATAATGCTGAGATTAAAGAAAAAAAATCCTCTTGCCCTCTGGCGTCTTCTCTGAATGTATTCAGTATATTCCTTGTTAATCAATCTTTGTACCTGGGAGATGAATTAATTCTCATAAACCATCAAAAATCTTTAGAAGTCAGGACCAGTGAAGAAAGTGTTTGATCAAACAATGCTCAATGATGGCATCCAGATAGTCTTTTCTTCATTAAAAACTGGCCTGGGGGCTGGAGAGATGGCTCAGTGGTTAAGAGCATGTACTGGTCTTACAGAGAACCCGAGTTCAATTTCTAACACCCATTTTGAGCTTTTCACAATCTCCTATAACTACATTGATGCCTCTGACCTTATATGTATAATCTAAATATTTAAAATATGGCCTTAAAACCAACTGAAATGAAGAGTTAAAATAGGTTTAAGAAATAGTGACCTAAATGGAGCCATCTTTCATGGTAAATGATCATATGGCCATATGCAAGCTCTAGCAGATTTAAATAGATGTGCCTTCACCATCTTTCTCAAATATACTATTTCTATACTTACCAATATTTATTAACATACTGAATTCAATATGAATTTCATAATTCTCAGTGAGAACGATATCTAAAACAGAGCTCTTTCCCTGTTTGTTTATTTTGCATGTGTGTGAGTTTGTGCATGCCTCAGTGCCTCTGAGAGATGGTCAGAGGGGAACTTTGGGAGAATGGATTTTCTCTTTCTACCACGTGGGACCTGAGGATCCAATTTAGGTCACCAGGCTTGAGGCAAGTACCTTAATCTGCTTAGCCATCTTGTTGGAGTCTATAATAATATTCTTTATACACACATAGGGCGATCAAAAAGATTGGCTTTGAACAAACAAAAACGCATTATGATTTTATCAGAATCAATGCTTTTGTTTGCACAAGTCTGATGAGCTGATAGCTCTTCCTAGAAGCAAATTCAGTAGGAAGGTTTAAAGACAGGGTGTGCAACATTGGCTGGGACAATGGCTTTTTTAGTAATGAATATGAGAAGGGCTCTATTAGAACTGGTTTAAGTTTCACTCGAACAATTATTCTGAATTTAGTGGACTTTTTAGTTGCTTAAGCACTTAAGTGACTTAAAAAGATAACCCTTATCTACTTTGGGAACCATCTAAATATTTTCCTTGGCATTTGAAAACTTTTATGCTGTCTGTCCTTGCTCAAGTCACAGCCTCTTCAGCTTGGGCAGTTCAGTAAAGTCCAAGAGATAAAATGTGACGACATCTATCTAGTCATGTCATCACGCTCGGAAGCCGAACTGTGGGGCCGTTTGATGAAAGCCAAGCTCTGGGAGTGGGTTTGGCAGATCTTGAGTGGGAAAGCCACCGAGGGGCTCTTATTTCTTGAAACTTGCCTAGACATTCTTTTCTTCAATTTGCAATCTAGTTGCAATTTCAAAAATTCTCAGCATTTGCAAGTTCTTAAGCCTTTCCTTTTTCTATCTCGGTCTCTTTTGAGACAGAGATACATAGTATCTCTTACTTGATATGTAGTATAAGGACGAACCCAAGAGAATAAAAACTATGGCAAGGTAACTGAGGGCCTATTGGGATTCTGGGACAATTACTCCCAAGAGTATAAACATGGGCGAGCAGCAAGGTTTTTGTTTCAGTAAGCAAGGTAAGGTGAGAGAAATCCAGGAGAATACATAGAAATAGTTTCAGTTTTCTCTGTATTATATTGGAACGTTGAGTGGATTTACAAGAAACATTCAGTAATTGTAAACAGAGCAGAAGAACATAGCCAAACATATTGCCTAAAATGTTTGCTATGAATTTTATTATGTGCTGTTAAGTTGCCAACACTTTTTATTCTGTAAAAGTATTTTTTTAAAAAAATATGGATATGTGTGTGTTTGTGTGTGGCTTTGTGCATGTGAGTGTTGTGTCCCAGGAGGCCAGAGGAAGGTGCCTGATCCCCTGGAGCTGGAGTTACAGGCAGGTTTGAGCCTCAGGACTTAGATGCTGGTAGCTGAGACCTGAACCTAGCTCTCCTGTAAGAGCAATCTATAGTCTTTAGTCTTAACCTCCCAGTCACCTCTCCAGGTCTCTCAGATTCTTTCTTAGAGGTGTTAATGGTTTTAGCACCCATATATTTCTGCAAGAATTCAGTTTCCTTCATCAAATTCTTTAAACTTAGGACAGTTTTTGCCATTAATTGCTCCACCCTGGAATTCTTAGAAGTGTTTCATTATTTTACATATACTATCAAAGAAAGTTTAGAAACAAAAGTTATTGGTAATAACTGTTGTATCTAAGCACATTTTTCCATTTTGCACACTACCATCCAATTATCACCCATGTACCTCCATAGTCTCATGTGCTTATAATCTCATTAGATGCACTATTTTATAACCTGCATCTTCATATAAGACATCTCTACTAGGTTTTCTTCTTTGTTTATATTATTCAAGTAATGCAAGAAAGACAGGACTTATCAGTTTCATAAGATATATTAAACAATTTAGTGTACGTTTAGGAAAACTCTGCAGATGTGAGTGTGTGCATACACATGCCATGGTATGCACTTGGAGGTGAGAGGACAGTTTGTTGGAATCAGTTGTATCCTTCCACCCAGGGTTGGAATTCATGACATCAGACCATCTGTAATCCCTGCCTTTCCACCCCCATGTGTACATTATTGTGTACAATGTATTCAATATTAGCAAAACTCATTGGATATGTTAGGCATGCAGAAAATGAGGAAGAAACCAGCCACTTCTGAGAGGCACACATAAGAAATGCTAAACACAGGTGCTAAGTGAATAACCTGCCATGCATGTTAACACCAGAACCTACTAGATAATGGAAACAGACAAGGTCCTTACTTCTAGATCAGTGGTTTTCAAGCTGTGGGTTGTGATCCCTTTGAGGGTTGACCGACCCTTTTACAGGGGTCATGTATTAGGTGTCCTGAATATCATATAATTACATTATGATTCATAACAGTGACAAAATTACACCTATTAAGTAGCAACAAAATAATTTTATGGTTGGGGTCAGCACAACATGAGGAATTGTATTAAGGGGTCACAGCATTACAAAGGTTGAGAACAGCTGCTTTAGATAAAGATGGGAAAATAAACACATGTATTTATGTGTTATGGTTGCTCCGTGGATCCACACGTTTCATCCATGAAACCCACTTGGCAAGCTGTAGCTACTAGGTTCCTTGTTCTGTGGTAGAGGAAGTATGCATCTTTGGCTCCAGAGATATACTCCCTCTGTTGGGCCTTCTGGCTTTCCTCTTAGCTCAGATCCTCATTAACCTTATCATGGCAGAGAAAGCTCAGAGAAAGTTAGAGAAGGTACAACAGGGCACAAGAGCATCTTGTGCAGGATCCTGTGACAAAATGGACCTTTCTCTCTGCTTTCAGATTGTCCTAAATGTGCAAACCTAGCTTAAGATAGTTCCCCTTTGACCCCTTCCGGAGTTGGAGATGAATTTAATGCACTATACAATGTGAGCATCTTAATCTGCTTTGGGAGTATTTCTGCCCATAACCCTGGGATAACTTGCCTGTCACTGGCCTTGGAGGTTACCATAGGACAAGATCTTGAAGGTTTTCATAGTCCCTTATCAGTTAGAAAAACAAAACAAAACAAAACACCACAACAAAAGACCACTGTGTCTCCACTTCTATGTAGGAGGGATTTCTTTGGGCCAAAGACAGAAGCAGATTGAGCTACAAGATTGGGTCTTGAGTCAGCACATTGTCTACAGGTGCTTAAGTAAATATTTGCTGAATAAATGAATGTGTGCCAAGAGTTGGGGCTAGCAAAGGAGCTAAGCAACTCGAAGGGTGGAGAAAGAGGAAGTTATTGGGGTTTAAAACTGGATTTACAGTGTATAAGCTAAGCAAGTAACATGAGACGGTTCTTGGAACTCGTCTGTAAGTCATTGGCCAAAGACCCCTGGCTCTGCAAACCAGATAGAGCTGCCCAAGTGTTTGCTCTCTTGCAAGTGAAGAATGCCCAAGAGAAGGAGACAGAGCCAAGAGAGCTGTGTGTCCTTAGAGTTATATCTTAAAAAACACCAAATGCCTCCATTAAAGAATTCCTGCCTACTTCACCCCACATCAAGTGGGGAAGCCAAACCCAGGACTTTGCACATGCAAGGAGTTTGCTTTACTCTGGGCTGCTCCCCTATCCCAGTTTGTTGGTGTTAATACAAGGATTGAGACTCTAGAAATAAGAGATTTTTAAACGTCCTAACTGGGTTTATATGCTGAGGCATTACTGTAGTCCTAATTCAACTAGTGACAATTTTCCCTGGCTGATTACTTAGTTACAAGGTATGTTAGAAACCCCCCAATATCTTTCATTGGGGAATATGCTTGATAGCCCACTGACATTTGATGTGAATATATACTTGCAAGAAGAAAACGTAAGGCTCAGGTTGAGCCCCCAAAGCTGGCACCTTTGGAGAGATGATCTCCTTGGAGAAGGTCCAAACCAGTATAGTGCCCCATTTGATGTGGAAGTTTGTCACCCGATCTGAACAAAACACTAGCTGAAACTTACTGCAAATGGCTCAGGTGGACCGATCATGAAAGGTGTTTATTGGTGGGGCCGAAGCAGGATTTCACCTCACTGCAAGAATAAGCCACTGTTTCAGGCCTGTTGGGGATAACTATTTCCTGACATGGAATCCAGTATGAATCCAGGAATGAAGTATGGGAGAGGATTCCCAAATCATCTCCAGAACCAGCAATCCCCATGACAAAGAACTTGGAAAACTGGCATTCCAGTTCTGCTGTGGTCTCCAAGCAGAGACAGCTGGCAATTCCTGTTTCCCTGCTACCTAGTCCCTGCTACCCAGTGTGAGAAGCCCCTCACCCAGGTAGCCAATGGACAAGCCATCCTCACCAGATACCGCTGCAGGGTTAACCTTAAGAAAAGCTGTGGGCGGCATCACTGAGCAAGCTGTGTCCTAAGAAATACACTCCCGGGCTTTCTGTGCCAAATATTCTGGAATCTGGTAAAATACGAAGGTAGAATCATGTCATTGTCGCTGAAGAAGTGCTTGTCCGAGGGGACCAGTTCTCTGAAAGGGGAAATACACTATGCAGAGAGTGAACAGAAAGATGTCAGTATGGCTCAGGTAGGAGAGGAGGCTTCAGAGGAACTACCCAGTAAAACAGAGCCCTTTCTTGTCTGATGTTAGGGATTCTTGTGTCCCCAGCAAAGCCACAAATGGGGCCATCGATTCTGTACAAGATAGCGGCTACACCAGGAAGCTGAGAATTGTTTTTTGTTCTTGCTTTAAGCCTTTTGTTACTATCAACCTCCTTGGGGATGTGTTCCTCAGAAGCAGCCAGCTGGGCATTTGCTGAAGTTATCAGTTTCTAGAGATTCAATGGCTGGCATTGATAGAGACGTGTGGAGGGACATTCCACCTGAGCCAGGCTGAGATTAAGACACAGCAACTGAGAGAGGAGCAGATCAGAGGGAGCACACCCAGCCGAGGGGAGAGGAACAGCGTCTCTACGCGCCCCATTAACCACAAATTCACAGTCCAAGCCGGGCCAAATGGCAGGAGGGAGGGCTCCCAGATCACCATGAAGCAGCTGCAAATTGAACCATTAATCTCTGTGATGCAGCTTAACAGCAAACCAGTTCTGTCGCTGACGAAAATGTCACCGACTCCATGCTGAGAACGTTCTTCTGGTTCCCGGGTGGCCTTCCCTTGGGAGATGGTGGGTCCTCACCCAACCATTTTATTATAATTACAAAGGGGAATGAATGGGGCGCTCTTTGAAATACTCCCCTAGAATTTGCAAATGGTTTCAGCTTCACCAATTTGATGGCTTCTCTCTGAAGAACCATATGAAGAAAAGGGACTTGGTAGCTGTAGTGGTGACTCTTTCTGTGATACTCTAGGGGAGGAATTGGAAGTCCTGTCACAGGCCACATGGGTTGTCATGGGCCACCTGCTGGCTCTGCCCCGTCCCTCCCCCTGCCCCCATCACTCTGATCTCAGAGGGTCAGGGAACTGGATATGGGGCTGTCGATTTCTGTCACTTCCCACGATGAATTCTACCTCTGTAAAATCAAAAGAATGTTACAGACTTTCAGGCTTGCTTCAGACATGCTTCTGGGCATGTCCCAGGATTGAACACTTACCATTCACTTTCTGTGTACCATAAGTTGTTACGAAGGCTTCGTGTGTGTTAATTCAATCAGTCTTTAACATTTCTCTATGAGGCATTGGATGTCGAAGCTCACAGATAAGTAACTTGCTCAGAGCTCCCCTACTTATGGAGGAGGTCGAGTTAGGAGATCTGAGCTCCAGTGTTGGTCCTCTCCTGAAGTCTAGAGTTTGCTGTCCTGCTGTGCTGCTGGCTTAGCTACTGGACCAGCCACAGTGATGGGGGAATAGAAAGAAGAAGGTCTGGGAGCCTGGTGACATGAGTTTGAATCTCATCGGTCCTGCAAATCAGCCATGTAAGCCTGAAAAAGTCACCTGAGTTTAAACTGGAGCTTCCCCCAGGAAGAAATGATGAGCTATCGTTTATAGAAGCACTTAACATAGGACTTAGCCTACAGAGGGCTGTCAATCAATCTTAGCTCTCTCCAGGCCTCTTCCACACGAAATAGAGCTACTCAGAATGAAGAAGTTGCCTATTTCAGCTGCAGGCCTCTGGAATTCCATGTGTTTGCTTAGTCCCCCAGAGGAGGTACTGTGGTGTATGTGGGCTTGATGATAAGTGAGTAGCCAGAACGGAGCACTATATACATCGAATCATTAATAATGATGTGGCTCATGTGTTTGAAAGCCAAGGATATGTTCATACAAGGCCAGGGTATGTTTTTACAGCTCCACAAACCATTCATCCACCACAGCATGACTTTGAGGGCCAGTTTTAGAATTTTGATGTTTTCTCTTTTCTCCTTAAAGAGCGATTTACATTGCATAGCAGTTTCTGGTCTTGGCAAGCTAGAGAGTTGGTGCCTGGACATTTTTGTTTCTTTAGCTGTTTATGAAAGATGGGGAATCTAGCTTGGAGAGATTTTGGAGCCTATGAATTTTGTTAAAAAAAGAAAAAAAAACAACTCAGCTTCAACCACTTTTTGAACATAAAAGGAAAATAATTGGCTTAAAAATATGTACATAAATTTACATGTTGGGATTTCTGCTGAAATCTGGGAGAAGGGAATTGTGGGAATGGAGGAAGCTAGAGAATTCCATGAGGGCTCTCTTGAGGGGTTCCTGGGCTCTTTCAGGAGGGCTGGTCTTGTTGGGAGTGTAGGCCTGGCATGGTGCACGGGTTTCCAGGAAGAGAACATTCTCTGCTGTATTTGGCAGTTCAGTAAACTGCAAATTCATTCACAACTAATTTCTATCTGAACCTGAATACAAAGGGGAGAAAATTATGGCTTTGTGGGTTTCTCCCCCCAAAGTAATGTGAGTTTTGTTCAGCACTGTTATAATGAAACTGCCCTCCTAGATTGGACTAAGGGTATTTTAAACATTTGCATCATTTGCAAAACAGGAGCTGACAAATTATGTTTGCATTAGTTGGGGTTCTCCAGAGTAACAGGCCATGTAGAACGAATCTATTTCTATCACCTATATCTACCTATTACCTATCTACCTGCCTGTCTGCCTGCCTGCCTGCCTATCTGTTTGGAGATTGCATGATATATATATATATATTATATATATATATCATATTAGAATGTCTTATAGGCTGTGGCCCAGTTAGTCCAACAATGGCTATCGACTGCAGAAGTTCCAAGAATCCAGTAGTTGTTCAGTCTACAAGGCTGGATGTCTCAGCTGGTGTTGAGTATATGATGAAATCTTGAAGAAGTAGGTTTTAATGCCAGTGAAGGAATGGACTTGCTATTGACGGTTGGGGGAAGCTGGTAAAGAGAGTAAACTTTTCTCTTTCATGTTCTTCATCCAGCAGAAGGTGTGGTCCAGATTTGAGGTGTGTCTTCCCACCTCAAAGGATGTGGATGAAAGGTCTTTCCATCACATGGATTTGGATAAGAAGTGCTCTTTCCCATTTCAAATGATTCAGTTAAGTGAAAAATCCTCACAGGCAGGTGCGTCCAGCTGCTTTGGGGTTTTACTTAATTCCAGATATTGTCAAGTTGACAACCAAAAATAGCCATCACATTATTTTATAAAAAAATAGTGACTAACGTCACAGTAATGTGACATTAATGTCCCTTTTTCTATATAAAAATAGAAAATATTTGGAAATTGCCTATGACTGTCCACATGTAAGAGGCAGATTTGGAGTTTAGCTCCTTTGACCACTTGAGTTTTTATTTAGTTTATTTCTTCGCCTCTTTCCCCTCTCCAGCCCTCCTGCCTGCTGCTTATCTAGATATCAAAGCCAGTGACTGCACACTGACCAGTAAGGCCAGCTATATGGGAGTGTGATCTGTTCAGACACACAGAGTCCCATGCTTGTAAGGGACCCGTATTCCAGGTGGTAGTCCTGGAATTCCCAGTATTTTGAGGAGAAAGGACCCATGTTTTCAGTTTAAACTGATCTTCCAAATTGTATGACTAGTTCTGAGAGCCAGACTTCACTCTGCTCATTTGCCTGCCTAGCTTGTCATGCTTTCTCCCTGCCCCCCTCCCTCCTTGGGCTCTGAGTGTCTGTTGTGCCCATCCATGATGTATGTAGATATTTTACCTCTCAAACCCTCTGCCTGATGTCTTAGAAGCTGACCACCTTGGGAAAGGTGTGTGAATACACACACACACACACACACACACACACACACACACACACACACACACACCACTTTTCAGATTTGAGCAAGAGATAAAATATTCTAGAATATGGACTGCAGGAGCATGTGGTATGTCTGGAGAAAGCACTAAACAGTGTGACAGAGAGTAAATGCTACAAGTGACTGTCTTCCTTAGCAGGAGGGTTTGTATGGCCACCTAGATCAGTGTTTGTGTGTTTTGTGTGTGTGTGTATTGAGCATGTGTGTGCAGTACATGTATGTGTGTGGTATGTATATGTGTGTGATATGTATATATATATATATGTATATATATGTGTGTGTGTCTGTCTTTCTGTGTGTGGTATATTTGTGTGTTATGTGTGTATGGTGCATGTGTCTGTGTGTACTGTATGGTGGGTATATGTGTGTGTGGGGTGTGTGTATGTATATGTGTGTGGTGCATGTGTCTGTGTATTGTATGGTGTGTATATGTGTGGGGGTGTGTGTATGTATATATGTGTGTGGTGCATGTGTCTGTGTATATTGTATGGTATGTATATGTGTGTGTGGTGTGTGTGTGGTGTGTATATGTGAGTGTGTGTTTATGTGTGGGAAGTACATTTGTGTGTTATGTGTGTGTGTGGTGTATGTGTGTGGTGCATATGTGTGTGTGGTGTGTATATGTGTGTGTTTGTGTGTGGGAAGTACATTTGTGTGTTATGTGTGTGTGGTACATGTGTGTGTGTATGTGTGTGGTGCATATGTGTGTGTGGTGTGTATATGTGTGTGTTTGTGTGTGGGAAGTACATTTGTGTGTTATGTGTGTGTGGTACATGTGTGTGTGTATGTGTGTGGTGCATATGTGTGTGTGGTGTGTATATGTGAGTGTGTGTTTGTGTGTGGGAAGTACATTTGTGTGTTATGTGTGTGGTGCATGTGTGTGTGTATGTGTGTGGTGCATATGTGTGTGTGGTGTGTATATGTGAGCATGTGTATTTGTGTGTGGGTACATTTGTGTGTTATGTGTGTGGTCCATGTACGTGTATGCATATGTGTGTGTCTGGTACATGTGTATGTGGTACATGTGTGTGGTATATGTGTGTGTATGTGTGTGTGGTATGTATATATTTGTGTCTCTCAGTGTGTGTGTGGTATACTTGTGTGTTATGTGTGTGTGGTGCATGTGTGCATGTGTGCATGTGTGTGTATGTGTGCATGTGTGTGTGGTATGTCTATATGTGTGTATGTGTGTGTGGTGCATGTGTCTGTGTGTATTATATGGTGTTTATATGTATGTGGGGGGTGTGCATGTGTGTATATATGTGTGTGGTAGATATGTGTGTGTGGTGTGTATATGTGAGTGTGTATGTGTTTGTGTGTGGGTACATTTGTGTGTTATGTGTGTGTGTGGTGCATGTGTGCATGTGTGTATGTGTGTGTGGTTCATGTGTGTGTGCATGTATGTGTATGTGTATTTGTAATGCATGAGTGTGGTGTGTGTGGTGTATGGCAGGGGAGGGTGGATATGAGAGATCTGGGGTAATATCTTGAATGTAAAATGAGATAGTACTGGATTTGGGGGTTGAGGAGGAGCAAGCTACAAGGATTAATGATCTGTCTTAATGAAGCTGTATGTGTGGACACAGACATGAAACCAACCATCTTTGTATCTTCCCCTGAAATTCCCTGGATTTCTTCAGTGAATTCCTTCCTGTGGGTACTTTCAACTGAAACACAAATAAAATTGCTGCCCCAGATAACTATTGGCAGTGCCTTCTTCAGGTAAGAAGCCATCTGTCCGTCTGTCCATCCATCCGTCCATCCACCCATCCATCCATCCATCCATCCATCCATCTGTCCGTCCGTCCATCCTTACATCCATCCATTTTGGGGGACAAAGTCTCACCTTGAAGCTTTGGCTGCACTGAAACTTACTGTGTAGACCAGAATGGCCTCACAGAGATCCACCTGCCTCTTTCTGCTTCCCCAGTGCTGGGACCTTTGAGTGAAATGTTATTTCTAGATTAGATTTCACAATGACTAGGAATCCATTCCTGGTCAGCATATAAAGGAAGGGGAAACAGGTCACACAACCATATGGAGGCACAAATAAGCAACTGTGCAGTTTGGTAGTAGCCACGATCTGCCCCACAAAAAACCATTCTGGACCCAGTTTCTGGAGTCGAAGTTTGTGGTGTTGGTCAGAAGGAGTGAATGGGCAAAATACAGCCTGCCTGCTTGGAGTATGTCATAACAGAGGTGTTTCTTGTAAAATTTACACAAAAGCTAGAGAGATGGCGCAGCTATTAAAGGCGAGACTCACAACGAAAAATATAAAATTCACATAAAGCAGAGGACTGACCTGAGTAATTCAAGTTGAATTTCTATTATAGGCTGATAATCACCACCACCACCACCACCACCACCATCTATAAGGGTCTGGGGAGATGATTCAGTGGTTAAGAACAGGTACTGCTCTTACAGAGGACCTCAATTTGGTTCCTAGTACCCATGTTGGGCAACTCAAAACTGCTTGTAATTTCCATTCCAGGGGATTTTGCACCCTCTGCTGAGCTCCTGTGGGGACCTGTACTCATGTGCATATGTCTCATATACATACACGCGTAATTTTTTTAAAGTACATATAAGCCAGGTGTAGTGGCAGATGCCTGTTATTCTTGGGAATTGGGAAGTAAAGGCACGAGGAATAGAAGTTCAAAGTCAGCCTGAGCTATATAAGACTTTATCTGAAAAACAAAACCAAGAGCATAATGGATTCTGATTTTAAAGGAAAAAATTAATCTCCGTAAAAGTTTGGGAAAAATTAAAAAAGAATAAAAAATTATCCATTGTAGTTTCGTTTCTCCCCCCCACCCCCAGCATGGGAACGCTGCTGGGCAGGCAAAAACATGGAGACACTAGACTGCATTTACCCTATGCCTGCTTTCGGGTGCGGGCTCTCAGGAAGTGCCAATACACCGCTCAGCGATGGGAACACATAGCCTAAGATGGGGGAGATAGAAGCTGGGGATCCCTGACTTCTGGATGCCCACCTGCTGGAAGTCACAGAGTAGTCGGGAATGGAGGTCGAAGGTCCACAGGTCTGTGATGAGGAGCCTGGGGCCAGGGGTTCTCAGACTCCTGGACATTGTGGAGGAGCAGAGAATAAAAGAGGCCCACAGGCTGAGGACAAGCCCTGGGTGGGGGAATCCAGTTTAACTCATCTGAGATTGTCCTTAGCGTAGCAGCTGTTGTCTGGGAGCACGGGAGACTTAGGCAGCTGGCTCTGTAGGTGAAGTCTCTCTCTATGCTCCCTTGTGAAAGAGACAGTCCTTGGTTCCAAACTGCTTATTGATTGTTCATCATGGAAAATGGGTGCACACCACTTCCTTAGGGTGGGCCAGAGATTAAATACCTTTTGCAGGAAGGAATGTCTGGGAAGTGAAGCTTATTGGCTAAATATCTCATTAGCATAGAGAACTCTGTTCTGATCTGTATGACTATAGGTCATGTTCCTATGTGGGAAGTGTGGTCATGTGATGGGGGCCTGGTTGGAAGCAGGTGAAACTCCTATCGTTCCTTCTGGGTTCCGATGTTTCCAACCCGCTCATCCTTACCAACTTTCCTGGTATGGTCCACTGCCCCACAATCCACAGTCTTATATCTAGTGGAATTAATTGATTATTTATTCATTACTTTTTTAAAAAGAGAGTTTTTCTTGCATGGATTTAACCAGAAAGAATGGTCTAGTACAACAGTCTCAAGAAGCACACGATATCTCTGCAGAAGATGTGTGTACCTTTGAGTGAACATTAGATATCATTGTGTAGCCATAGCCCAGTGTGTACCTTCAGTGTGGCTCAGGGTTTAGCCCAACTAAAGTCATATGAGGGTGTAGAAGTGATCCAGGGGAAGCTGGGATCCCCTCTCATTAATAAAATAATTTAAGAATGTACTCAAATAGAAAATCAAAGACAATTTTATCAATTAAAAAACAAAAACAATCAAAAAATAAAACAAAGCAAAAAACGAACAAAACAAAAAAACAAAACAAAACAAAAAAACCCAAACAAACCCTGTCTCAGGCAGGCAAGCTGTAAATCTCAGCAGCTGCCTGGAGGAAGAGAGAAGGAAATACAGTCAGACCATTTAAACTGACATGGTGGTTGGTTTAAAGGAAGATGACCAGCCGTATATCAGGAAGGGAGGCTTTATAGAAAGAGTAAGAAAGGCCAAAATGTTTCAGAAACCCAAAGTGTTAAGGAAACCATGCTTTAAAAAGAGACAAAGAGAAAGGAAAAAGAGAAGTCATGCTTTTCTGGCTAATTCAGGAAAGCAGGCAGTTGTGTGGTTTCAAACTACTGCACTTGGGCTCCAGGGAGGAACTAGATGGCACAGGACCTCATGGGGTCCACTTTCCAATCCTCTCTTTCGCTCAGCTAAAGGTGACTTTGGCTTCTTAGGGCTAGCCCCAAGGTCCAGCGATTGACACACCCAACTGGAATGCTGGGTCTCCACCCAGGATAGGGAGTCTTTCTTGACCAGAAGAAGTTTTTCTACTCTAACATAAGTGCCCCTCCTGTGTACCTGAACTGGCTTGAGAGGAATGTCTCAGGGGTGCCCAGCTTAAAAAAAAAGTCTTCACATTGGATTGTTTTGGGGTTTGTGGCATCCTCCCTTCTTCATTGAGGTGGAAGATAGTGCTTGTGCATTAGGTTTGATTTAAGCCCTTGGATCCTTTTCCAGGAGGGAAATGATTATCCAAGTACTCAAATGAGGTTTTAACAGAATCATCAGAACCTTTTAGGCTCGTGGTCTTCCTGTGTTTGTCTGGCCTGCATCCCTCTTTTGCACATTCCGGTGTTGCCCATGCTAATGGACCCTGTGGATAAAGATCTCACAGATTTATTTCCATGCCCAGTATATTGGTGTTAGGGACAAGAGGAAAAAATTTTTTTGAATTCTTTGGTATTTTATACATGCATACAATGTGGTTTGATCTTTTATATACCAAGATTTTCCCTTTGTTTAGTTTAAAAAAATAATTGAAGACTTTATTGTTAGTATGACTTGAAAGACAAGGGACCTATAGTTAACTTGAGAGTTAAATTATAACTTGCAGCCTTTGAACAAAGACTCCTTTAACAGTTAAAAGAGGAAGGAAAAGTCAGTCAGTTCCTGTGGTCAGAGTGTGGAGACCTTTCTGTTCTGCCTGTATTTTTCAGAGTCTCACACTGTAGCCCAAGCTATCCTGGAGTTCATTATATAACCCAGGTTAATCCTCCTGCCTCAGCCTCTTGAATGCTGAGATTCCAGATTGGAGCCACCATGCCTGGCTGCTTTTTTTTTCCCGATTTAATCTAACATTCATTCACTAGTCTTTAAATGAAACAACTTGTGTGGATGTGAGTGAAAATGACTATTTGCTTTTTTTGTGTCGGTATTTGGAAATGTGTTCATTTTAATTCACTGTAATTCAACCTTCATTTTGGCATTTATAGATATCTACCTTGTGGGCCCTGGGGCTGCAGGATCAAATCAGAAGCAGAGGCTTGGGGTGCCTGATCTGGAGTGATACATGCTGTCTAGATGTGTAAATAAAATCTCCCTGACAGATATAAAGGATACATCTGTTTTAATTTCTTTAATTCAGAAATGTTGACAGGATGATGACAATACTCAGGATATTAGACTTTATTAATTTTTTTAAAAGGCTGAAGCAAACTAGAAACTCATTCTCTTCAGATTAATTGAGCCAATACAATAAGGACCACCTTATTATCCTGAGGTTTTGTTTTTTTTGATGCTGTCCCAAATACTTTTGTCATGATGGGCTTCAATGCTCCCATGATGGGCAGAACAGAAAGGTCTCATCTAGACTGCTTTCCTGCCCCACTCTGTTTTCCTGGAACTTCCGGGAACTATTCTGAGTATGGCTGATACTTCTGGGATTAGATGGGTCAGCTGTCTAAGCCTGTACAAGTAGACAGAAAGATTGCAGTGGGCTGCCTAGGGCCATAGCTCCTGTTGATCATTTTCAGACTTCCACAAAGGAAGACCCAGGAGGTCCAGGCCATCTCTTCAGGATCTCAGTGGTTTTGAGCCCACTGGCTTCTTGTCTGATGGATGATCACTAAATTGCTACCAGACAGAAGCTGAACTTCTGCCAGAAATATTTTGTTTTGTGGTGTTTAGGAGTCCTTTGGGCTAATGGCTTGCAGTTCAGGAGAAGTGAAATGCAGACTACATAATACTTTTCCATTTAGATAATAAGCAAGGCCCTTCGGGTTTGGGGCATAGACCTTTCCCATCAAATCCTCACCCTCCACCCCTGGTGTAGAAAAATGTAGGTCTCCGCTACTTTTTTTTTATACAGTGCTGGGGGTGGAACTCATCGATCTTCTCTCATATAATCGATATTTTTTTCTGAAGTATTCCTCAGGAGAGCCGGTTTTCCTTGAAGGCAATTCTCAAGCTGTGCTCTGTTTTCTAAGGAAAACTGCTTGAATTCATTTTATTTTTTCTTCTAGATCCAGTCTTTTTAGAAGTCAGGAATTTAAATATTAAAAATTAGGTTAACAATTATGCATAAGGAAGATAACTGTCAATCTGCTAATTATGCCTCTCTTACAACAAGCCTGGCTAGTTTTTTTTTTTTTAAAGATCACAATCTTATCTTGAAGAGGAGTACTTTTTGAATGTGTGTGTGTGTGTGTGTGTGTGTGTGTATGTGTGTGTTTGTGTATGTCCATGTGCCAGTGTGTGTTTGTGTGTGTGTGCATGTATGAGAGTATATTTCTGTGTGCCTGTGTATGTCTGTGTGCCTTGTATACATGTATGAGAAGAAGGGTCTCACAGGCTCTCAGAACCCCCTTTGATTTGCTGTGTATGTCTGTGTTCATATGTGTATATATGTGTGTGAATATATGTCTATGTGCCTGTGTATGTGCATATGTCTGTGTGCCTCTGTGTGTGTGTGTGTGTGTGTGTGTGTGTGCATGCGTACTAACGCATGCTGAGGACTTTTTTTGTATCTACTTGTGCTATGATTGACAGCGCTTTCCTATCATGTTCCATTTTCATATGCTAATCACTGGTCATTCCTCATGACCTCTCCATGCAGCATCTGGAATATAACTATTAAGTTCTGCCCATTGGAACAATAGTGGGGGAGGGGCTCTGAAGGCTACAAATGGCTCAGGGTCGAGTCCTGGGTCAGGAAGAGCTAAAAGGTTAGTCTAGTGGTCAGCCCCTGGGCCCTGGGAAAAGTGGACCTCTAAAAGCCTCGGGAACTGAGAAGTTAGAAAGTCTATACTGACCCCGACAGCCCTCGGGGAAGAAAGGTCTCACAGGCTCTCAGAACCCCCTTTGATTTGCTGCCATTCAACTCGGTGTTTAGTAATAAACAGAGTTCAATGACCAGAGTCTAGACAAACAAATCAGGGTCCTGGCAAACACTGCCTTCTGATGATGACAAGTTATGTCTTTGCACAGCAGAAAGGAAGGAGCCAGCTTTGATATTCTAATACGCTGCCTTTGTGAGCTAGCAGCAAACGAGAGAGGCTGAGAGGAGGATTCAGCTCAACAAACCCGCTCTGGCTAAATTAGAAGGTAGCCCCTACTCTGTGGCTTCTGATTTTCCTGCTCTGTCTTCCTCCAGGCACTAGGAAGCTGCCGTGAACTTCAGTGAAATGTGAGAGGTTTAAATATTAATATTTCTGAAACCCCCAGGGTAGACTCAACCACCTGCTTCCCCCAGAGCAGCTGTCAGGAAAAGTTCTCACTGAAGAGACACCATTTTTCTCTTTAAACAAAAATATTTCATCAAAGTTGGGTTTTAATTGAGCCAGGGTGCCTTCCTGGATAGTTCATGTTCCCTGACTAGCCTCTTCTTTGTTGTCCGGAAGTGAGGCCTCTCAGAACTCTCTCATCTGCTTGCCCCACCCCCTACCATCCATAAAGTATGTAGCAAGCATTGTCATGTTTGGGCACATCTCATGTGTGCGTGTGTATGCGTGTGACCAGCATGTGTGTCAGCGTGGTACATGCGTGCCTGTGTGCCGTGTGTGTGTGTGTGTGCGTGTGTGTGTGTGTTTGCACACGCGTGTGCACGTGTGTGTGTGTGTGTGTGTGTGTGTGTGATGAGTACTTGTGACAAAGAATAAAACTCCATTTCTGTTGGGACTAAAATGCAAAAGATGTCAGGGAAGGGTTGAGGTCTCTGAGTCCCACGTAAAACAATCCCTGGGGTGAAACAATACACCCTAAAGAAAAATGCATCTCTTAATTATATCCCAATATGGTGTCTACAACAAAGGGTGCTCAGACAGCGAGCTTGGTGGTTTTCTTTAGGACCATATTCAGCATCGATCTAGGATCTGTTTTCAGCATCTGTTGAGGACTACTCTTCCTCGTTCTTCGAGTACATTTTTCTTCGCAGGCATCACACTGTTTACCTATTGTTAATGGTTCCTCACAAATATTTACCAAACCTTTCTAAACTGTCTGCTCGAGACTCTGACAGCCTCCCCTTTGGTACTCAGCCTTTTAAGGTAGTCTCTCGGCTGGTATCTGTACAATTAGCCAAGAGCATTTTAATAACAGGGAATAATAATTGCTGTTTGCTGATCGCAGTGAGGAATTTCCCGTGTGCATTTATTTTTAGGAAGACTAGATTGCTGTGTAGCACATGGGGACACTGATAAAGACTTTAATTACTGTGTGAGAGGTTTTGGAGGATGAGGAACAAGCATTCGTGTGTGTGGAGGGGATTCCACATTTTGTGGAAATCTGGAAGAGAATTTTCAATCTCTATAATTGCTGAAAGCATAGCACTTCTGGAGTGAAAGGTGTTTACAGATAGTCCTCAGTCTAGAGCAACATTGATGTGTACAACCAAATATGTAGAGTTCAACAAACTGACAGCTGATAAAAATCCAAAACCTATGTTTTTGCTATATTTTTTTTCCAGAAAAAGGTTTTTATCATGGACATAGATTAATTCCATAGATTTTTCTGGAAGAAAAATCAGTGTTACTCTGATTTAATACAGTTGTATTTGCATGTATTTTTTTCTAAAGGAATAACCAATGACCATCTCTCTCTATATATATATTAATTTAAATGTTAATTACAACACGAAAGAATTTGTACTTGATCCTCCTCCAAAGATGAGAATGTTTAGATTTTAAAATAACTTTTGTCTGAGTAAAATTAGGTTTAGGGGTCAAGAACAGTAGCACAATTAGCACATATATGTTAATGTACCAGCCATGCTAACTGGCTGCTAATGGGACAGAAAAATTAAATTCCTGTAAAGACTCTCTATTTCAGCTCCATGAGATTCTAGGAGACATGGACTGTAACCCATAAATAATTATTGTGAGTATTATTGTGTTTTAGCTTAATTTTAGACTTGTTTGTTGTTTTGGTGAGGGCTAATAGTTATGCTGGCTTAATATATGTAATAGAAATAGACCCCCAAACAGTCCACCATCTTCCCTACTCTGAGACCTCAGACTCCTTGGTGGCTGAGAGTTCAGTCCCACTGCCTTAAGGAGAGTGATCAGGTTAGTGATGGAGTCATTGCAGAGTCCCACCCATCTCTTCTTCTGAAGGTGACATCTAAATTCTCACCTGGGAAGACGGTGGCAATGACAGACATCTCCGTTTGGCTATCCCCAGCCTGCTGGCCCGGGGTTGATACTTTCAGAGATGTCTTTAAGGCTGTTCGGCCCCAATCTCTGAAGTCTGCCTGCTGTATCCTCTTCAAGCCAGAAATGCTATAACAAAATGCAACCAACTAAGTGGCTTATGCCAAAGGAGGTTCTGGAGCATGGGTAGCCCAGGATGAAAGGAGCCATGGGGTTCGATGTCTACTGCAAGTCTTCTTCCTGAGTTTGTCTGCTGTGTTCTTGCATGGTGGGAGGGCCATAAGGGTTTCTCTTCTGTGATAAGGACACCGTTCCAACCTTGTGACTTAACTCCAAAGGCTGCTTCTCCTATCACTGTCTAGGGTAGGGAGGGGAGCACCTTCAGACTCTAGTGTGACCTTCCTTAAACAGTCCCCCACACTCTGCAAACTCCTTGGTCCAATCAGGAGAACTTTTGGATCTGTGGCCCTTTCACTCCTCTCAGACAGGCTTATTCTGTCTTATACTGTTACAGAGTGACCTCTTGGACAGTGCCATTGGGACTTAATGCCCTGCTCTGGGTCTGAGCCAATGTGCTTAGGTAAGAAAAAGAGATACCAGTAGGGACACATTGCTCTTTGCTTTCGCCTAATTTCTTAACATTACTCCCTCTCAAAAAGATTTTTAAGCCCTCCTAGCTCCACCCCATCCCACCCATGATGGCTAATTTGACTATCAACTTGATTGCATCTGGAACCAACTGAAACCCAAGTTACTGGTTGCTTCTGTGAGGCATTTTAAAAAGGGATTATTTATTTATTTTATGTATATGAGTACATTGTAGCTGTCTTCAGGCACACAAGAAGAAGCCATCAGATCTTATTACAGACGGTTGTGAGCCACCATGTGGTTGCTGGGAATTGAACTCAGGACCTCTGGAGGAGCAGTCAGTGTTCTTAACCACTGGGCCATCTCTCCAGCCCCAGTGAGGAATGTTCTTGATCATATTATTTTGAGCAGGGAAGACTCACCCTAAGCATCTTCACCCTCTGGGTACAGCCCAGATCAAAGGATATGGAAGGAGAAAACTTTGCTTTTGCCTCTCACCTTCAGTCTTGCCCGCAAGTCCCTCTATCCGGTTGTCCCGGTATTTCTTCACTGGTAAAGAACCAATGTCTTTAGGATTCTAATGTAGACTGAAGAGCAGGAGCTCGTCAGGGATCCTCTAGGACTTCAGTGCCAGATTGGGACTGCTGAGACAGCCAGCCTTGTAGACTATACAACTACCAGATTCTCCACCTCTCAGAGTGAGGCAAGCTGTGTTGGACTGTGCAGACCACATCCTGTCAGCCAGTCTAATAATTCCCCCTTTAAGAGGACAATATATTCTCTGACAGAAACATAAAAAAACAAAACAAAACACCCCCACCCCCACCCCCTTATTGCTTTCCGATACTTTTCTGAAGTGGCCGGAATGGGTCGTGTGGCCCATAACCTCAGGCATGGGAACACTTTGGTCTCTAGTTGGTGGTGCTGTTTTGGGAGGTTTAAGAGTCACAGCCTTGCTGAGGAAGTTGTCACCGGAGGCGGGCTCTGAGAGCATGCAGACTCACCCTGTTTGTAGTTCACACTCTCTGCTTTGTGCTGGCAGTTGAGGTGTGACATCATCGCCATTTCTGCTGGCTCCCCTGCTAGCTCTCCCCCATGGCAGTCACTCATCCATCGCGCACTGTAAGCCCAAATAAACTTCTCTTTCTGTAAGTCACCTTCATCGCGGTATTTATTGCAGTTACCGACACAGCTCTGGTTTGGATTTTTTGATCCAGAGTCTCTCTGTGCAGCCCAAGTAGACCACGTCCTCGGATTCTCCTGCCTCCACCTCCTGAGTGCTAGTTCCCAGGACAGACTTCGCCAGGGTCAGTTTAATAAGTTTTATATACAAACTCCTTCAGGTCTTGGCTCTTGATAGTCCCAGCCAGGCTTCTGGTCCACAGAAACCTTCTGAATGTGCTGAAAGCCCTGGCTTTTGCAAGCCCCAGGGCCTGGGTTTAAGATCCTGGTCTGTACCGTGAGCTTTAAACAGTGTCACTTGGAAACTCAGTTGCTTTATTATCTTTCATGGAGTTTTGCCCTCTCCTCAGCAGTAAACCTCAGAATCTAGGGTTTTGTTTTTGTTTTTTAAGATTTATTTATTTATTTTTATTTATGTGAGTACACTATCGCAGTCTTCAGACACACCAGAAGAGAACATTGGATCTCACTACAGATGGTTGTGAGCAACCATCTGGTTTCTGGGAATTGAACTCAGGACCTCTGGCAGAGCAGTCAGTGCTCTTAACCGCTGAGCCATCTCTCCAGTTTAAATGCAGGAAGACGAGTAGCTGTGAAGAATGACAAAGACAGAAGATAAACGCAGCATCAGGAACATGAATTCACTGAAAACAAAAGCCCATCAGCAGATGTCTCAGAAAGCCCACCTGCGGATCTCAGAAATGGAGCAACCCGAGAAGACACCCAGGCTTTCCTTATCCAGGACACAGCAGGTTTCAAAGTCACCCGGAGGAGGTACCAGTTTCTTTTGCTTATAAGCTTCTCAGCAAGCTTTTTTTTTTTGAAATAGTTCTGACTCTGACCAAAACGTATGACCTAATTTGCCCTAAAAACTATTTTTGTGTCTGCTTTCTACGTCTCCACAGTAGTGTTGAGATTTGCCAAGGGTGAGATCTCACCCCAAAGCACTTTTCTTGAAAAGTGATTCCTGACATCGAGGAGTCGATGATGTAAGACACTTTTCAAAAGTCATTAGACAAAACCCAGGGTGACGTGAGACAGGAACTGAGAGCCATAAAGCGGGGACACGGTGCCAGGGGCGGGAAGATGAGACTCTGTTGATTCAAACCAAAATAGCTATTACTAGATTGCTGCCGGGGCCAAATAACCTGTTATGGGCCCTTATTTCAAACCCCTGGACGCTGTTTTCTGCCACCTAATAATCCTTGTTCACTTTCCAGTGGCTTCTCATGGGCCTAGGAGATGTTTCGAGCTACTGAGACATGGTCAGCTAGGGGATCACACCCTCACTGTGTCATTCAGAGAAGAACCTGGGAAGTTCATTGGCAAAGAAGGTGATGGACCTGGAGGTCCAGGGTGACAAGAGAATTTGTCATTCATTTTACTGTTGAAGAGGAAACTGTTCGATTCCTCATCTGGTCCTAAGGTTTCTTTTCATCTCAAAGATTAGGACAGAGTCCTTCCCTTTTTAGAACAAGCGCAAAGGCACAAAACCAGCTGAGGCCCAGGCCTGTAGCACTTGCTCTCTGAGAAATAATATATTAGTGGCTTGAGTTCAAATCTTACCTTGTTTCTGTGTATGTAACAATATTTAAGTAACAATAGTAACCTAATAGCTAAGATACAATAGTTAGAAATAATTTAATAGTTAATAAATGTTATAGTTAAAAATAGTAATAGTTGAAAACAAATACTCGTGCTTTTAAATTTTAATACAAATATGTAAAAGTATGTTATCACGTGGAGCATGTTCTTTCACATCCCTGCTCCCTGTCACGTGTTGGTGAATTGGATTGTGTATTGCTCACTGGAGCACACTCTCCTAGTGCTGTTGCTGTTCATGTATGAGCCTGCTTCTTCACATATGGGGCTCTGCCTAGATCAGCAGTTATCAACTTGTGGGTCGCCAACCCCCACCCCCCAAACGACTCACAGGGGTCACCTAAGATCACTGGAAAACATAATTCTTTTCATTTTTATTACTGTTTTTTTAATTAGATATTTTCTTTATTTACATTTCAAATGTTATCTCCTTTCCTAGTTTCCCCTCTGATGTATGGCGTTTGCTATTTGCTACCATATGAGCTAAAAACAAAACAAAACAAAACCGGTCTGGTAGTTGTCAGTGAGGTTTCTTGATGTGCTGGCAAGTGCAGGTTGTGCAGAAGTCCAGGGAGAACTGGGTGTGAGGATGGGGCTGGAAAGTCTCAAAGGTAATGACTGGATTTAGGAGCTGGTTCAGAGAAGGGAAGGGTGCAGAGTGGGCAGCTTCAGTCAAAAATAAACCCTGACTGGAGTGTGGGGTTCAGATAAACCATCTGATTTTAAACAGTGAAGGAGCCACAGGAATCTGTTGGCTCTTCTAGTAGATGGAATATCCTGCTTCCATTTGTTTTGCCTCTGGATTGTAAAGAAGAGCAAGGCAGCCCTTGTTTCCCAGGAGCTGTTAATCTAGTATCTGGGATGCCAGTGCATTGTGGAAGAGTTCCATGCAGGAAAGGTCGGCACTTGGGAAAAACTCATAGAAATGACATTCTACGCCTCAGGAAACTAAGGCCTTGTTGTGCAGTGATTTCCACGAAGATAAAACTGCGGGTTTGGGAAGAAGACACAGAATGACAAAGAGAAAGTAAAATGACAGGGTGTCAAGATGGGGAGAGGGAAGTCATCACAATACAATGCTAAAAGAAAGGTATAACAACAAGTCACAGGATGCTATAAGGAGGGGAAACATCAGGATGTTCTAGGTGAGAAAAGACACTCCATCCTGCACCAAAACTCCATAAGCTCAGGAAGTAACTTGGTGGTTTCAGAAAGTACCTGAAACTGACCAAATTCTCTAGGTCTCTCCCTCTTCAAGCATATATAAGTAGTAAGAACTGTAGAAAGACACTTTCAGACAGCTGAGCTGCCTAGAACAGGCTTAGACCAGCTGTGTTGGTTAGTTCTATTGTCAAAAGGATACAAGCTACAGTCACAAGCTACAGTCTTCTGGAAAGAGGGAATCCAAATGAGAAAATGTCTCCACAAGACTGACCTGTAGGCAACTCTATAATTTTCTTGATTAATGAACGCTGTGGGAGTGCCCAGCCCCCTGGGCAGGTAGTCTTGGGCTGTATAAGTAAGCAGACTGAGCAAGCCATGAGGAACAAACCAGGAAATAGTGTTTTTCCATGGTCTCTGTTTCAGTTCCTGCCTCTAGGTTCTTACCCTGAGTTCTTCCTGTGATTTCCCTTCATGATGAACTGTAAGTTGTAAGGTGAAATGAGCTCTTTTCTCTTCAAGTTGTTTTGGTTGATGTTCTATAATAGCAATATAAGCCTAACTATAAGCAACTCCTAAGAATAAAGGTAGAAATAAGCTCACTTACCTCAATAGAGAGTTGAGACATAATCTAGCATCTGGATACAGCCATGCCTGAAGCTAACCTACCCTGAAATCTTCATCACTGAGTTTTGTTAGCAGGATCTCACTCTGACCTCCCCTCAGCTCTCTAGTCCAGTAGGTTCTTTGGAAAGAATTCAGATGAAATGGGTAGTGGTGGTGCCTACCTTTAATCCCAGCACTCAGGAAGCAGAGGTAGGCAGAGTTCTGAGTTCAAGGCCAGCCTGGTCTACAAGATGAGTTCTGTGATAGTCATGGCTACACAGAGAAACCCTGTCTTGATAAACCATAATAGATCAATAGTAAAACATTTTAGACAATATACAAAGAGCATGGTGCAGAAGATAGGTGGAACTGATTACCAAGGAGGGCACTCACAAGGATAAGATGGGCAGTGACCAAAGAGACCACTGCAGAGAAACAATCATTGCAAACAAACATTGCAGAGGAAACTCAGAGTGGGCAATAACCAGAGAGACTACTGGAACAACCTGCAGTTTACAGTAGGCATTGCAGTATTTCTTTAAGTCTCTAGAAAAGATGCTTTTCCTGAGGGACATTTTCCTGTTCAGGTGATTGACAGGCCCATGTGGATTAACTCCCCCAACCCCCCAGTGGATGTGGATTAACTCTTAAGGGATGAGACAATAGTATATCTTTGTTCTTTCTAGATACTCTGGCTAGATAAGAATCTATGATCTTTGTGGCAGTTTAGTTTCAAAGTAATAAAAGTCCTATGCTTTGGCTCCTGGTTTTTACAAATGTCTGATATTGAGGAAGGAGTCTATAATGTCTTCCAAGCCTTCTAATGTCTGACTTAACAGTTTGAGTCATGATATGTTAACAGGGATTTTGTTTGTTTCTTAGGGGTGGAGGATAGGGTTTCTGTATGTAGCATTAGCTGGTGGGAATTGGTATGTAGACCAGAGTGATCTTGAACTTGGAATGATCTTCATCTGTCTGCCACTTGAGATCTGGGATTACAGATACAAAACATTAGGCCTTGTGCTACCAGAAGTTTTAACTGGTACAACTTATCAGCAATGACTACTTTGATCTTGGTTCTGCTAAGCCTTCTGCATGCCGGAAAGACAGTGTGGAGAGAGCGTTAACAAGATTCCCAGTGAGAGTACTGGTCAGAGATGGGAGAAGAGAGACTACAAGATTCCACAGAAGACAGAAGGGTAGGAGAATCTGGAGGCTGCCTGGGTGAGCTGACTGAAGGATGGGTTTCATATCTCTGTTTCTCAGCTGTGTGGTTGCTGGGAAGGGCACACAGAGTCTGTTGTTTTGAGGGGAGCCAGAGGAGGATGCTAGACAGCCAGAATTTCAGGAGATGTCTGTAAGTGCCTTCTCAGCTTTCTCTTCGCAGTCGCTTTGATTTCAATGCTCTGTCCAGAGCCACAGAGTGAGGAGCATTTTGGAAAGTAGCTGGGACAGCAGTAATTGCTTGAATGTGGTTTCTAAAGACTTTCCTGGCCACCAGGGGTGGCCTTAAAGCAGTGTTCTGGCAAAAATGTGCCTAAGAGAAACTTGAAAAGGGTGTCAAGGCAGTGAAAAATACCCACGCTGTGGCTTTAGGGCTTGATCTTCAAGCTGTATGATAGCTAGGATTCGGAGAAGGAATTAGCCAGGAGTTAGGCTGCCCTGCCCATAAATACTGTTCCCATAATTAGATGATGAGAAGAGAATTTTAAAAGCCCCCAATTCAATTTCCTTCATTTAGGATATTCTTATTTAATTAGCCACAACCCCAAGGGCTCAGCCTGGGATACTATCAAAAGTAAAGGGGACAAAAAATCAAAAAAGAAAAAGAAAAGGGAAAAGGAAAAAGAAAATGGAAATGGGAAAATGATTGTATTGTCCTGTCACATAAGCTTTGGGGCTCTAGCCCTTCAGGACTGATCTTCAGGACACTTTTCTATTGGTAACCTAGGAGCTTGGGATCAGATGTCCAAACTGAGGACCAAGTGTGGTGCGCCGTGGCTGTAGCAGACACTTCAGACTGAGGATGCTTCAAGAGCGGAGAGAGACACATCAAGTGGGCAAGTGCATAGGAAGCGAAGAAGAAACATTCAGCTTCGCTCTGACTTATTTCCTCCTACACGAAATTAACCGGATTTCCTGGATTCACAATAGGGAGTGCACATAGGCTCACAGACACACACAGAGCTGTGGAGAAGGAGGTGGCGCTTCCCTTCCACAGCTGCGGGATGAATAGAGGGAACCTGAGCTGCGGCATCCGTGGGGTGGCACGGTTGGAAGAGCCAGACAGAAGGACACTGTTTCTGACGATGACCTCACTGGATGTCATAAGAGGAAAAACTGCTTTAATTGATTCTCTCGGAAAGACCCGAGATGCTTTATTTGTTTAATATAACAGATGCTTTTAATTGATTTTGGTCATCTTATCTCATTTCCTGAATGATCCAACAGCTGAGTGTGAGCGAGCAGAGCAGGATGTCACCCCTGAGTAAAGCATTATTCACGTTGTCAGAGAGATGAGATTTCTAGAAGGCGGAGCTTAGAGCTTTGAACCACGGTTTTGCTTTACTTTGTTTTGGTTTTATTTCTTGGCTGCTCTTGAAGTACACATTCATCTGTGTACGTATGTACGCATGTATACGTGCATTTGGTCTGCTTATTTGTATTTGTGTGTATGTGGACATGCGTGTACCTTAGCAGGAATGTGGGGTCCAGAGGATGATTTGAGTGAGTTGGGTCTCTCCTTCCTCTATGTGGGTTCTGAGGATTGGCTTCCAGTTGTCCGGCTTGGTGGCAAGCATCTTTACCCACTGAGCGTCTCTCCACCCCTTGGTTTGATATTTTGGAGATAAGGTGTTATAAACCAGACTCTCCACCAGCCTGCCTTTCAGCAACTAGGTGCCAGCAGCTTACCTTTCCACTGTTGCCAAGGTACCTTCCCACTTCATTCTAATGTAAAGTCTTACTATGCAGCCCAGGTTGGCCTTGAACTGTGTGTTGGTCTAGCCTCAGCCTCCCAAGTGCCATGAGTACAGTCTTTGCCACCATACTCAGCTCGAAGCCCAGGTTCTTGAGACAATAATCCTGATCAACTAGACGAGAAAGCCATTGTTCCTCCCACAAGCACTTGTTTAGTTTGGGAGAACTTATTGGCCATTTTTGCCAGTATGCTAATAACAGGAAAGGGAAGAGTAATTCAAGCACCAGCAGGACAGCCAATCCTTTCTTTGGAACTGAATAATAAATTCCATTATATCAGCCTGTTCTATTATATCATCTGAACAGGAGGTTCCTGAATGATTAATGTGGCCTGGCTTTTTTTTTTTTTGTACTATGTTGGTTGCTTGAAAGTGAAGACAGTCCATCATTTTCTTGAACTAGAGACAATTGTATTCCAACAGTTGTATCAACTACAGCAAAACATTGTAAATGGGGGTATGGCTAGTTCTAGAGATGACCCATTGCCCACTGCACTTTCAGCCAGGGTCTCTGAAATGAGAAGAGTGTGATGCTCTCTCTTGGTGTCACATGGACTTCAGGCTTCGACCTCAATCGTAGCACAGCAGCCAGAGTGCCACGGCTGCCACGCCCGTGGTCAGCCTCACTCAGCCCTCTGTTGGGGTAGCCAGCCTTGGTTCCCAGAGTGGGTGTGTATGGTATGTGTGTATGTGGTATGAGTATATGGTATGTGAGTGTGTGTGTGGTATGTGTGTATGGTGTGTTTGTGTGTGTGTGTATGGTATGTGTGTGTGTATGGTGTGTGTGTGTGTATGGTATGTGTGTGTGTGTGTGTGTATGGTATGTGTGTGTGTGTATATGGTATGTGTGTGTGTATGGTGTGTGTGTGTGTATGGTATGTGTGTGTATGTGTGTATGGTATGTGTGTGTGGGTGTGTGTGTGTATGGTGTATGTGTGTGTGTTATGCAAAGTGTTTGCTTATATTTTACTTCAAAATCACTAAAAAGTTACACCTAAAAAAGTAGCAAGGCCGAGTGTTTTGCTTTCCAACAGATGTCTTCCAGTGTCACAGACATGTGTCTTGTATCTTATCACATCACTCATATTATTTATTGCTTACTCTGTTGCCTGTCAACTTGGCTTCCATATCTGTGTTTCTGGAATAAACTCAAGGTACCTTTTCCCCCCTATCAACTTTATTTTAGAAGTTCCATATTGGCATCAGACTTTTTAATGCAACAGAAGTAAAATTACAACTCAGGGTAAACCACTGTCTGACCATGTGGGTAGAGAGACAGAGGAGAGGGGGTGAGTTGTGGGAGAGAGAGAATAGTAGTTTGTAAGTGGACTAAAACCTGAATATATAAACCATAACTAAGAAACTTTTAGGGCAAAAAAGCCCGAGGTCTTTGTTTTTAATACATATTTTATTTTACTATCTCCATTTTGGTACCTTTTACTCACTGCAAAAATATAACTTCATTGACCAACTCTTGGAGATCAAAAATTTTAAGACCTTGAGACAGGAAGAGATTCCTTAAGTAAGTCATAAAAGAAATGTAGTACAAAGGAAAACATTTACACACATGACTATCAGAAGCCTGCAGATGCCAAGTGCTCTCCAGCCTCCAGGAAATAGAAACCCTAGGTTCTCAGCCTGTGGGTCGTGACCCTTTTGAGGGTTGAACAGCCAACCCTTCCATGGGAGTCAAGAATCAGATACTCTGCATATCAAATATTTACATTATGATTCACAACAGTAGCAGAATTACAGTTACAAGGTACAGGAAATAACTGTGGTTGATGGTTACTGCAGCGTGAGGGACTGCATCAAAGTGATGGTGCTGTTCCTTTCCCCTGACTTACCTCACTTCTAGGCCATCCATGTTTGCAGACTCTCACAGATGTAAAGACAGAACAGTAGAAATCCCCAATGCTGGCTGATAAGAGCTGGGGCGTAGCTAATTACATCTCCATGTGACAGACTTTTACAGGGTTTTTAGTCATGTGCATACGTGGGTTTAGAGTATGGGTACATTCATGTGACTGCAGTGCCTGAGGAGACCAACAGAGGCTGTGAGGCCCCTTCCCAGTCCCTCCCCAGCTCTGCAGTAATAGGTAGTTGTTTGCTTTTGTGGTGCTGAGGCTGCGCTTGGTCCTCCAGCATCCCTCCAGCTCCTGGCTTTTGCAGTTTTAACTAGTTTTTGCTTTTGTGGGGCTGAAGATAAAAGCAAGGGCCTCCTGCATGAATTATCCCAGAATTATTCCCCCATCCCTACTTTGTACATTTAAACATGCTCAAAAATGTCAAAGACAAATAAGTAATGTTTCCTAGCTTGTAAAAATTACATGAAGGGGTTGGAAAGGTGGCTCAGTAGGCAAAAGCACCAGGTGCTCTTCCAGAAGACCGGGGTTTAATTTCCAGCAACCACATGATAGTTCACAAACACCTGTAACTCCCAGTTCCAAGGGATCTGATGCCTTCTTCTGGCTTTGTAGATATGGTATACACACAGTGCATGTATATACATGGAAGCAAGACACCATACACACAACATTTTGTGTATGAAAATGAATTATATGAAGTACAAACACAAATGCTTCCACCCACAGTAAAATCTTATTGGAATATGACTCTGCTCAGTGAACACATTGAACTAGGACTATGTGGAGTTGGTGCATGCTGGAGTTTGGGGACCAGGGAGATAACATGGATGTACGGTGCTACAGTCGTTGGCTTCTGATGGTGTCTTAATTTAGTAATTCTCCTCTCTGGTGCACACTAAGTCATCAGTGACACTTGAGACATCAGAGCTCTAGTCCCACCCTAACAGCTCTACTAACTTGTTGGGGTGGAGGGTTACACATTTGTATTGAAAAGCAAACAAACAAAGCCCCTTGGAAGTGTTACTACTTCTGTACACTTTAATGAACAGGGAAGTAATATACTAGATAGAAACCAAAGGCAAACAATAGCGATGGCAGCTACAGTTTTAAGAAGATTTGAGCTCTAGCTTTTAGAGAAAGTCTGGTGTCCTGGTTCTTGAAGAAAAACCACTTGGGTTGGACTGAGAAGATTTATCAGAAATAAAACCGAGAAGGTTTTAGCAATGCCTAGTTTTCTGGTCTTCAGCATCCGTCATCCTCTCTTGGCCTTGGCTTCTTCTAATGTAAAATACCTACAGACCTGTTTCCCGGAACTGTTCTGTAATGGTGGAATGGGATACAGTCTTATTTCATGACACATTGTAGCAGAGATTTTGCTCCAAATATTGCTTACTCTAACTGAGCCAGGAACAAAAACAATGGGGCTAAGATTGCCTTGTTTTGACCTTTTGCATGAATTATTGGTGTTTATGGCTGGGACCTAGGGCCCATGTACAAGTAGAAGTAACAAAAGAGTAAGAACCAGGTTTCCATTTACTTTCTCTCCCCCCACCACAGCATAATTTAAAATATTGAGTGAGCAGAACTTACCGTAACATATAATTTTATGGTTTCAGAACATTTCTAAATTTTTATTTATTATTATTCTTGTGTATATTTGTGTGTGTGCACGTGTGTGCGTGTGTGTGTGTGTGTGTGTGTGTGTGTGTGTGTGTGTGTGTGCACGCGTGCTTGTGTCTGCGTTCAGGTGTTCTTAACATATTGTACATGTGGAGGGCAGAGGATAAGTTTGGGAGACTCAGTTCTCCCATTCCACCGTGGGATCTGGGCATTGAACTCAGGTCTCCAGGCTAGAGCAGCAAGTCCTTTTCACTGGCTGAACCATTTCACTGGTCCTCACTTCAAATCATTTCAAACTCCTCTCAGCTAAGTTTGCAGAACAGCACCAACAAAATGATCAGTTTCCCGTAGCCAGTAGTCATCAACGGTAACATGAAATATGGGCAAAATCACGACAGTGCTAGCATGGCCTTGATTCCTGTTTGGGGTTTGGTAAATTTTATGCTTTACCTTGCATTAGAGTTAATTTCTGTATGTATCGTAATGTTTTCCTGTGTTTGCTGAAAAGATATGTAACAGTGCAGACTTTTTCCACTATGCGAAAAAAAATGTTTTCCAACTGCCTTGCATTTCTGGAAATGGAATCAAGCGTAACCACTGGCACCAAACAGTTAGCAGTCTGGACCCAGGCAGACGGCAGGAGGTGTCTGAACTGCTCCCAGAATGCCTTTGCCACAGGGCAGATGCTAGAATGTGATATTTCTGTGCTCAGAGTAATTCAGCTTGTGGGGAATGCCAACATGGGCAGTGCTCAGTGTCAGTCCCCGTCCAGAATTACCATGCCCTCCCCCACGCCCCGCACCTTACTGTGGATTGTTGGGGAGTATGGGGGTGTCTTTTTCCAAGAGCAGCCAAGGCTTGCTTATCTGCTGTGTGGATAACCCACTTCACAGCTCATTCACAGCAAACTTAAGGCCAAGCTGGGAGCTTTCCCTCGAGCCCTGTACCCACCTCCACACGGTCAGGGAGTGCTGAAGCTTCCGTGCCAGCAAGTTAGCGTTTATGGAATGCCTAACACATGGCTGACTTTTTAATTAGGTCAAGTCTTCACACAAAACTGCTGCTCTAAGTGGCATCTTCTTATCTTCCCGATTAGTGAGCCAAGATAGTCGTCTTGTGCACACAGGTCACTCCGAAGGAAGATGCCATCAGGCTAAGCAGAACATTTGATAATTTGAGACTTAGAAACTTTCCTGGGCTAAGACGAAGCTGAAATGATTGTTTTTCCAGGTTGGATTGGCACGTGTTAAACCAGGCTCTTTTCATATTAGAAAAGCTGACTATCATGTCATACTTGAAAGGAAGAGAAATAATTCTAATTCAATTTAACATGTAATTTATGATTTTTATTTGTTTTATTCCCATCCAAGGAGTCCTGCGATCCTGACAAAGCTTTTACAACTTTCCCATTGCATCTGCCTCTCAATTTCATGCCCTTTTAAAAATAATCTTACAATTTATTTTAAAGATACTTAGGTTATTCACTTAAATAGACTACAGTTTCTACTATAAATCTCTATTTCTTTTTCTAAATTATTATTTGAATTTTTAAATCCACCTTTAGTAAATGTGCAAAATAACGGATATCTTTATTTTAGTTCCACACATGCGTATCAATTGCATTTTGCCTATTTAATAAATTTCAAGATGGAAAATAGAAAAAAGAATTTGGAACAAAGGTGGCTAAAGTATCTTTAATATTGGGTGTTATCCTTGTAGGGTGGATTATAAATGTAGTTAAATATATATTTATATCTTATACATATTACGAATATGTATATATTTCAAAATATTTTGCCAAAGGAAAGTAATTTTTGTGTACACTGCAGAAGACCCCTTTGTTACTGTCTTTATTTAAATCCTATGACATCATTCCTTGTCCTGCTGTACATCATCGTTTCCATAGTAACGAGGCAGCGGTGGGAGGGGACAGCCATTGGTTCTTAGGATAGTGGGAATGCATGGAAAGTTCCAGCTTCCTTGACAATATGCAGATTACCTCAGCATGTGATAAACAACACAGAAAGTGACACTGTTTTGAGGAAGCAGCTAATTTGGCTTTTGGAATGTGTCTACTTTCCTGACAGCTTTTTTACCTTGTGCCGTCTTTCTTGCCTGCCATCCTCCCCCAAGATCAAAATAAAATCATTAAAAAACAAAACTCCTGCCTGACGTTGCATGTGACTCAGTGACAGATGTAGAAGTTTGTGCTGCCAGAGATAGGTCCCGGGCAGAACGCTTGCACAGGCGTAACTGCGAAACGAATTTGATGCCGGATCGTAAATGATAGCTGTCAGGATGTGGCTGAGGAGTGAGATGTCTCTTTGGAATGAAAAGTGTGTGTGTGTGTGTGTGTGTGTGTATACATATATATTATATTTTATATATACACACAAATATATATATTTTTGAGGACCTCTGTTACTGCTTTCACTTATGTATTGTTAAAATATTGTAACATACTTAGATACTTGGTGTATTTAATAGATGGTCTTAACTCTGAGAAATATGCCATTCTTTCTGGGACACTAGGCAAAGGTTTTCTGATATGCATTCCTACATTTATGTATTTTCAAAATCAAGTTCTTTTAAAATTTTATGATGTTATGTTATGTGTGTGGGCACTTTGCCTAGATATATATCTGTGCACCATGTGTGTGCCTGGTGCCCGCAGTAGCCGGGGCAGCATGCTCTCTGGAACTGGACCTACAGGTAGGTGTGAGACCCCGTGCAGATGCTGGGAATTCAAACCTGGGCCTCTGAAAAAGCGGCCAGTGCTCTTTCCTAATGAGTCGTCTCTATGGCTCTGAGCTAGTCATTTATTAACAACCACTTTTGTTAATTACTTAAGAATTTTGTACAATATATTGTTCACATTTGTTCTCTTCCTCCCCTAACTCCTCCCAGATCATCTTCCCTACCACAATAGCTCCATGTCCTGGTTTCGTTTTTCAAGAGGTATTCTTTTGGAGGTGGTCATTAGAACTAAAAGAACACTATGTGTTGTTTTTTTTTAAATATATTTTTGAAAAGTGGAGAGCTGTATTAAGTATCCATTCTTTGTGTGCACACTGTTTATCTAATGGGAATAAATACAAATGCAGAAATTGTGTTCCTGTAAACATGAGGAAATATCTGCCTCCCTTCACTTTGAGGTCACATATGGTTGTTCTTCCTAGCCAACCTTCAACACTGTCATGAGCATTGTTCTTAGACATTTACCCTCTCTGTTCAACTTTGTCAGTCAATGTCAGTAGACCACAGAGTAACAGTTAAACAGTTTATGTGCACCTTTTATGCATGTATACAGAGTATTGAGACCAGAGTTTGGAGGGGGAAGCAGGAAACTCTACAATTTACCTTGCACCCCTCCCCTAAGCTATGTAAGTACCACCTTCCATGGAAGAGCTTCAGAGCCACCTTCCTCTGGTGTCATACCTTGACGTGGGAATTCTATTCATAAGGCCCAGAACATCACTTCAGTGGCACTCCTGTTTCTGCTACTTAATAAAGCTCAATGACACATAGATCTCGAGGTGTTTTCCAGACTCCCCTATAAGATCAACCCAGGTAAAAGTTCAGATTCATTTTGGGGAGCAAGATATGACAACTTAAATTTTCAACAGATTCTTCCATTATTAATGTTATTCCTAATAATCACTGCCTTTTAAATTTATTTATTTATTTGAGACCCTGTCTTACTGCGTAGTCCTTGCTGGTCTGAAATTTGCTATGTAGACAGCTTCAGAGGTTTAGTTCGTTATTATCCTAGCAGGAAGCATGACAGCATGTAGGCAGACATGGTACTGGAGAGTACCATGGAGCTGAGAGTTCTACATCTTGATTAGAAGGGAACCAGGAAAAGCTGACCTCACAGAGATCCACCTGCCTCTGCCTTCCAAATGCTGGGAATTAAATATGTAGGTCACCACCAGCCCATGCTCACTGCCTTTGAGAAGCCTACCTTAGGGTCAATGAGATGCTCACTGGAGAAGGGTGCTTGCCATCAAGACTGGTGACCTGAGTTCTACCTCGGGAACTCACATGGTGAAGAGGGAAAACTGACTCCAGCAAGCTGTCTTCCCACTTTCAGACATCCATACAAATACACACATAAGTAAAAAAATGCACACACACACATAAACACACATAAAAGAATTAAGGGTGAGAGTGTTGCTGTCCCTGGTGCTGGGGAAAACTTCAGGTCCCCTCTGCACTCAGGAAGTAACACCTGTTCATTCATTTTTTTTTTCTTAGTGGACTCCCTCTCTAGCCACCTACATCATCCTCCCAGTCAGACGTCAATAGCAGGTAAGTTATTCCTTTTAATCGTCCCCCTTAAAGTCTTGAAGAAACAGTCTCATTTGTGCAACACTGTTTTGGAATGGGTTTGTGTGTGAGAGGTGTAGGTAAACTGTAGCATTTTGTGCTTTGTGCTCAAGAGCTATGTTGGATGGGGTAGCCTTGACTACATGACCTTGGATTCTCCTGGCATGGTGGGGGTGGTGGGGTGGAGCAAGAGTACAGTAGCCAAGTCCTTGTGTATAAACATTTCCATTCAGTGAGCTGAATGTTTACTGTGGTACAACCTCAGGACAGCATGGTTATCTTTCTGATAGTTTAGTTCAATCCACACATATCTCAGCTGTTATTTCTTGAGAATAAACCAAATTGTGCTTAAAGTGCCCTCCCATGGGCTCAGATGTTTGAACACTTGGTTCTGAGTTGGTGGAACTCTTTGGGAAGGACTAAGTGGTAGCCATGTTTGAGGTGGTGCATTGAACTGGGGTGGGCTCTGAGGTTTCAGAAGACTTACCCTGTTTCCAGTGTGCTCTCTGCCTCCTGTTCTAAGTCTTGAGATGTGAGATCTCTTCTGTTCCTGCACCTGTACCATCCTTCCACCACCACCGACACAAATCCTCTAAAATCACAAGCCAATTAAACACTTTATTTTCCAGGCTTCTTTCATCACCGTGCTTTATCAAAGCAGTAGAAAAGTTACTAGTACCCAGAAGCTTTGATGGATATTTGGAGAAACCTGCATGCAATACTTTAAAAAAAAAAATCTACCAACAATCCTCAGGGGAATCATTTTGAGCTGGCCTAAAATAGTCTGTTTCAATTTAGGGAACTGGCATACTGAAGGACACATACTCTATTTGCCATTGGCAGGGCGTTCAAATGAGGCCTGTCTCAGAATCACAGGAAATGAATATTGTTAACAGTTTCATTGGTTAAGGATGTAGTGAAATGACGAGAGTTTGAAATCCAGATGAGAGGTGACAGTCTTCTTTCTCTTTCTCAAGGACAGGGCTGGCCCTGGACTAGTCCTGATATAGGGTGGCACTGAGGACCCCTTGCCCTTGCTAAGCTGTGAACTTTTAAAAGTCAGACCTTCACCCTTTGGGTTTGTCATCATCCAGTGTTGGTACTGAAACAGTTCTGGAGAACTGTGTCTCGCAGATGTTCAATAGCTTTCATCCCCCTTGTGCCAGTTCTCAGCTGGACAAGGGCATACTTAGCAAAGATTATACCAGTATGGAAAAGGGAGGGAAAGGGGAAATGTTCCTGATAGAGAATAAGCCATCCAGGCCTGAGTATAAGACCTGGTTTAGGATGGGGGAAGAGCCCTAAGAGGGTTGTGGGCTTTGGAAGATCAACAAAGGCATATGGAAAATTCCAGAAGGAAAAATAAACACAACAAAAGGATACTATTAATCCTATCACTGGCAAGTTATTGACTGTATTCTTTCCATTCAAAAACCCCTCAGGATATCAAGGTGGCTGCTAACACTGCTTTCTGTGTGGGTTCCGGCTGGCTGTCTCTGCTATGCCTACTCTCACATTCATGAATAATGAGCAGAGAGGAGTCCTGAATTACCTGCCTACTTTATGATTTTTGCCCAGTGTTAAGGTGGGAAGTGAAGTGGGAAAACAGTCAGAGAAGGCAAAGATTTAGCAGACAGGCCTTTTTGTGCAGACTAGCGTCTGATAAGTGGAGGTCTCTAAGCAAAGGTGTTTTGTTAAGCTGAAATGCATAATGGGTCTGGAATATGGATAAAACAAGGCCTCCCAACTCACTTTTAACCGATGAAGCTGAAACCAGATCTGCAGAGGTGAAAGGTGCAGGCATTAGCCCAGTGATAATGGATTTCCAGATGGCTGGTCCAGCTCTGTTTCTGCCTTTGGACAGTGATACTGACCAATCGCTGCTTTCAGTCAGTAGCTCCTGAGATACTGTGCAGGTAAATGTTTCAGGCAGAAGATCACCATCACTCGGGGTCTTTTTATAAAAGCCACCCACTGCAAAAGAGCTCACTTGTGAGTCTCAGATGGAAATGTTCTGTGAAATCTGGAGTTGAAAGTATTCCGCACGATCCCTTTGTGGGGGTGGGTAACACACACAGGGAAAGGAAGTGGGGGTGAAAGGAGATGGGGGGGTGAAGCATGGTGGGGAAGGGTGAAGGGGTTTGTGAGTGGTTCTGTATAAAGCTTGTACCATCGCCTTTCCAAGCATTTTCTCACAGACATGCAATCTTAAAAACTGTGTTGTGAGTGACACCCAGAAAGGAAGGGGGAGTATCCTTTGATGGAACTGTCATCTTTCTCTTGGAGAAAATGCTTATTTTCTGCTGTGTTTTATGTAAATGTAGTTCATTTCTGAGGGTCTTGCTTTGCCTGGTGAATGACTCATGCTCTGAAGAAGGGATATGAGTCGAGATCCGTGGAAATTTTGACATCCTAGGATGTTTCTTTGACATTTGCTTTAAGAAGATTGATCCAACAGAGGCAGGTAATTACCCCTCCTTCATGTGGGCTACATGTGCGCGTGCATGGGAGGGGGTCCTCCACTCAGGTAGACTCTTTCAGCAACTGTTGGAAGTACAACATGCACTTGTAAGAGGATGTCTTTATGAAACACACTGCCATTGTACAATGCACATAAGCTGGTGGAATTTTTAAAAATAAAGTTACTAAAATAAACAGTTATCAGTTTTAAAATGAAAAAAAAAACCAGCAGGATGGCTCAGTGGGTAAAGACACTTGCTGCCAAGTCTTTCTTATTATTTTATGCATATGGGTGTTTTACCTGAATGTCTGTCTGTGTACCATGGGCATACCTGGTGCCTTCGAGAGGCGAGAGGAGACTGTTGGGTTCCCTGGTATTGGAGTTACAGATGGCCATGTGCTGTTGTGCAGGTGCTAGGAATCGAACCTGATTCTTCTGGAAAAGCCAGTGTTCTTATCCACTGACTCATTTCTCCAGCCCCAATTGCCAAGTCTTTCCAATTGTCAAGTCTTTCCATTTGAGTTTGTTCCAGGACCCACAGGACAGAAGGAGAAAACTGACTCCTGTTAAATTGTCCTTTGACCTCTATATTCTCACTGAGTGGCATGATTGCATACACACACACACACACACACACACACACACACACACACACACACAGAAATCAATGCACCCCCAAGCCTTAGTAATATGCATAGTGAATATACACCAACAAAATATTTTTATGTATTTGAATGTATGTGTGTATTTATGCATGCATGTACATGTTGGGAAAGAGTATGAGTGCCCATTGATATTGTTTGTATATGCCCATCCCAGGGAGTAGCACTATTAGAAGATGTGGCCTTGATCCCATATCCCACCAGAAGAAAGGAGTGCCAACACACCTGTGAGCACAGGTAAGACCACCACTTCTGCTCAAATTTCTGACCCAAGAGGGACCCGCCCTGAGCCATCAGGACACAGGAACCAAGGAACAGCCAGGGACTGGATCCTTCCAGTTTCCTTCTGCACCCAGAGCTGACCCTGTGCTACAGCTTTCCATTCCAAATTTCTGCCAGAGAGAACTGGTCTCCCAGGAGTACTGACACACAGGCTTGTAGGAAGGACAAGCCATAGTCAGAGACAGCAAGACCAGCTAACACCAGAGATAACCAGATGGCAAGAGGCAAGTGCAAGAACATAAACAACAGAAACCAAGGCTACTTGGCATCATCAGAACACAGTTCTCCCACCACAGTGAGCCCTGGATACCCCAACACACTAGAAAAGCAAGACTCTGATTTAAAATCACATCTCATGATGATGATAGAGGTATTTAAGGACATAATTAACACCCTTAAAGAAATACATGAGAACACAGTCAAACAGCTAGAAGCCCTTAAAGAGAAAACACAAAAAATCCCTTAAAGAATTACAGGAAAACACAGCTAAACAGGTGAAGGAATTGAACAAAACCATCCAGGATCTTAAAAATGGAAATAGAAACAATAAAGAAATCACAAAGAGAGACAACTCTGAAGATAGAAAACCTAGGAAAGAGATCAAGAGTCATAGATGCAAGCAAGCATCAGCAACAGAATACAAGAGAGAGAAGAGAGAATCTCAGGCTTAGAAGATACCATAGAAAACAATGACACAAAAGTCAAAGAAAATGCAGAAAGCAGAAAGCTCCTAACCCAAAACATCCAGCAAATCCAGGATACAATGAGAAGACCAAACCTAAGGATAATAGGTAGAGAAGAGAGCGAAGATTCCCAACTTAAAGGGCCAATAAATATCTTTAACAAAATTATAGAAGAAAACTTCCCTAAACTAAAGGAAGAGATGCGGGTAAATATATAAGAAGCCTACAGAACTTCAAATAGGTTGGACCAGAAAAGAAATTCCTCCCTTCACATAATAATCAAAACACCAAATGCACTAAACAAATAAAGAATTTTAAAAGCTGTAAGGGAAACTGATCAAGTAACATATAAAGGCAGACCTATCAGGATTACACCAGACTTCTCACCAGAGACCATGAAAGCTAGAAGATTCTTGGCAGAGCTCATACAGACCCTAAGAGAACACAAATGCCAGCCCAAGCTCTCTAGTCACTTAGATTGGCTGGCCGGCCAGCTCTGTGGACCCTCCTGTCTTCCCCCTGCCATGTTTTATGCGGGTGCTGGAGATCTGAACTCAGTTCTTCGGGAGTGCCTAGCAGCCAGCCTTCTCCCTTATCCCCTACACCAGTACAATTTTAACAAGCAAAATTGCCTTGAGGGTTCGGAAGAGTAAATTCTTTGAATAGCCTCTTCGTGTCAGAATATAGAACACAACTGTGAGAAACAACCTGGGGGAGAGATGAGGCTTTAAGAAGCCAGTTTTCTGGAGTGCTAATGCAAACAGCTTAGGAGGCAGGATCATGACAGGGGCGGGCATCCTGGACTCTGTCTGTCGGGCACATTGGTGTTACTGAGGTCCCAGAGATGCAAGAGTTTTTACATCTCCATTAAGCCTGCAGCAAGGCTCAGGATTAAGGGGGGAGATGTGCAAACTCAAACAAGACTTTTAGGTTTTCAAGAGAGAAAAGCTGACAGAATTTCCTGTCACTCCCATCTCAAATATTTGCCATGCTCATCTGCAGAGTGACAGCATTGATCTAAAATAAGGACAAAATAAGAGTTGTCAATAATATGTGGCTCTTGATCTCATAGCTTTCCTCTTGCGCAGTTTGCAGCTAGACCCACGCATGAGTTTGGGGGCTATAAAAAGCAATGGTGTTGAAAGATTACAAATGACTCTGCCTACTTGCTTTTTAATTTTGTTCTCAAATATAATTTAGGTGTAGAGGAGTTTGAATAGCTATGAACGTTTTCTAAGCCTCTCTTCTTTCATAGCTTTTATTTGGAAATGCTAAGCAAGTGCTCTATCCACCTGCCAGCCCTTGCAAACAAGACAAGATATTATCCATTCTTTCAAATCAACAAATCAATCGGAGTACTTATTTCACAGCATGGTCTGATCATGCTACCATCTTCTCACCTCTAATCCTCTGGAGTCTTTGAAATAGGACCTTTAGTCTACAGAAATTCAGCTCTGCAAGGGAACCATGAGTGCAGGAAGTTTATTTAGGGAAAGCCTTTGGGATCACTATTGATGGGGGCTGAAGGCCAAGGTGCAGACAGAATGAGTGGAAGGAGGAGGGGAAGTGATTACTGGATCAGGTTGCAGTGATAGTCTCCCTGGAGCACACCTCTTTGCTGATCCCAGAATTTGATCTTCAGAGCTTGCCCATCTTGAAGCAAAGGGACTAGGGCATTTGAACCCTCAGTATATTCCATCAGTCATTGGTTGTTAGATGGCTCTGGGAAAGGTTTGACTCTGGGCAAGGTTATCACAACAGCCATCAATCTTCGTAGTAGACAGATACTGAGAAGACTAGGCTGACTCCATGACAGACTTCAAATTTGCAGTTCAGGTGACGAGACCTAGATCTCTGTTTCCAAGAACTGGGCAAGGCCAGGCCTCAGAAATCCGCCCCCCCCCCCGCCACCTAGCCTGAGGCAAGGACAATGGGTCAGCAGCAGTTTCCAGACTTCTTTAGTTACTTCCTCAGTAACAGTTTTCAGATCTCTCCAGCAACAGTTTCTAGCCCCCACGCCCTGGTAATGGAATGTCCCTAGAGATAGATGGGAATAATACAAAGGTCACCTACCCCGGAATATTTAATGTTCTTTAAATCAGGCCTTCGAGCTCACTTGGTTGTCTCTCTTATCTTGGAATGGGAGACCCCAGCATGCTGGATTCTGCAAAATAAAATACTCTTTGTGTTTACACACTATTTGACTCCAGAGTGAACCCTTACAGTATATCAGCATAGATGTGGGCTATCTGAGTTGCCCACTAGAGCATTTAGGGTAGGGATAAATATATCTCACTTTTACATGAGAAAATGGAGACTCTTAAGACTTTAATAATCCCCACCTCTGACAGCTACCAAGTGGAGATGAATCCTGGTACCCATGTAGTTTGGTCCCCTGATCCAAGGCTTGGTTTTGCCTTTCAATTACTGCTAACCAGATAAGTCATGCCCATTTCAGAAAGTTCTAGTACATGAGTGTGTTGGTTAGTTTTTTTTGTGTGTGTTTTTTTTGTTTTTTTCTTTTTGCCAACCTGGCACAAACTTCAGTCATCTGGGAAAAGGGAACTTCAGTTGAGAAAACACCTTCATCAGATTGGTCTGTAGACAAATCTGAGGGGTATTTTCTTGATTAATGATTGATGTGAAACGGGCCAACCCCCTGAGGGGCTATGCTACTTCTTGGCAGGTGGTCCTGGGCTATATAAAAAAAGGAAACTGTGTGAGCCAGGGAGAACAACCCAGCAAACAGCTTTCCTCAGAGGTTCCTGTGTCCGCTTCTCCTTGAGTTCCTACTTTGGCTTCCCTCAGTGATCAATTGCTATCTGAATGTATCAGCCAAATAAATCAATTCCTCCCTAAATAGGATAGTGAGTGAGATGGCTTTGAAAATAAGGGCACACCACAGGAAATATGTAGCTGTGTTCACAGCATTTCTTTCTGCTAGCATTGGGTGTTGCATGCATGTGTGTGCATTTGTGAGTGTGCGCATCCATGTGTGCATGTGTGTGTGTGTTACAGAGTATCAGCTACCCCACCCTTCTCCTCGGGTACGTGGCTATTGTATATCTTCTCCAGGCACCTTCCTAAGATCTATGAGCACCTGGGAACTGTGAGTAACCTTGGGAATGGAAGCTGAAGTTTCCATATCGTCTCAATATCTCTGATGCCACAAAGCAGAGTGTAGTTGACTTGGAGCCCTTGCCTTAGCCTGATTATGCCCTGAGAGGGAAAGAACATTCTTAATCCCTGACTTTTCCTGAAGGGTAGGTGTTTGTTTCAGGAGCTTATTCTCCTTGCAGAGCAGTTTAATGATGTAATTTTTAAATGCAGAATGAATGCAAACTGTCACCGTCCCAACCCGGTCAGTGAGGGGAGTTGCTATTATTGGAGTAGTATGAAGTTAACTAGATATGGGACACAGTGTCTACAAAACTGGTTAAACATTATTCTGGATGCTTCTGTGATTATATTTTTGTTTTACTTGTTACCTTTTGTCTTTTGTTTTTTTGAGACAGTCTTACTCTGATGCCCAGACTGGCTATGTATTCATTAAGCAGCTCAGACTCTGCTTGAACCCACTCCAAAGTACCTGGATTACAGGTGTGCACCTCCATGCCTGGCTTGTGAGCATGTGTTTGGAGTGAGATTGACATTCTATTGAGCATACGTTAAGACAGCCGATACATCTCTGTCATGTTGGTGAGGCTTTTCCAAACTGTTGAGTGTCTGAATAGAACAAAGGGTGGAAGGTGTCTTCCAGTCATTAATGACTTTAAATAGAGGACTGAGCACCATATCTTCCTCATAGGTCATCAGAATGCTCTTGGACTTCAACTACAGTTGTTTCCTGAGTCTCCAGCCTTTTGTGTGCCCCTGAAGGGTTTTGAACCCTACAACCTTCACAGTCACCAGAATAAATACCCTTGTTGTTGTTGTACTGAAAATTTCATATTGTTATTATGGAGTTCTTTCAGAGCTATAGATCCAACTCATAGCTTTATGATATGGAGTAGCACTCTACCACTGAACTATACCCCAACTCAGCTTCTTGCACTTAATCTCTCTCTTCATACACACATATAGAAGCAGGCATGCAAACACACACACACACACACACACACACACACACACACACACACACACACACACACACACACCATACTGCTTATTCTTTTTCTCTGAAGATTCTTGATTAATATAAACACTTACCGTCATTCAGAGAATCTAAATGAATAATATCTACTCCAGAGATGACAACATCTTTATAAGACACTATAAAAATCTACCAAAGATGATTTATTAATTAGCAATATGAATACTAGAACTAATGCTTTTATGGGTGACATGGATTGTATTTATTGCTAGCTAAGAAGATATTTTGGTGCCCATTACCCTTGCAAGAATGAGATATAAGAACAAGTCAAGTTTGACAGTCTTATGTCTCGAGCCCTGTTGGGTTGTGTCATGGTTTTCTCTAGACACAGGTTAACTTTTCTGCTGGAGTTGCCTTGTGCCTGACTCTGAGTGAACCACTCATAGGTAGAGTTGTTTGTTATGCCTGAGACAAAGTAGAGGGACAAAGTAGACGTATTTGACCTGTTTCCAAGGACAGACTGTGTGTCCATTATTCATGTTTTACTAATCCATATCATATGGCTGGTACTTGATGTGAGCTGTGCTTTCATTCTTTCCTGACCTATAGAAGCCCTCCTTCATCTTCATTATCCCAAGACTGTCACCATTTCTACCAATAGAGATCAATATTATTGAGCAGCTTAGATAAGTGCCATGAGAATTCAGGCATGCAGGCAATGCAGGGAAGCTTCGAGATGGTGGCTTCAAACAGCCCAACTTTGAACCCTAGACCTGTCATCTGCTCACTGTATGCCTTTTATGAACACCATCTTCCTTCTCACTCTGCCTCCATAATATCTGCTTCCAGGAACTCTTGGGAGCATCACGTAGGCTAATGCCCAGGAATGCTTACTCAGTGATGAAGTATCCTAAGGAAGTGCTGCTAAATCTTACCCTGGTTCCTAAGGGGAGCTGCACGACAGGGGCTTTCTGGTAAGCAAAGGGCAGCACTTGAGCAGTGCACTGTTACAAAAGGTGAGCAGTTTTGACCCATATATATATATATTTTATTTGTTTTTACAGGGTGAATGCTGAGAAACTATTGGATGATGCATAATAAGAAGCACTAATTCTCTAAGTTACCATGGACAACATCTTGGCTAGTTTGAAAGTTGGTGGTCTGTACTCAAGTAAGTTTTGGAAGGTATTGAGGTAGCTAACTGCTTAGGCTGCTATAACAGAATACCGATTGCCTTCAATAACTGGACTTCATCTTCCTCATAGTTCTTTACTCTAGGAGTCTAAGACATGGTGTCAACACAGATGATTTCTGGTTCTCCTTGGCTTATAGACAAACCTCTTTGACCCTGTATCGTCCACAGCCTTTTCCGCGTGCACGTGAACCAGGTATCTCTATTCCCTTTCTCATGGACACTGATGCTATTGGATTAGGGCCCCAGCCTTCCAAGATCATTTAGTTTTTGATATCTTTTTAAAGGTCCTGTCTCTCTGGGGAATGCGGCGCTGTTGACCTGACAGCTGACCGAGAGACAAGGCTAAATGTATTTCCTTGATATTGAACTTTATTTTCCTACAGAGACTCAGGAGGGCAGGTGTACTGTTTCTCACACTTATGCGATCTGGTTTTTCATCTTTAAGAGATTACTCATTGCAGATTTAGGAGAAACTGTTCTGGACGATGGGGCTAATCTCATGTGTGTGCCTTGGTGTATTTGCAGAAGAAGCTAAGCAGACAACACTGCTTCTATTTATATATAATCCCCCATTTTATTCTCAACTGTTCTGTGTGACTTTGATGTTAATTTTTGTCACCGTCCCAACCCGGTCAGTGAGGGGACACTGTCTGCCATGGTGGACATGCTGCTTCCCATGCTGCTGTCGTCTCAGCTCTTGTGGCTGCCACTCAGGCTCCGAGAGACCCCTTCATGGTCCTCCCACCACCCCCACCCCACCCTGCAAAGCTTAGTGTGTATGGCATCTAAATATTAATAAGTGGATGTTATTGTTGTTAGAAGGCCACTTTCCCATTCTTTAATAATCTGGGAATGCTCACACTCTTGGGTTGCCATTCCTGTCCTGTGACATGTTCATTGGTATTCATGCAGTGCTTCAAAACAGCTCTGTGAGCCTGCCGATTCTTTTAATTAAATAGCTGGGAAACATCTACCATTATCTCATTTGAACTTTCGGGACTGGAATTGCTGGTTTCCTCCAGTTCTTCTTCTCCCTTTTTTTTTATGGTATAAATAAAGCCTTCGGTTTTTAATTTCCCTGTGATTCTTCTGTACTCATAAATACTACCCTTGTTGACAGTTTTTTAATATCAGTTCATTTAAAATGAAAGTTTATTATTTTATATTTCCGATGCAGTATTAAAAGACAGATTGCTGTAATTTCCCATTATTAAGGAGCTGTTACTAATAAATATTGTTTCCATTGTTACAAAAGAGTAAAGTGTATACTTTTCTCCCCTATGTTAAGTGTCATCATTTAACACAAGTGGGACTGTAGCATTATTTGGTGGTTAATTCTAGAAACCCATTCTATCCAAGAAAACTTTTTTGGAAATGCAATCTCTACAGTGGTAAGAACTGTCTCACAGCTGACAGAATATAGTCAATTTATTGATTATTTAGAAATATTTTTCAATCTGTAAAACAATACTTGTTATTATGGATTTGGGATCTATATGGTTACAAGATGATCAAAAGGAAAGTTTTGTTTTTGTTTCTTCTCCCTAAGAACCTACTATCAAAGGATTGCTCGTGTTTGATAGTAATTGATTCATTGAAAAGCTTTGAACGTCTAGTATATTCCGAGGATTGTTCTAGACACAGAGATCACAGAATGGCTATACCCAGGCAAACAACCTCACCTTGCAGAGCTGAAGGGAAGGGAGAAGGATGGCATTGGCTGGGTGTTGAGGACCATGAGGGAAGGCCTTTGTGCAAATCAGGGAACATGTGCCTGCCCCAAGACATTTTGCTGCAGTAAAATGTCACGATATACAAATCTTTGGTGGTTATGATGTGAATGGCACCTCCTGGAGTTGTGACCCCTTGGAAAACACACATGGTATGTAGAGTTGTCACACACATGCGCCTGCCCAAGCTCTCTGGATTCGTGAGTGAAAGACACACATACCAGCTAATTTTGACATGCCTTGACTAGCTCAATGGCTGGACATTTCTAATCTTCCCCACAGCTAGCATATATTCTCTCCTCCAATTTTCCTGAGTCAACTTTCTAAATCAACATTTCATCTCTGCTACTCCAGACCCGATGGGGGAGTCACTGCTGGGGCCTTCCCGAATTCTTTAAATGCTTTTTTTTTTTGGGGGTTTTTCGAGACAGGGTTTCTCTGTGTAGCCCTGGCTGTCCTGGAACTCACTTTGTAGACCAGGCTGGCCTCGAACTCAGAAATCCTCCTGCCTCTGCCTCCCAAGTGCCGGGATTAAAGGCGTGCACCACCACCACCCGGCTCCTTTTCCCGAATTCTTACATGGCTGGTTGCTTTCTTTCCTGCAGGTCTTATGTCTGATCCTTCTCCTCCAAGTCATGGTGATTCTCTGTCTCTCCTCGCCCCTCACCCATGCCATCTAAAAGTCCCACACTGTCTTTCTGCCCAGACACTGGCTCTATGGCAATTCTTTATTGAATCGAAGCCAGCTGGGAGCAGGGACCCTCAAGTCTGGAAGCACAGCTTTTTGGGAGCCGAAATAAGACAGAGCATTACAACCAGTCCTCAATATTGGTGTCCCTCGGAGAATGAGTATTGTTGTGGCTGAGAGGCCATGCTTCTCCAGCAGAAGTGACTTGTGGATAGGGATCTGAGTGATGTGAGGAAAGGACCTTGCAGATGTTGAGGAGAGAACTATCGCAGACAGAAGAGAATAAGTATGCAGGCCCTAGAGTGAGCCTGTCATAGGACATCCAAGGAGCAGCAAGAGACCCATTATGGCTGGCTAAGAGTGAGCAGCCTGGGGAATATACAAACAAGACAATCCAGTTTGCCTTTCTAAGCAGGAATTAGGAGGTTACAAGTCTCTCCACTGTCTTACCAATAAGCAACACTAGTAGCTTACTTTAGATTTGAACACCTGTATCAGTGATTGCTAATTCCCTGGAAATTGTCTGATTGTATATACCTATCTTTTGAGTCACATTTTTTTCCCATTAATTTACACCAACTTAATATATCAAGTGATACCTAATCTCAAGTTTATTGCTACAGGAGTCACAGCAAACAACACATGGACAACTTGACTGTCTTTCAGTGAATGAATGGATAATGAAAAGATGGAATATCCATATATAATAAAATATTACTCATTTGTTGTAAAGGATGATATTCTGTCATGTGAAGCAAAATGAGTGCAAGTAGAAGACATATGCTAAGTGAAGTAAGTCAAACACAGACAGAAAAATACTTGTGTGTTCTCTTTTATGTGCTAATGTTAAGAAAAAATTGATCCAAATATATATTAATGGTTACTAGAGGCTAAGAAAGGTGGGGGATTGAGAGACTTTAAACCATGGGTCCACAGAAACAACAAGTTCTAGTATTAATAATAACTTATTATGTAGTTGGTGAATATCTAGAAGGGAGGTCCCAAACAGAAAGTAATACTCGGGTGAGTAATATTATCACTCACCGTTATTTAATCAGTGTGCATTATAGTTCATATTGTATAAATGGATTGAGACATTATACTATAGTGTGACAAAACCTTATCTGAGGATACATAACACACACCTACACACCCCAGATAGGAATCCTATGACAGACCAAAGCATGGATACCACCAAAGTCTAATTTGGTGAACCGATGAATTTTTTGGAGTTACTCAGAGGAGCAGAAATAACTCAAAGCCCATGCAAGCATGGGTAGCAACTCACAAAAGCTGGAAAATCTGGAGCTCACTGCATAGCCTACAGGAAGCTCAACAGGTTGGACTGTGTCCTTCTCAACTCATTCTGGTCTAAACCTCTTCCAAGCAGCTTGACTGGTTTCTGCTTCTTTCAGGCAGCTGCTATTGCCTCCTAATCTTCTTTGTAGCTTTGAGAGAGACTTTCAGCTTTGATTGCTCACTCTGGCAGGGAAGGACCTAGTGAAACTGGTCAGTTTCAGGAACTTCCTGAAACTATTTATTTTGAGTTCCTTTCTAGCTTAAAGAGTTCCCTTTGGAAGGAAGGAATGGATGGATCTTGGAGGAAACTGTTGCATAACATATACTGTGCCCATAAGTACCACAAGTCAATCAAAAGTCTTAAAAATGTCTAAGGGGATGTAAATGTTTATTGCTTGATTGGATCATTACATGATATATGTGTATGTGTATGCATGTGTGTATATATATATATATATGTACACACACTTATATACATACTGAGTTTGTACACTATACACTATAAATCTGTACAACTAAAATAATTTAAATTTTCTTATATCTAAAAGAAGACATTATCATTTTTGTTAGTACATTTTCTAACAGAGTAATGTTTAATGTTTTATGTGAACTGGATATTGTAATGCCTCTAATACCAATACTTGGCAGACTGAGACAGGAGAATTCTGAATTTGAAGCAACATAACAAGACACTGTCCTAAAACGTTAGAAAAAAAAGATTTATGTGGTCAAACAACATAGATGTGTATTTATTAAACTGTCAAACATGGGTACTTGTTATGCAGTTTTATGTAAATAAAATAAACTGAAAGTTATATGACAATAAGACCTTGTAGGTTTCACTCATTCTTAAGAACCTGTTCCACTCCTGGTATTAGTTCACAAAGAAATGCCCTTCCCCCTTGCTCTGCTTCCAATGGGGCTATGTGAACTCTCCATGTAACTACAATCAGCATGTCTGCTTTCCTACTATACTGCAGTCTAGACTCTCATATCTGTCAGTCCTCAATGCACAGCAAATCTCCTTCCATGTTTGTTGACGAAAGGAAAAGATCAATCTCTGGAAGTAGACCATAGGAGGGGTGCGTAAGAATGCTTACTACACCTACCTCCCGAGGCTGTGGGTGATGTCTCAGAAATGAAAAATTCTCCATACAGATTTCACAGTAGCTACTGAACCAGTCAGTACTGGAGCCAGTACCGTGAGGACGCCCCTGCCCCTCCCCTCATGTATCTCATTTCTGTGGCTTAAATGGCATGTGTGCTTTAATGTAAGAGGAGAAGCTGATGAGCGGGCATGACATATCATCCGTGTGTGTGTGTGTGTGTGTGTGTGTGTGTGTGTGTGTGTGTGTATGCACGCGCGCGTGAGTGCGTGCACACTTGTGCACACGTGCACACATGAGGAATGATGTACAGCACAGTATGAAGTAGAAATCAAAGGACAATTGGTATCAGTCCTTGCCTTCCCTCTTCCTCTTGTTGTTTGCTGTGCCCTCCAGAACAGCTGGCCTATAGGATCCTGGGATTCTCTGCCTCCACATTCTATCTGGTCAAAGGTTTGCTGGGGTTGCAGACATGTGCTCCCACACCCAAGCTTTATGTGCTTTCTGAGGAACCTAAACTTAGTTCTCACGCCTGTACAGTAAATGCTTTTTGCACTGAGCCATGTCTTCAGCTCATGATGCAGACTTATCTCAGTAAAAGCTTGTGTGTGGGAGAAGTGGGGGTGGGGAGAACGGGGGTGGGTTCTGACTTCCGAAAGGAAGGTATATTCCTTGAAGAACTAGGACATGTCAATTTCATCTTATTACCTACAATGGCCAGAAAATTGCTGAGCAAATGAGAGATGCTCAGTGAATAGTCGGGGATTGTAAATGACCTTTTCTCTTTCGAATTGTTATTCTGTGCAATTTTGTGCAAAATAAGGCTTTTGAAGACCTTTTGTCCATTTTCATTTTTAAGCTAATGCTTTAAAAATATTCAAATTGAGAGCAAATCTGTATAGAATACTAAATTTTCATGGACTATACAGGTTGTTACTAGTACCTCATTTTGAATTCTTGTTTTAGCCCATAGTTCCCTTGCAATTTTACCTCCCAATCAGAGTGTCTGGAAGATTCCTCTCATGTAAAAGCAGGTTTTCCCTGAGCTCTATAAAGTCATCTGTTGCAGTAAATCCTGCCTCTTGCTTTCTTTCTTAGTTTCTGCTAGAGGCAGACAGCAGGACATCAGCAAAGGACTGGTGAAAACTAGGTAGCAAGCAAAGCAATTTGCAAAGCGACGTGAAACTAAAGGAACTGTGAGTAAGGGGCTGTTCGTTAAAAGACTCAGAGCCCCACAAGTTAGGACGAGCTTTTAGCAACACAGTAGCTGCGTGAAAGGGAGTTTTAACTGTGCTATCAACAACTGACTTTATTGGCTCATTTAGAAAAGAAGATGAAGGAATTGAAAATCCAAGAGCACAATGCTATTGAAATTCCCATTTGTGGGTCAATCAGGGCAAAGGTGCATTGTGGGCCAATGGGGGCAAGGGTGCATTGTGGGCCACTGGGGCAAAGGTGCATTGTGGGCCAATGGGGGCAAAGGTGCATTGTGGGCCAATGGGGGCAAAGGTGCATTGTGGGCCACTGGGGCAAAGGTGCATTGTGGGCCACTGGGGCAAAGGTGCATTGTGGGCCACTGGGGCAAAGGTGCATTGTGGGCCAATGGGGGCAAAGGTGCATTGTGGGCCAGTGGGGGCAAGGGTGCATTGTGGGCCAATGGGGGCAAGGGTGCATTGTGGGCCAATGGGGGCAAGGATGCATTGTGGGCCACTGGGGCAAAGGTGCATTGTGGGCCACTGGGGCAAGGGTGCATTGTGGGCCAATGGGGGCAAGGGTGCATTGTGGGCCACTGGGGCAAAGGTGCATTGTGGGCCACTGGGGCAAAGGTGCATTGTGGGCCAATGGGGGCAAGGGTGCATTGTGGGCCAATGGGGCAAAGGTGCATTGTGGGCCACTGGGGCAAAGGTGCATTGTGGGCCACTGGGGCAAAGGTGCTGGCTGAAGTGTTTGCTGCCAAATCTAGCAACCGGAGTTCGATTTTTGTCCCATATGGTGGAAGTAGAGAATGGATTCTTGAAAGTTGTTATCTGACCTCCACGTCCTCACCATGGCACTTGTGTGTCTACATACATAAAATAAATAACATTAAACATTAATAAAACTCTGAAACACTTTCTACGTTGTGTTGTAGTTACTTCTTTTAACTACTGTTATTACGATCATTATCTTGTCTTCTATATTTTCAGCCTGAAGTACAACTTTTTGCAAATTATTTCTCCATGTTTTATTGTGATAAAATACATAGAGCATACATTTGAGCCATTTGTAGCTACATACTTTAGATTTAGTGATGGTAAGTGAGTTTCTAGGCACTAGGGTTTTTCTTGTTAAGATTTCTGCCAGATTCCCAAGGCCGGTGGGGTGCAAGGAGTCGATTCTTGGTATCGTATGAATGAGTCCAAACTTCTTATCGTATCTAAAGCTTTTAGATTAATTGAATTTAGAGTTTTTAAATGGACGTTGGTGGTGATGGTGCAACCAACCATGAGACACAGCCGTGTTCTCACAGGATATTAAGGACGCTTTGCTGGTGTGATAATTCAGATCGAAAGTCTTTGAAACCCTGAGAATTAAACACTGCTCCCACACAGGAACTGCTTCCCTGCCAGGGCCTTCAAGCCTTGGCTGCACTCCACTTCCAGCTTATCTGAAATGTCACCCCCTCACTGCGACAGGAATCATTTTACCCTTGTACACCCACTTTGGGGTCAGTCACAGGATTTTAAGAACGTCACTTTCTTATTCTGTACCATCCTTCTTCCCAGACTGTAGAAGCATTTTTTTTCTTCACATTTCAAAGAATTAAAAGACATAATGAGCTCTGTGTTGATAGCATTTAGGTCTAAAGTGCCCCTCTAAGGCCAGTGCTTTGTCTGGGGCAGGATGGGATGGTTGCTAGGTGATGGAACCTTTAGGAGGCGGAGCCCAGCAGGAGATGTTCAGGTCATTGGTAGTTTGTTCTAGAAGGCCTTGGTAGAGTTCCTGCCTCTTCCTCTTTCCTTCTAGATGCTGAAGCTCTTTTGTTCCACCCCTCACATGCTGCCCCCATTACCAAAGACTTAAAAGTCATATCGGCCGTGGTTTATGGGCTGAAACCTCAAAACTGAGAGCAAAAAGAAAACTTTTCTCTTCGGAAGCTGATCACCAAGGTGTTGGTCACAATGGGGGGGGGGGAGAATCAGCTGACAAGCACATCCGTGGTTTTGTGACGTGTACAAGCCAGCTTTGTTCTTACCCAGTGTCTCAGTACCAGGAGTCTCAAACATCACGTGGATGGATGCATGCGCGCCTGAGTAGGGTCTATGTTGCTGCTTTCATTAGCTACTTCCCCCTTTTATGCCACTCCTCACTGGAGCATGGGTAGTAAAGCAAATGGAGCTCACATTTGCTCCTTGCTCACTTGGCAGGAGTTTCATCTTGTCCCATGTGGACGGCATTTCCACAGCAATTGTACCCACCAAGCGATAAAAAACTCAAAGCCTGCTCAAGACTTGGCTAGACTTGTACTTTGTCTCAGCAAAATACCTTAGGAGGTAAGGGGTTAAGTCCTCCTCCCCTTGACTACTCCCTCCTCTCTCTCAAGTAGAGCACTCCACCCAGTCAAGACTGTCTTTGATAACCTTCAATGCTCGTTTTGATCATCCCAATCACAGATGCAAGTGTTCTCTTGACTGGAGACGCACTTAAGTCGAATCTGGTAGCCTCTGCCCTTACATCTGTCGTGTTGCTGCCAGTACAAGGAATTTAGCTATTTACATTTTTTTTTTTAAATTTCAGTTTGTACTTTATAATACTCTGCACTTAAAGAACATGATTACTGCTAATTATCATTTAGAAAATTGTTTTTTTTTTATTTTTTTGCTTGATTAGAGATTTTAGCTGTGTGTACAGAAATCTAGCAGGCCTTCATTACGTGCTGTACTTTGTAGTGGATACTGGCTTAAATATTAATATATGGAAATTCAGCTTCATCTGCTGTACCTTTTGATGTCAGAGGCATAATCAGCATAATTGGCTTAGATTGTTTTTCCCCTATTTGTATTTCATACCAGCTAATGTCATTAGTGAGTGAACTACTGAGTGGGGGATCTGCATTGTAGAACTGCTTCCTGAGCACATTCTCACCATTGATTTTGATTATTTTAATTCCCAGCCACCCCAGGCAGGCCCTCAAGCTGTGCCATGCTGTCTACAGACCTGATCCTCCTGCCGCCATTCAGAGAACAAGACTTTCTGGGTCTGAAGGCCCATCAGTGCTCTGATAAAGGCTGATGCTTTTGGTTGGTCTGGAGCCAGCTTGCTTTTTATAGCATAAGGCAGAGGATGCGTAGCCCTGGGCCTGTGTGCCCTGGCTCTGAATGGCAGCCACTAGTGTCCACAGGAAGCTGGTGCCTGGTCTGAGTGAGCCCTCGGAGATCTGGCTGTGTAATTGGCTGGCATCTCAGAGCCTGACATTAAGGTTTTGCTTCTTTACCAGTCCCGTGTAGCCTTTCTGCTGGCTCACAGCTGTCATATCTCCCTCTACCCCCAAGGCTTGCAAATCTATCTTTTGTACTTAAAAAAAAATGATGGCTGGACCCACTTAGGGATTGGAATCTAACTTCCTTTTGGGTTTTGATTGTATTCCAAAACCAACTGTAAAAGAAACCCCACATTAAAGTCTAAGTTTGGCTACAGTCAGCCACAGATTCTGCTAACCCTCCGGCTGGGGCACACATGCTTGGTTTTTGTTGGTGGTGGTTATGAAGTCATTTGTACTTGTACGGAGCTTGACTATTAAGGATGCAGAGAAACTTATCAGAGCTTGTGTTCTGCATCTGCCTTTTTTATAGATGAGAAAACCGAGGCTATGAGTGGTAAGTAACTGGCTGGGGTCACAAAGCTACTGAGTGGTAAAGACTCCCTTTGCCCAAGCAGGGTCCGTTACTTCTTAAACTGGTACCTTGTTTTTTGATGACGTGGTGGTGCAACATATTACACGCACTAGCTAATCCCTCTGTGAGTGATTGACAGATGTTATGTGCACATGTAGTCCAATGTGGCTTGGGGGCGAAGAGCTTTTATAAGGGAAATGAGGGTACAAAAGAGAATATAATTAAAAGCATGTGTATGTGTCGACACACAATCTGCTTGTTAAGGATGTTAGTAGGGTGATTCTGCCTGAACGTGACTCACGTAAGTCATCGGATTAGAGGGCTAGGTTGGACTAATTTAGAGAAACAGAAGGAGTAGGGAACAGAAAGGTATAAAAAGAAATTTATTATGAGGGATTAGCTGGTGGAGGCTTAGAAGGTTGGCTGTCTGCAGATTGGTGACCTGAAGGAGTTGCTGATGTAGTTCTGGAACAAGCCTGAATGCTTGAAGACCAGGGAGCTGATGGTATCACTGCTGGTCTAAGTCCAGAGACCTAAAAATAAGAGTTCTGGTGTTGGGGGCAGAGAAGGTGGATGTCACAATGGAGGCAAATTTGCCTCCACAAATTAGATGACACTCTTTGACATTAGTGACTGCAGCTGTCTTTCCACCATGAACAGATTTAACACACCAGCCAGAAATGTGATCACATCACACTCAGAAATAGTGCGCTATCAGCATTGACTTGTAATTTAACCTCGCCAAAGTCTTTCTGCTCCTTCTCCTCGGACGGCAGCTCTCTACTTCTGTAGTCCTTGGGAAATGTTACTTTCTAGAGCTTACAGAAGCTGCCCTGGAGAGTGTCCCTAGCCTAGTTTAGTACTTTTCTTTGCTATCCAGTTGGAATCTATAACTTTGAAATGTTCGCCTCTTCCTTGAGAAAACGGAAGAGAGGAGAGGAACTGGGTAGCAATTTCTCTTATGTTTTAGAACCTACCAAGATGTAATTCCTAATGAATGCAGTCATTAAGGTGATTCTTAATTATTAAAGGCACTATGGAATTTTTAAACGAGAAGCCTCTAGGGTGAATATTTTAGACTGTGTGACAGTAGTGTTAATAACCAGCAGTTCTTCTAACAGTTGGTTTAAGTTAATTTGACTTCATCAAAGGAAGCAAATAAAATTAATCCGGACAATATTTTACCACATATGTCTAGAAACAAGACTCTTAATCCTAAATAATCATTTCCTGATGTTTCCTCTCTGAGCCAACCCTCTCCTTATTTGAATTTGTCAGTTTATGATACAGAGAAGTGAGCTAATGATTTTCTATTCGCAGTCATGTGTGAGGCCTGGTCTTCAGATTTACTTTGGCCTGTGCTCATGGCGTGCCACCTTCCTGTCCAAGTCTCTTGAAAATGTCAGGCAAATGGGTCATCTGGCAATGGGTCAACACTGGGCATAGCCAGACATTTGGAGACTGGGTTTTTGTCTCAGTTGCTAGGGAACTTTCCAATTGAGTAGTCTTGGACACATCATAGGCTACTTTAGTAAGATGAAAAGGACCAAAGGAGGGTTGGGCTAGTGGCTCTAGACTTCTGGGTTTCACCAAACAATGAAATTTCTAGAATGATTTTGGAGACCAACACAGGATCATCAACATTGTTTTCCCCATAGTATTGTGAAAAAAGTATCAAATGTTAGCCTCCTGGGAGCATCCTGAGTAGTGTGTGTGTCTGTGCTTAATTTTAAAATTCCATGAAAAAACACAATATGGTGACTACTGAGTCAAAATACTTCTTAAAGGCCCCTCTAGATGGATAACTGACTTAAATTTAGGTTGGAATCTACCCAAAGGTGTTTTTCTTCTTGGTTCCTTTTTTTTGTCTTGTGACTTTTGCCCCGTTGACTCCTTTTCTTCTCTACCTCTCCTGCCTCCTTCCCTGTCTACCTTCATCTTCCTCTCCCATTTGTCAGTTTCCAGAAAGTCTCAGAGTAGCAGAAAGACAATTGCTAGGCCCAAAAAATGATTTTTCTCTCACTGCTGAAGTGGTACTCCCAACATATTACTGAGTGTTCGTTTATGCAAAATCTTTAACCATAGGTTAAATAACATAATGACATCTGTTTGGGACCATCAAGGTAGCCCAGTGAGTAAAGGCACTTGCTGCCAAGTCTCACGACCTGAGTTCAGTCCCTAGGAATACAGGTAAACCATCAAACTCATGCACTTTTACATGGGGATCTGAATCACGGTCTCCTTACATTGGTGTCAAATGCTTTACTTGCTGAACAGTCTCTTCAGGCCCCGAATGCTTTTCTGATTAGTTACTCTTGCTATATAAAATCAGAAAATAAAATGAAACCAGTTGGAGAGATGTCTCATCACTTAAGAGCTCTGGCTGCTCTTCCAGAGAAAGAGTTCTAGTACCCACAAAGAAGCTCCCAACTTTCTGTAACTCCAGGTCTAGGGCTTCCAACCCTCTTACAAAGATATGACAACAAGGCAAAAAACAACAACAAATAAATCATTAAAAAAAGAACAAATAACTGGGAAGAGGTGGCGCACGCCTTTAATCCTAGCACTTGGGAGGCAGAGGCAGGCGGATTTCTGAGTTCGAGGCCAGCCTGGTCTACAGAGTGAGTTCCAGGACAGCCAGGGCTACACAGAGAAACCCTGTCTCGAAACAAACAAACAAACAAACAAACAAACAAAAGAAAAAATAACAGTAGCCTCTACCCTTTCTCTAATAGAGGTGCATTATGTCCTCTGTCTCTATAAATCTGTTGAGTGTATTCCTCTTTCATAGAAAAAGAAAAATGACCTGAAAACTTCACTGAGCTTGTTTTCTTGTGAGATTTTCGGATCTTTAATACTTTTATTTGGATTAGAATTTATAGTAACCATAGGTCTTGTTGGTTTTCAATAAAATATTTCCACAGTACGTAGGAGTGAAGGGCAAAACGATTTCTTACAGATTATTTAAAATTACTGGGTCTGATATCAGCAGAACCAGTTGGTTTGGCTTCTAGATAGGGATTAGGAAGATGGTTTCTTACTCAAAGGACTAGCAAGGAATTAGGTTTTTTTTAGTTAATATAAAACAAAGTGCTTTAAGAAACTGTAGACTTGTATTTGAACCATGACAGAACACATACTCATATATACAATACACACGCTCATATATCTGGCAATTTAGTTTATCTCTACAAGTTTGAACTCGAGGGCTGGTGATCTTTTAACTAATAAAAGAAAGCACTGTACAAGTTCCTTAAGCCTTCCAGTATTTATTTCTGTTTTGTCAGTAGAGATACTCAAGTTAGTCGGACGCTGTGGTTCTCAAAAAGATATTTTGGGACACTTTACCAGAGATAGCTTTTGATAGCTCTGAAGGACTAATAGCTCCATAAGTTAGGAGAATCTAAGATCTCCACATGGATCTCATTGTTGGTGATGTGTATAGTGAAAATTCAAATGTGTGGAAGACGATGATGAGCACCTGGCTTATCAGTGGAACTCTGACAGGGATGTCATGGTCATATGGTCATGTCAGTACATGTTTAAGCCCTGAATGTCCATCACAGCATCTTACCAGCTGCTGAGTCCCCCCTCTGAATCATTCCATCTTACCTGAGTATCAGTAGCAAGGGCAGAGTCATGAATAGTAGATTTAAGTCCTGACTGCCCCTTACCCACTAATGACTCGGGCACCTCCCTTCCCCAACACCACACTGAGTTATGGTTTCCTCATCTGAAGAATGGCAGTTTTTACTCAGTTATCAAGAAAATTAGATGACATCATGATTCCTTTCATATGTAATCACATGTAACCAAAATACCTGACAGAAACAACCTAAGGGATGAAATATTTATTTTGGCTACAATTTCAAAGGATTTAGGTCCATTGTGGTGGTGAAGACACAGTTTTTCTTGTAGTAAAAGTAGAGGCTATTCATCATGGTGGACCAGGAAGAAGACATAGATGAAGGAAGTAGAGGCTGGGTATAACTTTTGGAGTCCCCTTTCCTAGGGGAACTGTACCTGACAGTCACACTTCAACTCCTAAAGGTCTACTACAGCTTCTCCAAAATAGCTATGGAACCAGCTTTCAAACAGGAGCCTCTGGAGGACATTTCAGATTCAAACCATAATATGAGATGTGGCCGAAGATATTTTATAAATTCTGTGTTCCTATTTACCATCATGATCACTAAATGACAGCTGTACAATCCTGTCAAGCAGATATGGCTAAGAATTGGCAGGGACTCACAGCATACATCCTATCTTCTACATTCTCAACTAACCAACCATGACCCTGGTCCCCTTTCCAGCCTTCCTATGTTGATTTCATGACAGCAAAGGATATCAATCTTATCCCACAATTACATTAGGTCTTATAATGGCATCGAACAGACTCCAAGACAGGACAGACACAAACCTAGGATCCTTTGGGATCGATGATAATTATTTCAACTCAGTAGTATGGGATGATCTGCCTTTAAGAACAAGGTTAAGATTCTACCATCTGGTTTGGGAGTGGAGGGCAAACAATTCTACCCTGTGGGATCTGAGCTTGCTCTCTCCCCAGAATGGTGGCCATGTGGAGACCCACGCTTTGTTCTTGGCACAGAAGGCCAATCCATTGGTTCCTTGGCAGGGGGAACTACAACATCTGCTGGGAAAGAGGGGAGAGTTAAATGGAGTTAGTTTCAGTTTCTCAGTTTCTTGTCACCAGGGATGGGCAAACCCAGTAGTGGTCTATGTTTTCAGAAAATCTTGACTTATTTTTCAAGCATTTGGGTTTGGCTAAGTTTTACATGTGTTTTGCCAGCTTTCCTTCCTTAATTATTAATATTAAACCCATGTGCCTGAAGTAGAATGGAACTTTAATAGCCATTTTTATATTTATTTACATCAATGCATCCCATAGCTGTCTTGAGAAAGGGCTGTTGTATCTTGTAAGTGCCTTTGAAGATAGTTTATAAAAGCTCCTCTTCACAAGATGTCACACTAATTTTACCCCTTCTCTGCCCTCAAAGGCATTTGGCTTTGAGCATGGTGAGGATAGAATCCCAATTCCAAAGTCATGATGCTTATAACAGATTCTGAATACTACAAAGTGAGACCTCGCTGTCTTAATTGCACTGTCTCCAAGGCAGTCCTGTTGGTAAAGCCTTCAAATGCATTTTCAATAAAGCAGATGCTCTTTCAGCAGACATCACTCTCCGCATCCAGGTCTCACATACAGTCGCCAGAACCATGGAAAAACAATTGCTATGGCCTATCATTGTCTTTCCAAGCACAGCACACAGATTGGTTCCAGGCAGCAGGAGATGGGGAAAAGAAAATGTTCATTTCCAAATAAATAATTCTTAGCTTCTCATTACCGACTAACACATCTGTGTCTCTCTTATGTAGACATGGCTCTAGCTGCATGAGAAACACTGATTTAAAGGAACAGGTGCCATTTCGTTAATGATAAAATAATGGTGTTATTTTGGTATGGTCACAAAATGCAGTAGTATGCATAATGGTTTGTTCTGACAGCTGGGGTATACACTAGACTTACGGATGCCAGGGTTGGGGGTGGGAAAGAAGAAGTCTTAGTGATGACTAGTGCAATGTAGTTGTTTCCAAAGGGTCTGAAATGTTAAGTGAAACATATACAAATAAGGAAAGTGTACGAAAAGAGCTTTAGAATTAAATTGTCTTGGGATTGAGAGATGGCTCAGTGGTTAAGAGCACTGTCTGTGCTTCCAAAGGTCCTGAGTTCAATTCCCAGCAACCACATGGTAGCTCACAACTGTCTGCAATGGGATCTGATGCCCTCTTCTGGTGTCTGAAGACAGTGACAGTGACAGTGTACTCACATATGTAAAATAAATATCTTTAAAAAAATTAAATTGCCTTCCATTGCTCAATGTAATTTTCTAACAGAAAACATTGCATTTTAATGAGTTTTGTCTTGGAGGTAGAAAGTTACTAAAAAAAAATCAGAAATCTGATTATAATGTGCAAAGTTCTTTATCTTAGAAGGTATATAGTTTATCTTTTTAACTAAATACTTTACTTTGAGATAGTTACAGATGTACATGCAATTCTAAGAAATGGTATGCTAACCCATGCTTTTCTCTCGGTTTTCTTTTTGAAAAAACCTGGTTTTTCTCAAAGGAAACAGTAAAAAGTATAGCACAATATCACGACCAAGATAAGAACACAGTCAGGATGTGACCTTCCTCTCACACAAGCATTCCTCATGGTTCCCTTTTATCACCATGCCCACTTCTTCCCACCCTCAGCCCTCAGCACTCCATGGGGTCACAGCTAGGAGGTGGTGTGAGACCTCCACTCTGTTTGGCTTCCCTGAGACCTGCTGCTGGGAAGGGGGATAGCGATGCTTTGTTCCTACTGAGAACAACTGAGCAAGAGAAGTGAAGTAGCTGGGTTATCACTGTTGACAGTGGTCATGATAGACAGTCCCAGGTCTCCCATGACAGCATGACATCATCTGACTGGGGAGAGAAGGAAGTTCATGCTTCCAATTCCATCTCTACATCTGGATGTGGGTGTTGGTCTTAACATCCCTCAGTAGGGACAGCAGTGCGGTGCCTAGGTACATGGTCTGGAAAGGTAAATGTCGTGGCTCCACCCACCTTGCTTGGCACAGTGGAAGCAGTGTCATGACTTCTGTGGTTGGCTCCAGAGGAGAGGCTGCTGTCTAGCAGTTTCCTATAATACTGCTCTGCCCTTTTCTGGTCTTTGGTCTAAAGAGATCTGGTATTTGTTGGAACTCATTTCCCTTCCTTGTTGGCTCCTTATCACTTCTTCAAGCTCTATTTCTTCTGTCTGTGAGATCAAGGTTCCTTTAAGCTTTGTGGGAGGAAGAAGGGACTGTCTGTCTACTCCCCCTTCCCATTTTCACATCAAACACAGGACAGGAGAGCTGAAACTGGTGTCAGAGGAGAAAGTCATTTTTGTGCTTTCCATGCATCAGGAAAGGCAAATTTAGTTTTGTTCTTATGCGTCATTCTCACCTTGAGCCAAACATTCACTGCGACAATTCTTGCGTTCTCAAGTCCTTCCACAACTCCAAAGCATCACTTCCCACCAAGACTGGTCATGTAACAGTGAGTCTCAATCCGCTCTTCCAGAAGAAAACATTGGAAGGCAATGTCACAGCCCCTGGGAATGTTTCTGACAGCTCCAGTTTCTTCCACTGTCTCCCTTTACTCTGCAGATATTGCAGCTTATCAGCGACTTTATCATCCAGAACAGGAGAAAGTTTTGTATAGGTGCATGTATAGCATGAATAAGATTTGGGGTTCATTGAAAATGATTTCGCCCACCAAAGCTCTATTTTAAACACTGTTTTTTTTCCTTTTTTAAATAATGTTAACTTTGCCTTGAAAACCCTGTGCTTGTGTTTTCCCACACATACACACGTGCAGAGGCTCCAACCTGAAAATTGGCTCTTAGCATCCATGTTTTATTGAGCCAATAAATTGTGAATTTAACGTGTTAGCCAAATCGAATGCCAAGTGTTTCATTTCAGACCTTAGTGTCCATATTGACAGGACTTTAAATCTACTACTTGTGCATCTGGAGCTTGTTAGATGTTTATAGTTTGAATAGAGCCAAATGTCAGTGGCTCCTCTGGTCTGTGGAGGGATCCAGGAGAGCATTGCTCTATTCTACTTGCTTCCAGGAGGCAAGACATGCCCCCGAGGACCAGGCTTCCACTGAGTTGATCTATGTGAGAAAGGCCATGGATGGAGAAGTTGCTTGGGTTTATACTTGCATGTTTTCTCATAATTCATCCCCAGAGCACAAGTGATATGCTCACAAAGGCGTGAAATGTTCTGTGATGGGCATATCAGCAGATCCTTGGGAGGAGAGCATGGGCCAGTAGAATTTCTGTGATGACGGATCTCTGCTGCTAAGTGTACAGATGCTAGTCATGCTGTGTAGCTGCTGAACATTTAAAATAAGGTTAGTGCAATGGAAAGATTGGCTTTTAAAAATGTAATATTAGTTAGGACATTCCATTTTTTTGTAAGCACACATGGGTATTACTCACCGTTGATAATAGCCTGGTGACAAGACTGAGTGAGATGTCAAGAAATATCAAGAATTGGTTCCCTTTTCCACCCATAACTCCCCAGAGCAATGACATTTTATTCCATCCTGCCATCTCCCCACCACTTACTCCTGAAAGTAAGTGAAGCATTGTTCTGGTGGAACCTTAGGATATCCCTGACGTGCTCAGGGCCGCATGCTACTCTAAGTCTTTCTCCAGGATCAAAATGTCCTATTAAAATGAATCTCTTGTTTCAATAAACCCCTCAAACATATGGATTATTAATTCAGACAGACCATGGCTTCATTACCATCTTGGCTGTGATGAGATACTTCACCTTCCTGAGGCTCATATAGAAAGTAGGATTAAAATCCATGTGTATGAATAGTGCCATTGATGCCCCCACATCCCCCTTTGAGACAGCATTTCTCTGTGTAGCCCTCCCTGGCTGTCCTGGAACTCAGTCCTGTAGATTAGGTTGGTCTTGAACTCATAGAGATCTGCCTGCCTCTGCCTTCCTAGTGCTGGGACTAAAGGCATGTATCATCACTGCCCAATCATTGAACTCTTTGTATGCGTTTTCTCCTAAATGATCAAGAGGAACAGTTATTTCAAATCTCACTTGAAAACTGTCATCCTTCAGACAAACCACTGGTCTCTACAAAATTCTTGTTCAAAATCCGGGATCCTAGAAGTCTTCCCAATGACCATGCCCCTGACTCACCTCTGAATGTGAAGAGGTTGAATATACCAAAGGCTGAGCATATTTGTAGTGATAATAGAACACATAAAGAAGTCTTTGAAACGTTAGAAAATTATGTGATGTGCCCCATGACAAACTAAATAAAATGGTTTACAGTGACATAGGATTGAAAATTGTGTGCTAAACATTCCCCAAAATAAATAATTCAAGTTAGCAAGGAGAATAATTTCAAGACGGTCTCTACAGACTTCTAATATCATGTTAGGAAGATTTCTATCAGCAAAAGAACATCAAAACTGGAATAAAGTATCAGTATAAAAATAAAATTCACCCATGATAGCTGGGTTTTTTTTTATGTCTGTTTAACTGAGTGTCAGCATCCAGGTATCCAATAAAATATTCTGTGAGAGCGTTTTAGATGAGGTTTACATTTAAGTCACTGAGCTTTGGGTAGAGAAGTATGGTGTAAAGGATTACAGTGTCCAATGTGTGGAAAGCTTAGCTAGAAATGAAGGGTGAACTAGAGGATTCCCCAGTAGACAGCTTTCCGGCGTCATGTACAAGACCAGCTTTCCCTGCTCCCATAATGCATTGCCATTTGGGAATTCAAGCTGTAACTGCTTCCTGAGTATTTAGCCTGATGCTTCCCCCAGCAGTGTCTGAACTTTCTGAGCTTGTGCTCACTGGAGAAATGAGTGCTTTGGACTACATTTCTGTGTTCCCACAAGAGTCATATGGTAAAGCCCTATTCCCCAGTGCGATGGTATTTGGATGGACCTTTGGAAGACAGTTTGGTTAGGTTAGTCGGGGATGGGGGAGCACTCTCATTTTGGGATTAGTGGCCCTATAAGTAAATGGGCCACTTTAAATAGATGACCATCTGCAAGTCAGGAAGAGGGTTCCTTACCAGAACTCAGCATCCAGTTTCTGAGCTCCAGCCTCCAGCAGTGTGGGAGGGCGTATTCCTATGGATCAGGCTGCTTTGACATGAGGTTTCATAATACCACCCCTAGCTGACAAATATTTATTTTACTGCTTCTGTTTCCCTGGGAAACCTTGACTAATATCTCACTGTAATAAAGGTCACTGGGGAACCTAAAGCAAGACAAACACAGTGTGCCTGGCACACAGTAGGCACTTGCTGGACATCAGAACCTCAGTCTTTCTCATAGCAGAAAGTAGCTCATGTAGACTGAGCCCTGTCCCCTTTTCTGTTACATGTCCCAGTTCAGCACCCCCCCCTCTGCTATTCAAATTCTAGTTACCCTATTGGGGCCAGCTCATAAACTGTGTATACAGTGCATGTTTTCCAGATGATTCCAGTAGAAAATGAATTTCCCACTTTTCAAACTCCAGCCTACTTAAAATCTGTCATTAATATTTAACACTTTTGCCTACACTTCTATGTTTTAAATCTCTAACAATAGCTGCCATTAAGGGATATGTACTATGCCCCAGGCAGAAAGCAAGTCCTTAGCACACACTGTCTTGTGGTATAATTCCCAAGAGACCCTTACACGGTATGCACTGGCATGCCCACTTTTCATTTTGCAGCCCAGAGATCCAGCATGTGAGACTGCGCTCTGACAGAGATGCCATTTTAAGAGACTCCCTGACATCTTCCCCTTAGGTATTCTGGAGTTCCCTTTCCTCTTAGTAATCGACTATTAAAGCTGTTTTGTTGGTTTAAGAGAAAAATAGGGATGGCTTGGAATACAGGGCTCTGGTATATACCTGGATTCACTTACCTGGTGAGTAACACCAGCTGTTTCCTCTCCCTGTTCCCTTGGCATCAGAAGAGTGAATTCATACCAAAGTGACCCAAGGAGACATTAACAAGAGCTTTATGAGAAATAATTTTTTTTCTGGGGGGAGCCTCATGAATAGAAACTCTTTTTTTCCTTCTGAGGTGACAAGCAAACCATCTTACCGTCACCAGAGGAGGTGTGGAACCTCCTGAGAATGGCTGCATGGGATTAGAGAGACTCAGTGTCCCCTGTCACTGTTAAACCACAGAACAGCCCTTGGCTTTTGCACATCTTAGTCTCTTGTGGGGGGAGTGGGGAAGGACAGCTCCTCCAGGGTTCAAGCCTGTGATGAATTGTTATTACTGCTAACTGCATTCCAACATCTCCAGGTGCATCCTGGATCTCAGCTTCCATTCTTCTGAGTCCCTAGTGAGGTGAGAATCTTGAGAACTAGATCTTCTTTGAGAAACAGATGTATATGAGGTTCTAATGTCTCAACTTGCCCCAACCAGGGTCAACACTCAGTTAAATGGAAAAGAAAATAGAGAGAAATTGTTTTGTAGGTTGTGGGTCCCCAAGGGAGTGGGGCTGTTCTTCTCCTAAACGGAGAAAGAAGTTCAGTTCCATCCCAAGAGATGTTCCAGGCACAGATATAGGGTAATCAAAGGAGCCAAAGACCAGTGAATAGAAACAACCCCAAGTACAGAAACCCATTTTGGCTGTGCTCACTGCTGGCATGGCAAAGTGGTCATTGGGTCCTGTTTGCCCAAAGTTTAAATTACTTGTGCTGGGTATATAGGAACAGATTGGGTTGCATCCCACTGGAGACTGGGGAAGTCCTGGGTCCTTGGTTTTTCATATGCACTGAGCAGGTCATGACTCAGAGAAACTGGGGTGCCATGAGGAAGTAGAAATGGTTCTTAGAAGACTGTCAACACCTGTCTCTATGCCAGAACTGTTCCCTACCCCGTGGTGTGGTAATCTGAGAACTGAGAAGAGATTTGCAGAAATAAAAATGTGACAAAAGAATTTACATAAAAGATTGATTTACCTTGTTTTTGTGTAGATTTGAGTGTTTTCCTACAGATGGGTATGTGTACCATGTGCCTGCAGAGGCCAGAAGAGGATTCCAATCCCTTGGAATTGAAAATACAGATAATTGTGAACCGAACCCAGGTCTTTTGCAAGTATAGCAGGTGCTGTTAACCACTAAGCCATTTCTTACCTCTCAAAAGACTTTTCTGTTTCTTTTCTTTCTATTTTTGTTTTGTTTTGCTTTGCTTTTTATTGTTGTTCTTGTTCCTTGAACCATAGTGAAGAATTTGGGCTGGTATTATGTGGATCTTTTTATATAATTTTCTCAGAAATTATTTTTTATTGTATGTTATAATATTAGTCTGAGAATTTTTTCCTCATTTTAAAAAGTAATGTGTAATTTACATAGAATAAAACCACCCCTTAGTTCAAGTTTGAGATATGCTTATATTGTCTTGACGGTTTCCCTGTGAAAATGTAGAAGAATTTCACCACTCCCACAAACTGCCCTCTGCCACTCAGCTATCAACTCCTCTTGACTCTTTGTGTGACCGACAACACTAGTATCTTCTCTGCCCTGCATCTGGGTTTGCAAAAATGTCACAGGAAGGGTCATACACAGCCTGGGATCCTGGCATCTTCTGCTTGGCACAATCCACTGGAGAGTCACTACTCATGTGTGTGTGTGTGTGTGTGTGTGTGTGTGTGTGTGTTACTAGTGTATTCCTGATTATTATGGGATAGTAGTCCATGGATATGTCTTGCTTTGTTCTTATCAGTTCCCTCACTGAGGCATAGTTGGTTGATTTCCAGTTCGGGACAGTTACGAATAAAGCTGTTTTAAACATTTGTGTTTACTATTTTGTGTGTGTGTGTGTGTGAGAGAGAGAGAGAGAGAGAGAGAGAGAGAGAGAGAGAGAGAGAGAGAGAGAGAGAGAGAGAGCATGCAAGAACATAAGCTTTTATTTCATTCAAGTAAATACCCTAGAATCAGATTGATGCATCACAAGACAAATCTCTGTTTTTAAATTTAAGAGAAACTGCAAGGCTGTTCGTGAAGTGGCTGTACAATCTCACATTCATTCCAACTGGCAATGCACCAGACTTCCAGTTGCTCCGTATCCTTGACAGCACTAGGTATGGCCCGTTTACATTTTTCAGCCTTTGAAATAGGTATGTGGTGGTATCTCATTCTGCTTTTAACACCCGTTTGACTTGTAGCTAATTCTGTATTAGTAGGAGGAACAGTTTTCCATGCGATCATTTGCCATCTGTACATCTCTATTGGTAAAGTCTCTGTTCAGCCTTTTGCCAATTGTAAAACAAAAACAAAAACAAAAACTAGCTTGTTTCCTATCATTCAACTGTGAGCATCTTCTGTAGATGCTGGACAGGAGCCCGTTATCAGATATGTGTGTGCTTTGCATCTATTTTCTCCAAACCTGTCTCATCTTCTCATTCCTTAAGGGGAGAAGAACTTACTTGGCATCATACTTTGCCTATCTTAGTGGAGTTTCTGGAGTGTTTGGCTTAGATTTTGCATTTAGGTCTACGATCCTTGTCGTGGTAATGTTTGTGGTTGTCCAATAGTCTGAGCACCAGTTGTTGAGGGATTCTGTGAGTGATTTAAAATCAGCAGACAAACCAAATGGTCCTTCAGCAAGGACAGTCTGAGGAGTGCCTACATTCACTACAACTGCATTATCTGCTGCCTGTGATCTGCCTGCAGATCACTGCGGAGATGCTCAGATGTGCTTCCTGGGAGCCAGGGCTGCTCACCTTTCTCTAGTGCTGCCCCAAGACAGGATTAACAAAGCAGAAATGACCTCATTCCCGATTAATCAAAGATCAGCTTCTCAGCTCTTTATATTCAGTACCGAAAAAAAGGCATCCTTGGAAACCTGATACAAGGCTGGCTTTCTTCTTCTTTTTTTTCCCCCCCTCTCTAATCTTTGAACAATCAGACTTGTAATTTTTCTTCCCAATATGTTACAAATCTCTCTGACTGCTGGAAACATTGGGGAACGATCCCCCCTCTCTCCTCTTTTTATTGCACATTGCTCTGTTCCGAATAGTTGGAAACAGCTGGATTTTTCATTAATCTGTGGGAAACTTGGAAATTGCCAAAGGCTGGCAAGCAGCTCAAATGTATGTGTGAAATGTGACATCAGATTCCGGAAGAGAAAGCCTTCCAGCTCACGTGGCACTGGTTAACAGACTCCTACAGAGGGGTATTTGGCAGTAGGGGGTATCTTGTTTATCAGTGTGGCCATGCTAACACTTCTGGAAGAGAAACCAGGGCCCCATCTCCTGGTGTTGGCACCTGAGTAATTAGGCCAACCTTAATGTTGGCATAAGAATTGCTCACCCAGGTTGACATGGTAACCTAGTAGGGGTGGGAACAGTGTGGTACTGCTGGAGAGTACATTTTATCACAGGGAGGAGAATCAGTTATTCTTGGCAAGGCTGTTTGTCTTGAAATTAAGGCTAGCTCCAAGGAAGAAAGGCACATGTCTTTACCACCCCCACCCCTGGCCCATCTCTTCTGTAGTGTTCTGGGCTCTGTGGGTTAATCACCCTGCATTCTTGAATGGTACTGATAATGAGATGTGTCGATTTGAGTCTCTGAGACACTGTTGAGTTGTCTGGAAATCCAGAAACTTGGTTATCTAGTCTAAGGCCATTTCCTACAATGACAAGATGTTACATGATCAGTGTTAAATGTATGTGGGTGATCCCTTCTCTGATCTGTGAAAAAGATAGTAGTGTAAGGATGAGAAACCTAAACTCACTGGTCACTTGAATGTTGCAGGGTCTCCCAGTGACCAGTTTTCAATGTCTATCAGGCTGAATACTTTCCTTCTCTCAGAAATTCCTTTCTGGAATTAGGGACCTAATTCTAAACCCATTTTAATAAAGTGGGGAATTGCATTTGGTCCTGGAACACCCAGGTATGGGGGTGGGGTGGGGTGGGGGATAAGAGGGCTCCTACTCTTTTTCCTTCTTGTTGGTTTGATTTCTTCCTTGCTTGCATAATGCCCCTTATTTTCTTTTGCATGGTGTGGCTGCCCTAAGCTCAACTTGGTATCAATCTCCAGTGCAAGCATCCAGTGGAGACTAAGGGACCCCTGGGCTCTGTGTATCTGAGGTCAGTTTCCTGGCCTGTGCCTACCTTAATTTGGATGTTCACTCCTCGTTTAGTTTACACGGCTTGGGCCAAATGTCTTGAGGCTTGCTGTGCAATTAAGGGGGGTGGGATGGTTATAATCTCAAGAGACATGTAGGACAAGCAAGCTGTCTAACAAACCCCTTAGACACACTGTCCTGTACACATCAGAGCTGATCATATAAAGTCAATAAAATGCTAAGTGGTATGTACACTGAATCCCATTTGGAAAGAAGTACAGAGTCCCATATAGCTTTTCTGTCTACCACTGGGGCCAGACCAGACCAAGATGATCTGGAAAGATCTACACAGCTGCACCAGGTGACCTCAGGAAACATGATTGTAGAGCCTGTCTCCTTCTATATTGACTTTGCAGCGACCCACACAGCTGAAAAAATCAAATCCTTCTGTGTATCTGCTCAGCATGGCTATAATGTTCCCGAAGACCCTTGGGGAAGCTTGTTGCTGCATTCAAATGACTAAATAGAAGCTAGAGTGGTGCTTGCAATAAGGCCCTGGCCTTCCACAAAATGACCAGGGAAGTCTCCACATAGAGAAGGGAAGGGTGACAGATCTGAGAAAGTTGTTTATAGTGCAGCAGTTAAAGGGATATGTCCTGCAGTCTCATCAAAGACTCCCATCTTAGCACACCAGCCTCTCCATCCTTGTCTTCTTTCTCACTCTTTCTTTTCTGCTGTTCTGAATGCTGATTGTACAGTTGACAAGACAGGAATTCCTCTGCCTACTCTTCATGGGTGTCCCTATTTGTCAATCTGTCTGTCTGTTCATATGGGCTACTGCACTACCCAAAAAGTAACTTTTATTTGCTCACCTTTCTCAAGAGACACAGCACGGTCAGGACTCAGGCTATCTCTGAGGCCAGGTCTTTTTCTGAGGCACAGAAGCTTCATGGAGGAAGGAGAGGTGTTGTGAGGCCGGAAGAGAAGTCAGGGGTCAAGGTCAGGGCAGTGTGCACATGAGAAGCAGCCAGTGCGGTGCTCTGGGAGAGTTGGAAGAAAGGGAGGGAGTAAACTCAGGGATGAGGAGGAAAGGGGGAGGAAAGGATGAGGAAGAAGAGGAGGAGGAGAGGAAGTGGAGGAGGAGGAGGAAGGAGAGGATGATGATGATAATGAGGTGATATGCAGAACTGGTGCTCACTGAGAAAGAAGAGAACCAGCTAGGTGGGAAACTTCCAGCCCGGACATGGTCTTTCTGTGAATCTCTGAATATAGGGTCTGTCCTGTAGTCAAAACCAGTGCTTTGTCCGTCCTGGGAGAAGCATGAGCAGGGAGAGGAAGCAGGGATGCAGGCAATGTTAGCTCCCATAGGTTCTCCCAAGGAACTCTGCAGGCCAGCAAATTAATCCTTGGAAGGAAGACTGCTTTAGAATAGTGTTTCCTGGACAAGACAGAAATGCTGTACCATGGAAACTCTCAACAGTATGACTGCTTGAACAAAACCATGACAGTCAGTATTTCCGCATGGGTGTTGGGGAGGGCTTATAAGTCCCAATCTCTAGTTGGAGAGCTAGAGACATTCCAGGCCTGTTGAGGAACGTCATTTTTCTTCAGGAATAAGCTGCCTGATAAATTGCTCATTCCCCAAGTGATCAGCTCTACACCCTAGTATGTCTGGACCAGTCTAATTCGACTCAGTAGATATCTGTCTATATAGATCTAGACATTACTATAAATATCATATGTATAAATAATCATAATAGACAATATATTCACATAATCATAATAGACAATATATCCATATAATAATCATAATAGACAATATATCTATATAATAATATATCAACTATAGAGAAAGATGTGGGAAGGATAGTAGAGAATTGGAGAGAGAGAGAGAGAGAGAGAGAGAGAGAGAGAGAGAGAGAGAGAGAGAGAGAAAGAGAGATGGATTTAATGAAAATACACTATAATCATGTATGAAATTTTAAAAGAAAAGAAAAATTTAAAAGAAGCATGCATCAATCCATGAAAGAAAAGAATGAAATTCTTTGGACTAATGTCTTGTGGAAATGAGTAAATAGGTAGATGATTGATAAAGTAACTGGTGTCTATTGTAAAGTAACTGGTGTCTATTGATAAAGTAACTGGTATCTATTGAAAGTAACTGGTGTCTCTTATAAAGTAACTGGTGTCTATTGATAAGATAACTTGTATCTATTGGGCCCTTGCTGTATAGCAACTACTATGCTAGACACTAAGAATGTGCTTAGCACCCCCAGTAAAAATCTCCAGTTGGTCCCTGTTAAGATGAGATTTAGAAGAAGGTCAGTTTCATTAAAAGAATTAAATTGTGTGTGTGCCCATACACGTATGCACAAGTGTGTATATGTACGAAACCATCAACGAAATGGCTTGTGATGCTTCTGCAGAGGGTCATGGGACTATGAGGACAGTGTGTAAGCAAAGGTCTGTGTCTTCTCAGCTCAGGGCATGGGGGGAGGGGTGTTGCTTCACAACAGGACTCTGCGTCTTCAGGCCACAAGGAGGACCTTAAAGCCTGTCTAGCAAATGTAGCTGTTTATAGGCAGCCCACTCCTTCTGGCTTCTGGGCTCCAAAGCAACATTTTTTGATAACATTGTGTGAAGCACTAGGGAGGTGAAAAGAGACCGTTGCAAAAAAAAATGCCAACAGACTCTTTATGTAAGAAATGTCATTTTAAAAAATGAGAAAGCAGAATTTTTCCTTGGGCAATGCACAGGAAGCAGGCCTTTTGAATCGAGGTCTCAACTAATTTTAAGTCATTTTGATTTTGATTACTGTAGGCAGCCCTTTGATCTTAAAAAAATATGATTGATTGTAGAAATGCCAGATGTGCCAGAAGAAAATGATGATCAATAGGTACAATGCCTTCGGTTGCTTTCAGGTTGAACCTGAAGGAATTAGGTAGAGTTTGGGGTGACAGAATGCCTGAATGCTTACCCTGGACTGGGTGGCTTCAGATCAAGTAAGGATCTGTTTAGCAATGGAACAAACAATCAGGTTGGTCACCAGGCCACAGCAACGTTTTTGCTTCTGTCTGCAAGTCATGAGAAATGCCACATATTGTGGGTAAAATCAGTCAGAGTTCAGCGGCATTGCCAGATGGAATCGTCTGGTGTCCAAACTTAGAATCTATGTCTCAATGTAAAGTGGCTCATAGGATGTCTCCCTGGGGCATAAGCTCCCATAGTCCAGATGGCAGGATGACCCCTGTGGAAGAAACATATGGTAGGCTCTATCTGTCACTCACAGAGCAAGAGTAAATGTACTGCTTGTGAGAGCCAATTAAACAAGTCAGTGCCACAGACAGTGAAACAGGAGAGCACAGCTGAACAGGAAAGCAAAACTCTGAGAACAGGAGAGAGGAAAGCTCTTGCAGAGATGCTGAACTTTGGCAAAAGATGCGAGGGAAAGGAGATGGATGATGGAGGAGGAAAGGAGAAATCAGCTTCCGGTCTCTACCTGCTTTGATGTTCCCTATGGCCAATTTGTCAATAACGGCACAGCATCAGCTTTTGTATGTAGTTTTGACAAACACTCATGCTCTGTGGAGTGACTTCCTTAACCTGGGTCCCCAGAAAGCCATGCTAAGACCAAGTGGGAAGGACAGGTGTAATTGAGGGAACACTGTGGAGATGAGCTGGAAAAGAGAGAGAAGACAGTAATGTGCGCGCCACAAAGCCAGCCACCAAGGTGAGCCACATGGACTGTCTCACTGGGGAAGCTCCACCCGAAATGTGAAATCATCGCCCCCAAGCACCACCTTCCCAAAGTCACCCCACTCCCAAACTACCAACTCCACTTAGTGGTGAGTGCAGGAGGACTCCTGGGGATTTTAATCCCACAATCCTTAGCTTGTTTGTATAGCAGCACAATGAGCCCCAAGCAACAGGAAAACACTGGGAGGGACAGAAAGGCTGGACCCTGTCCTTGGCAGCTGGGCAGTATGCATTGTGAGGAGGACACCTGCAAGGCACCAAGGGTATTAGTGACTATAATTTCTCAGTGGGGATTTGATAACAGGGCACACATATTTATACATTTGAAATGAAATATTTTGCTGGGCAGTGGTGGTGCACACTTTTAATTCCCGTACTTGGGAGGCAGAGGCAGGTGGATTTCTGAGTTTTGAGGCCAGCCTGGTCTACAGAGTGAGTTCCAGGACAGCCAGGGCTACACAGAGAAACCCTGTCTCAAAAAAACTGAGAAAAAAATAAAAAAGAAAGAAATATTTTTATTTATAGAAGAAATAAGGTACCATGTGTGCTTGGGAAAACGGCATAGAAAAGAAGTGCAGAAAAAGAAATAATACTTCTCTAACTGAATAAAATTCCACCTTTCCTCTTCTCTGCTTCGATCACCCATTTGGAAATGGAGTCTAGCACAAGGAATAGTAAGTTCTTGGAACCAAATGGTATTTATAGAGGAAAACTCACAGAGTGATTGAGAATGTGAAACTTGCTTGGAGTCTATCTGAAATCCATGGTATACCACCATGGCTATAGGAGGAAGGAGACCATTCCCATGAAATGGGCCCATTGCGCCCGTGCCTGTTAACAGCTTTATGAGGCAGCTTATGCACTGAGTTATAAAGGAGGATATTTAGGTGTTGGATTGACTTTATGAGCCCTTTGCTATAAAGGGGCGTCTAAGGAATGCTTCACCTTGATGTTGATATAGACGTTTTCCCTAGACTAACAAATGAGCATAAAGCGATATAGTCTCACTGTCTATAGGGGAGAGAAAGAGACGGGCAAGGCAATATATGTGTACACACACACACACACACACACACACACACACACACACACACACAAACGGTATTTATAAGAGGTTTAAAAAAACTGAAAAAGAATGTCCATTCTTCTTGGTGGCACATGGCTTCTACTCTTCACTTCCCTCCTTTGAAGGAGAGAAATGCATGCATAAGGTGTCATAGTTTAGCACTTTAGCACCTTGGTGAGAGGTCAACAGGAGTTCCCAGGCCCAGGATACATTCCTTGTTAAGACCCTGATGAAAATAAAGAAAAGAGAAATGCATGGCACATAAAATAAAATATGGGGCACAAAATCTGTGGTCGTTATAATTAAGATCTAAACATCTGCTTGGGCGACTAAGATGCGTGTATAGGACAAAGCTGGTGACAAGCTATCCTCACAAAGTCGGGTGCCTGGTTCTGGGATGGTTTCTTTTGGGTTGACTCTGACTCTTATGACATAAAGAATATGAAATTATTTTGTAAACTTAGAGCATATGTAATATAAATATACAGATGAGAGTCAGGTCCTTAGAATGGAACCTGAATGGGAAAGATTTTAAAGTTGCTAATTTCCTGGTGATGGATGGGACACTGGAGAGATAGCCTGCAAATGGCTAAGCATGGCCTTTGTGGACTCCTGTCCTCTCTCTGGCTGGTAATTATTTTCTTTCTTCATGTCTGTGTGATTTTGGGCAGGCCACATCACTTCTCTGTTCCTTATTTCCTCTTTCTGTAAGGTGAGAACATTATAGTCCTTCCTTATTGTGTAGTTACTTATAAAATACTTACAGATTTGCTTTTTTTTAATTGTCGTATCTGTGTGCGAGTATGTGCATTGGCTGCAGGTGTATCAGAGCTATCAGATTCCACTAGAGCTGGAGGCTTACAGTCTGACTGGAGAACAAAACTCTAGTTCTCTGCAAGAACAATGTCTGTTCTTAACTGCTGGGTCAGCTCTCCATTCCCTCAGAAAATGTCTAGACCAATGCTGGGCACATACTAAATGCTACAGCTGCTTAAGAAATAAAATATACGAATATAAATCCCTTTTGCCATATTCCTTTGTAAGGGTCAAAGTTAGACTGTAAGCCCTGCTTGCCCAAGAACAGACACTTCCTGGAGTGCTGAGGTCATTGTTTATGGGATATAACAAAGTGCAAGTTTTCATTCCTCTAAATACATTTGTTTGACTCAATTGCACTGGGTGTACGTGTTCACTTGTAGGTAGGAGGGGCAGGAAATGCATCAGAATGTACACTTGCTACTGATTGGATGTAGGAGGAAGGTAAGTAGGCAGGAAATACGTTGAATATATGCTTGCCCCTGATTGGATTAGACTATAGGCTTGCCACTGATTGGACCTGATGAGAAGTAATGGTGGCCTTATGGTTTTGCCTTTTTAAGCCTCTGCAAAATGTAATTAGTCTCATTTCCTGGGAACCCCAGAATGGACCTGGCCAGAACTTCATCATCCTGACCAGTATTTAATTAAAGCTTGCTACAAAATTTGGCTCAAAAATTGTGGAACTGGTCTTTTTCTTTCAATCCTCAGGTTTTACACTTTCCATATTGTCTGGAACTTTTCAAACATTTAACTTAGTAAACATTTACTAAGCGCTCACTTGAGCTGGGCATGTACTGTGTACTGGGTATAGGTGAGAACGAATTTCCACACTCTTCACCCATTCAGGTGCTCTTCAATTTATAGTTTTTTATTTAAAAAGGTAAAATAATTTATCAAGGTGTGGTGATGCATGACTTTAATCCCAGTACCTGGGAGACAGAGGCCGGCAGATTTTTGAGTTTGATGCTAACTTGCTCTACAGAGCAAGTGCCAGGACAGCCAGGGCTACACAGAGAAACCTTGTCTCAAAAAACAAACAAAACAAAACAATAAATGAAAAAAAAATAAATAAAATAATTTGAAGCAATAGTAAACTTACAAAACTGAAGTACAATGTAAATGATTTTCCCCTCACCCATTTTTAAAAATTAATTTTATTATTTATGTGTGTGTGTGTGTGTGTGTTATGTGAATATATATATTCTGTGCAAAGTTACTCTTACAGGCCAGGAGAGGGATTCCTTGTGTGACACTGCAGAAGATGCTGTATCTTGTGTTTTTGCTGAGGCCATTTCAGGTTTAACCAGAATTTGATCTCCTTGATGGAGACTCCCTCGGAAACTGACAGAACTCTGTTCTAGGAAGCTGAGGTCAAGATGCTCCAGGTAACTTAGTTTCTGTTAAACTGCCTCCTTCTGCAGAATACCCTCCAGGTATCTAAGCTTGTGTAAAACTGCTTGCTTCTGTGGAGCCCAGCCAGAAGCCTGGATGCAGTTTTTGCTTTTAAAAGCCCCTTGGTTTAAGTGTTCAGGGCCACACTTAGTTCTGGAGTCCTGGAGTATAGTCCGGGCAGGCTGGAATAGCCTTTTGGTTGTCTATAAATGGTGTCTGGGATCTCTGGTGGGCTACTCGTAACACTTGGAGTTGGTGTTCCAGGTGACTGGGAACCTCGGGAAGAGCAGCGAGCGCTCTTACCTGAGGAGCCATCTCTTTAGGCACCTCCTCTTGCTTTTGTGACAGACAATGGTCTCACCACCATCCACCTGCTCCCAACGATGTGCCTCCATGCTTTTGTGATCAGATCTGGGTTGAGAGAGACCGTCTAGAAGCGACTTGTGTTTCTTTAGTGCCTTAGCTGGTGGGTCGCACAGATCACAAAATGGATGACATTCCTTCTGACCACCCCTTTAGCTTCCTGTCTACTGGGCTTTCCCAGCAGAAAGTCATTCTTTCTCTCTTGAATCTGTAAGCCTTCAGCATGGAAGGCTCTTGCCTCTCTATCTTGCCCTTCATCAAGCTTCTAATTAGTTTCTGGCTTCAGAATGAACTCAGAGTTTGCCCATTTCATCCAACGAATTGTAATCTGTTAATAGTATGACTTTTTTGATGCTCATATTGTCTTTGATGTGACCAGTGGGAGTCCAGTCAGACTGATGTTTGTTCATTTTAACATTTCTATCTTTCTCCTTGAGCTAGTCCTTCCTTTTGGCATAGCAAGATATTATCTTCATCTGACATTTTCTAAGTTCCCGTTTTGCTTTCAGTTGTTTGCTCAGGAGGCTCTGATTTCCTGGAATAGAAGACATACTGGGAAGTGAGTGTCTGGAGCTATGGATGCAGCTCCCCTGGGAGAGTGCTTGCTAGCATAGGTGAAGACCTACATTAGATCCATCACAAATGTATGGTATGCTAGGACTCGCCTGCAATCCCAGCACCTGGGAAGCAGAAGCAAGAGGGTCAGAAGTTCAAAGATGTCCTAAGATCCAACACAGTGAGTTTGAGGCCAGCCTGGGATACATGAAACTGAAAATAAAAGTATCTGGATAGTAGATGTGATCATTCACCCTATAGCATCATTTCCCCTAAATACTTCATTACTTCCAAATTACAGAGTTGATAAGTTATTTCATGAAATGAGCCAAATCTAGCCAGATTAGAGTATATCTAAAGGCAGGACTATTGGGAAACCTCTCTTGGATTAGTGAGTTCACTGATCCCAAGGAAAGAGGTCAGGAAAGTCACTATGGGGAGGGAGACAGAAGGGAGGAGGATATGCCAGAGGGATGTGTAGAGGATATGTAGAGGTGGGGTATGCCAGGCAGAGACTGAAGGATGCTGGGAGAACCTGAAGGCCAGGTCCATTTTGGTATGTTTAATATGCACCTCAGCTGTTTGTCCAGGGTCTGAAACCCAACACGGAGTAATACTTATTTTTGTATTTATCTATATCTATTGAAAATTATTCATATCAACATCCATTTCCAATCTAGTCTTTCTGATATCCTTAAAATTCTTCCCTACCTGACTGTCCTCTCTGGATGACGTAACTCATTACCCATCTGCCATCTCTGCTGTCAGTTTCCTTTTTAGGCTCTCTCCACTAGCTGCTGGGGCATTTACTTCCTGGTCCTAATTCCACTTCAGGACACCGTCCTTCGGTCTGAATGAACACTTACATCCCATCTTCCCAACCTTTTTGCCCTATTTTGGCTCTGACTTAATACCCCGGGCTGTCCTGCATTCCCCCCGCCCCCACACACACACCCCGTAGACGCTCTGCTTACCTGACTTAGGCTCTGTAATTTCAATCTACAGTGTACACAGACAGATACCTGTTCCTCCCTGCTCAGGTGCTCTGAGGAAGGCCATTCAGTGAAATAGCTCCTAGAAGTCAGTGTGACTCAGCAAAATATTAAGGGTCTTCCTGGACCTGTGCAAACACTGAGTGTGTGTGTGTGTGTGTGTGTGTGTGTGTGTGTGTGTGTGCGCGTGTGTGGTGGGGGTAAGCTCTGAAAAAAAAAACAACAAATAATCAAATCTGGAAACAAAATAGGCAAACACAGTTTTGATTTTACAGTACGTTAAGAAGGCTGTGGTGGTGCGTGTGGGTGAAGAGGAAGGCAGTGACATCAGTCCCTAGGCTCACTTAACCTGTGAAGTGTCTGCACGAGTGAGGAGGGAGCCACGGTAAGATGGGGCAGTGTTCTACACTGATCCTGTGATTTCTGCTCTCGATTACAGAGCTAGATATCTCGATTAAGAAATAAATGAGTAAATTGGAGACTCAGCCAATGGTTCAGTGAGAGGAAACTGATGAGAGATGCTTCTGGCAGACCAGGTGACTTCAGGAGGAAAAAAAAATTAATTCAATTTCATCGAGTGCATTTCCTCTGGACTCAGGAATCACAGGAAATGCAATCTCTTTGAAAGGATGAAGTAGATTTCATTTTCTAGTGATCACTTTCCCTATGCTGGGGACACTGTGTCACTTCAAAGGCCTGGACCGGGGAGTGCTTCCTGTAAGGGTGAGCAGATTTGAACCACTGGTCTGGATGGACCGCCTTATAAGCACCCACCCCATGGGGCAGGCAATCTCGGGAATTACTGCTTTCCCGGACCCTCCCTGCTGGGCTGGGGACCTGGTGAGGTGATGGGGGTGGGGTAGGGGATTTCACAGTTCCCTAGCTCAATTAAAAGACAAAGCAGGATTGTCCTCAGCTTTGTTTCATGGAATTTCAATGGGGGGCGGGGGGAGGAAGATTCCCTGAGGACGCAAAACCCTAAATTGTTCGTGCAATTACGTCTTTTTAAAATGTGTTGTGCATTCCTGGACTGGAAGGCAAAGGAAATAAAGCTTCACCACTACCCCCACGCGCCCTACCCTATCTAGCCCTGTCAGGTCCCAAGTATTTGAGGGAGTTCTAATTACAGAGGAAACAGATTCCCTATCGGGTCTGCACTCTTGTCAGTATAGTGTGCTCTTAAACGTTCCACATGGAATCAGGGAAATGCGATTTGGAGAAGTGCTGATTTTTATTGGGCATGACTAACTCAAGCTGCATCTTTGTATTTTTTTTCCCTCCCTTTTAAGAATAATCGCTTCAAAATGATTAATGATGCCTGAAGCCACCGTCTTCACTTCCTGCGGTGAAACGCAGAACTTTTGTGCATGTCTGGGTTTGTACAAGGGTGGGCTCCCAACTCCCTGAGACAGTTTCCCATCCTGTCCAGACAGTTGGGTTATTGTTCAGGAAAGCTGAGTCTCTGGGGGGTGGGGTAGGGGCTGCTGAGAGGGGACCCTGTTCTGTCCCCCACAGGGAGGAAAGAAAGGCTTCTCTCCAGTTACAGGAGAGTGAAATTGGTTAACCTCTCAAGGTGCCAGGACAAGCTTGTTGCTGGATTAGTTGGGTCCTAACTCTCTCTTCTCTCTCTCCCACTTCTTTCTCCGTCTCCCCATCTCCCTTCTCCCCCCACCCCCATGGGCGCGCGCACGCGCGTGAGAATTAAGAACAAAACCATGGTGTCTTTGAAAACCAGTGTAAACAAAAGGTCACCACCCTGCTGGGTCTAGGCAGAGCTCCCCTGCCCCCCCGGAACTCCCCAGGGGAGCATCCTGCCTTCTTCCTAGGAGTACCCTGGGAAAGCTGTTGCCTGGTCGTAGCCCGGAGACAGCAAGGATTCTAGCTCTAGCGGAGTCCCGCCTTCCTATCTCGGCCGGCCTAGGAGATATCTGCAGCAGCTGCTGGGGCCAGTTTTTATAAATCTTATTTAGTAAAGACTGTGAGTGATTCTTGTAGAGGACAGGAAAGTACTGAAATACTGGTGACTGGTTTCCCGGGTGGATTCTGAGAGGCTAGTTTGTCATGTAAACGTTCTGCAACCTTCTGCCCAACCCCTGCATTCTGTCTTTGCATTCCAGTTCTGAGGAAGGCTGGCTGGTGAAGTCCGTACTAAAAGTTTTCCTTTAGTGGAGCTCGGAGCAAACAATAACAATCCCTTCTGCCCATAAGGTACTGTATGGAGCGCCTGAGCGCTGGAGGACTGACCGCATTAGGACTAGCTAGCTTAAGAGAGAAAAGAAGGCTAACAGAGTTCTCTCCACTAAAGGGGCATGCCAGGCAGCGAGTGCATGTTTGCGTGCATGCATGCACACGCGGGGCACAAACTTCTCTCCTGAGCAGATTCATCACAAGAGTTGTCGGTGTCCTAGGGATTCATTACATTAGACTCTTGTGAGCCTCGATTGAGAAAAACATCTGCAAAGAAATATGGAAACATTAAGTATTCCTTTAGGGTTACCGTCTATTGAAAAGTCAGGGAGCACACACCTGCAACTCAGAGCTTGGGAGGCAGAGGGAGGTTATGGGGGGGGGGTAGTGGGAAGGATGATCTGGAGTTTAAGGCTAACCTGGGACAGATAGTGAATTTCAAACAAATAAGGAGTCAAGTGTGAGACCAACAAAAAAAGAACTTTCTCCTCCCTCCCCCCACCAGACTTAAAGGCCTATCTGGCTTCTCTCGAGCAGTGCTGTTCTTAGACTGAGTTATATAAATCAAATTCTCAGTTTGCAGAACTATCCTAGCATCAACTGCATTAGAAATAGTGATTTTAGGCAGGGCTCCCAGGGGGTTAGAGCTGGGAGCACTGATCTTTATGTTAATAGGGAGAGCACCTGCTTGTGCAATCTGGGAACACTGGTTTTCTTCCCACGGTGCCTTCTCCATGTGAATTAATCTGTTAGCTGGTATGTGTGTCAGTTTATTTAGGAACATGTGTGCTGACAATTGGCTCCTGACTGTAAAATAAGCTCTTGGGGGAGATCATGATTAATTGCCTGCCTGACGGTGTGTGTGTATGTATATGCCTTCGATGACAGGCATTATCAGTACGCATGTGTCTATAAAACTAAAGACAAACTAAAGGTAAGCAATCATTAAGACATCGGAAGCGTGAACGAACGGAAAAACTTGAATTATCTGGACTTTTGGTCTCTTCATGGACAGAGCCAGGGAGATCTTCTTTCTCCTGGAATGTAGCATTTTCAGATATAGAACAGGCAGAAAAGTTATCCTGGGGCTCTCGGAGTTATGGGGATACACATTTTATTTAAAAGAAACAGGGCTGCTTAGTAAGGTGGCATATGCTTGTCTCCTAGTCCTCTGTTGGCTAAGGCAAGCTCAAGGCTAGCTTGAGTGCTTATAAGCAGAGCTGACCTCAAAACAAAAAAACAAAGAAGCCAACTAAACCAAACCAAACGACCAACCCACCAATAAACAACTGCAACAACAACAACAACAGAAGCAAAAGCCCCACAGCAAACAAACAACAGAACGGGCAAACAAAGCAAACAAATAGGGCAAGATCTCAAAAAGATCTTTACAATAATTTGTTTTTCTGCTCTGTTTCTACCTTCTAAAGCTGTGAATGGTGGTCAACTCTGTATTCAGTGTCTTAACAAGGCAATGTCCTGTTGGTCTCTTGTTAAAGCCCAGTAAAACAGACAACTGGATAATACATTTTCCCTCAAAACAAAATGTGAGCAACTTAACAGGCATGATTTCTCAGCGAGATACTGAAACAAACAGCACCAAGCGTAACATTGCTTCCTTATAAAATGGACATTGTATGATGAAAACCAAAACATATTCCTAGAGAAATTAAACTTTAAGCGGAAGAACTGGATGACAGTGGGATTTTTGTTTGTTTGTTCGTTTTTGTTTGTTTTATCTTTTTAAAGACAGGGTTTCTCTGTGTGGCCCTCAGTTGAGATGGATGGAGGTAGCAGCTTTAATTCGCAAGGATGAGGAACATTTTATTAGTTAGTAATTTGGGGGGTTTCTTTGGACACAGGCTTTCTCTGTGTAGCCCTGGCTGTCCTGGAACTTGCTCTGTAGACCAGACTGGCCTGAAACTCAGAGATCCACCTGTCTCTGCTTCCTGAATACTGGGATTAAAGGCATGTGCCATGCCCAGCTAAGGCATTCTGAAGACTTCAATCTTCATTGGCATTCTCTATGGAATATTACCGTGCCATCAGAATCCAGAGTGAATTTAAGGGGAGGGAAAACGGAGTTGACCGGCTGAGAGACAGCTTCCCCAGCATATGACAACTGTCTGAGTGCGGAGTGCCTGGCACACATCCGCTCATCCGATTACTGTCCTGTTTTAGATACTGGCCTCTGGAGGTTGCTGTAAGCATGGTGTGGTTCCTGCAGTGAGCTTCTTGGGGGAGACGCTGGAGCTTGTACCTTACTAAAGCCAACTACCTTGGAAAGGAGAACACTGAGGAGATGAAACGGGTGAACAGAAAGCTGGAAGAGGCAGAGAAGTCATCTCAGTAAAACCAGAGATGGCGTCGGAGGGCGGCAATGGTGGACTATCAGCGGCTGCTGCGGTGAGGCTACGTGGGCTGGAAACAAGCCAGCCTTGCCGTGGCTAGATTGGGGTCAGGGTTAGGTGCGCAGCCAGGCCACGAGAAAGTTGGTGAGAAAGCGAAGCGGGTGGCGACTGTGCACAGTTCAGAAGGCAGCAGAGTGATGGGCTGTTTTTCTTTCTTTCCCAGAAGAAGGACTTGAAGATTCTTTCAATCACTCAGCAAATGTTTATTGGTGTCTACTAAGAGCTAAGTGCTGAGGAGCTGCAGATAAAAGGCGCTCCCTGTGCTCAGAAAGAGCTCTCAGTCTGGGAGCCTGCAAAGGGAGCCGAGAGGTGATCACAGAGAGCCTAATACCGCGTGTGAAGAGCCCCGTGGGAGGGGAGGCCACAGCTCTTGTCACACAAGAGGGAGAATATTGAGGCTTCCTGGAGGACTAATTAGGTATTCACCAGGCAAATCTTGAAGGAACTGCCATGAGAGAACAGGGGGCTCAGAGGGATGGAGCTAAGGCAGCCGTGGGTCAGCAGGCCTAGGGGAAGCCTCCAGAACGGCTCATAGGGAGTTTCTGAACCACAGAGGGGATAGCTGAGGGTAACAAAGAGCGGCAGAGGCCTGATGAGAACTGGAAAATGAGGTTCTGAGGGAGGGAGAAAGGTTGGCCTTGGCTTTCCCGGCAGGGTGGGGGCTGAGGCCATCTGCCAGCACACCCGAGGATTGCCATATTGTCCTTATTTGAGATTCACAAAGACTTTCATCAGCCGTGTAACCGACTCTCACCGACACCCCAGCCCTACATCTGTTGATCTGCTTTTAAATGTGGTGCGATCTTCCCTCCCCGGTATCTGCAGCGATGTAAGTGCCAGGCGTGACAGGCCTGGACAGGAGCCAAGGAGTATTGATTACATACTGTCTGTCCTCAGGTCGAAACTTGTTCATGTTCCAGAGTCAAACATCACCCAACAGGAAGGGTTCCTTGAGGAACTCCAGTCACGAGTCTTGGTGGGAGTTTTCCAGGAAACAAAATCAGAAGTTGGTTTTGCATTCATTAGTTTGTGTTTAAAAGGAAGTCTCTGGCCTCTTTTTAAATTTCAAAGAGAAGAGTAATATAGAAGATGCCACGTAGCATCTTCTGGCACAAAGTACTCTGATCGGAACTCCAGAGACCGTGGTCTGCACTGATTTATAGCATTGCTAACCTTTAACCTTGGGTAAAGGGCCTCCTAGGTTCCAGCTAGGGTGATGAACCCTAGAGAAGAACCTAGACTTTTGACATATGAATGTTTTAAATTTAGTTTTTATTTAAGTATGTGTGTGAGTATGGTATATACATGCGTGGTATATATTCACTTGTGAGTGTGCTTATGTGTGTGTGCACAGAGGCCTGAGGAAGATGCTAGATGCTCTGTCCTGTTGATCTCTACTTTACTCTCTTGAGGTCTCTCCTGGAACCTTGAGGCAGGCCTGTATCCTGCAAGTCTCTGATGTCCCCACTCTCCACAGCACCGATGCTCTGGTGTGTGGGGTCAAGCTCAGCTTTCTGTTAGGGTGCTGGGCTCCTAACCCAGGTCCTCATACCTGTGAAGCTGGCACTCTTCCCACTGAGCTGTCCCCCACATCACATCTCCTTTTAGATCCAAATAAGCACTTTCCAACAGTAATTCTGAATTCTTTCCTGAATGTAGCTTGCATAGTGAAATTGGTTAATGTGAATTTCATAAGTTTGTGAACAGAGCTGATGAAGGAAAAAGTGATAGCCTTTTCAGAAGAACAGAATGACTTATTCATGTAGAGAAGTTTTAGTCTTGCAAGGAGCTGACATGATAATTGTTCTATCACAGGGAGAAGGGACGGACCACCAGCTACCTGTGGGGAGAGGGGTAGGGGAGGCCCAGAGCTCATAGACACATTTCCTCATTCCCCAAAGATCAGTTTAAAAGTCACACTGTTCTGCCACAAACAGCTGAGGGACCCACTAGTAACTACTGAGAGGCAAGAGGGACCAAAATATGAGAAAATCTACACACATGGAGTCTGAGGGAGGAAAAATGCAGAAATTGCAAAGAGAATAGGTTTTGCAGAAGATGGCTGATATTTGACTGTTCATGATAGTTTTACCATGTAACCTAGATGATTTTTGGCAAGGGTTTGATTGGAATACAATTTATTCCATTTCTTTCTTTCTATAAACACACACACACACACACACACACACACACACACAATGAAGGAAAAAGTGATAGCCTTTTCAGAAGAACAGCATGACTTATTCACGTAGAGAATTTTTAGTCTTGCAAGGAGTTGACATGATAGAGTATTGTCTCTGACACCTCTGTCTCTCACTACCACCCCAAAGATCTCCAGGTCCTGTCACCTTACAGCTCACAGAGACTGCATAGCTGTCACTAGGTCAAGAATTTTGAAGATACAGTTTGCTATCTGGTTGGGCCAATGCAATCACAGAGGAGGAAGGTAGGAATGTTAGGACAGGAGAGTGGTGAAAACTGGGTCAATGTGCAAACAGAAGCCAAGGTCAGTGTGATGCCAGTCTGGAAGGAAGCCGTGAGCCAAAGAAACCAGGCATCCAGCAACTGTAGAGGGCAGGAACAAGTCTCTGCAGAAGCCTCTAGAAGAAATGCAGTGCTGCGTGGACACCCCAACTTTAGCCCTTAGTACTTACTCTGGCCATATGGCCTCCACTTTGTTAAAGTTACATTGTTTCAAGACATTACTTCTGAATTATTTGTTACACCAGCAAGAGGAAACAATTATAATATACCTAGTGTGTGGTCCTGATTGCTTGGATTTTATATTCTTTCTGAATTCCAGTAAAGAGGTCAGCTCAGAAACTTTGGAAAATTCCACCAGCCCCCTCCCTTCCTGAAAGAGAAAGGTCATAAAGAACATAGGCACCCCTCCCCTCCCAAAGGGAGGGGCTAATTACATTCCTCAGACCACAGGGAGAAGGGACGGACCACCAGGTACCTGTTTGGGGGGGTAGGGGAGGCCCAGAGCTCATAGACACATTCCTTCATTCCCCAAAGATCAATCAGTTCAAAAGTCACACTGTTCTGCCAATCACATTGTGCCTAATGGTTGCTACCTTGAGAACAGTATAAAAGCTCGCTGGACGGGCTGCTCGGGTTTGTTCTCTCTCTCCATGTGCAGGGAGACCCCAACATGTTGGAACAATAAATTCCTCTTGCTTTTTGCATTGATTCCTGACTCCTCGTTGTTCACTCAGGGGGTCCCTGGTAAACTAAGGCTCGCCAGAGTCTTACACCAGACCTGCTCTTAAGTTTCTTATGTGATAATTCACTTCAAATGTTCTTCTTTTGTAAGCAGTGTCTATGTGTGCTGTGTGCTGTGCTGTGTGTGTGTGTCTGTCTGTGTGGGAGTGTTAGGAGTCCTGAAGATGGAACCCAGGGTCTTGAAAGCTCCACCACTGGGCTCCACCCTGTCTTGCTTTTGCTTTTAATCACCCATCTCTCTATTAGCCGTGAGCCCCCTGAGGGGAAGAACTGCCTTATTCTAGCTCTGTGTCTCTGAGTGAGTGCTGTGTTCCATGTGGAGGGTGAGCACATTCACTGAGTGAGTGACTCAAAAAAGGTGCCTGGAAGACAGTTTTCAAGTGGATTGATTATGTCTGCCCTCTCTTGCTTGGTAATATTTTAGGAATCTTGTTACTCTTCAATTTGAAGATAACAACCTTAGGAGAAAGTGGCTCACAAGAGGCCAGGACAGAGGGCCTTGTCCTTTCAACAGTTACCTGAGTACAGTCTTCTCACCTTACACAGGAGTGTGCTGAACTCTGGCAAAAATGGTGTGCTCACTTGGGTGTGGGTAACTGAACTTGAGTGGGCTATGGAGCCTTTTGTAGTGATTAACCCAAGCAGTATCTTTTCTGGGTCTCATTCGTATCACAGAACCTAAGTAAAGGAAGTAGTCTGTCTTCTCCACATGAGTGGATTCTCCTCTGGCACTGTGAGCCTCCTTGAGCTGGAGAGCTTCTGGAGTCTCCATTTAGCTTCTCCTCTCAGGGCCCAGCCTTGCTGCAGCCTTCACACTGTCTGAGTCTCTGGGATGACTCTTCTGTTTGGGTGCAATCTGTTCTGGGAGCTGTGGGCTGAGCTCTAGTGAGATTTGTTGTCTTTGTTGGATTTGATAACAACAGAAGCTGGGTTCTTGAGAGAATTGCTTCTTATTTTTTGTTCTTTTTTGGTTCTTGCTAGAGTTCCTGTGGAATCTAGAGGGTGTACTGTGGACTCATAATTACAAGTTTTCTATGTCAGCAGTTCTTGGGGGTCCTCTGCCTCAGGGTGCTGCAGAAGTCCCTTTGTCATCTGTCATAATACTACCCCCCTCTACCTGAGAACTGATTTCTTTGTTTCTCTTCTTTCCCCTTCTCTGTGTATGGAACTTTCCCCAGCATTGGGGTATAACATGCCCCTCCCCAACCCGGTCCCCACCCCCTGCTTCTGCTTCCTTCTGCTCCAGCTCGCCTGTCTTTGTCCCGGCTGCTGCTGACAGGAGCTCACACCATATAGTCTCATGGTGAAGACAACTTCCTTTTCAAAGAGGTCCCTGGGCATTTAAATGTTTCTAAAATGAAGCCCTGGAGGAAGAAGAGGAGGCTGTGCTGGCTGCCTCTGCCTCTGTGGCTGCACAGATCCCCGCATTGTACTAGCTTCCTGTGCTAGATGCTCGGTTCCTCCCCTGTACTAGCTTCTTGTGCTAGATGCTCGGTCCCTCCACTGTACTAGCTTCCTGTGCTAGGTGCTCGGTTCCTCCACTGTACTAGCTTCCTGTGCTAGGTGCTCGGTTCCTCCACTGTACTAGCTTCCTGTGCTAGATGCTCGGTTCCTCCACTGTACTAGCTTCCTGTGCTAGATGCTCGGTTCCTCCTCTACCCAGTTAGCGAGGACAGTTCTCTCTAAAACACATGCTGGGCTGAAAGACTGGTTTTCCCTGACAGATGAAGGAATTTCCATAAAGATAATTAAAATAATGTAGAAGGCATATGTGACCCACACAACTGAAACCAGGAACTTGACAGATATTTGTATACTCGAACACACAGGGGCATTGGTGAACATGGTAAAAACAACCCAAATGTCCACCAACAGAATAGATAATGTTTGAATGGATAAACAAATTTGGCATTTGCATACAATGGGACATTAGCCTTAGAAAAGTGAGAGATTCTGATATCTGATGCAGGCTGCAACATGAGTCAACCTTGAATGCGTTTTTGGGAGTGAAGTAAGCCAGATACAGAAAGATAAGTACTGTGTCATTCCACCTGTGTGGGAGAACTGTCATACTCACAGAATGGTGGTCACCAAAGGCCTGGGGAGAGGGGATATGGAGTTACTGTCTAAGAGGTCAGCCTTGCCGTTCAAGGAGAAGAGTGTACACTCATGTGCAAGCATTTAATCACTAAGTTCTTGTCATCAAGTCTTAATGGAACTGGAGTGTACTTGGTATGGTGAAATTGGTAAGGCCCACCTTGCACATCCTTTTACCACAATGAAAAAAGGTAGCAATGAGGAATATGGATATTATAGTTTTGTTGTTTCTTCATAATTTATTTTTCTTTTTGGTCAAGGCTATGAGGCTCAAAAGATGTACAAATTGTTGGAGATTTACTGACCAACATCACTGCTGTTTGTGTATCTTCTGTGTTGTGCTGTGAATAACACTTATTCAAATAACACAGAGAACACATTTTCCTCCTAAGTAATTTTTCCCTGTAACTTTTGTACACCAATCTAGGAAAGAAAACATATCTATTGAGGCAAATACATGCTTCCAAAGGTCACCAAAATAAACTCTGTGACTGTGGCAACCCTTGGAACTGGGCTGAGGAACCTGGATTTTGCAATGCTTGTGCACACATTGAATGATACTTCTTGTCCTGGGCTCCCTGACTTCATACAGGAAATATGTGACCTCCTGGTCCCAGGCTCTCTGAAAGGGAGCTTTGATAGAGACAAAGCCAGCAGGGGGATTCCTCTTAGTTCAGGTAATTTTTGCAGCTGATAGTTGCGATCAAGTTTTGAAAAACAAATACCACCTGCTCGCTGAATCTGGGAACAAGAGTTCGCGTGAAAGGAACTCGAATTTGATGACCAAATGCCCTGAGTGCTTGGCAGGCTTACAGGGTGAGTTTTTTAGTGAGTCATTTTGACATTTGGTGTCTGCATGCCACAGGGGAGACAGGGTTGAAAAGTGGCCCACCTTGCACACCTGCCAGTCTTCTTAGGGGGACCCAGATTAAATTCCTCTCTACAGTTTGGGTGACAGGTATGGTGGAAGCAGATGCATCACCTCCAGGGGAGCATAAAATAAAAACCATAGTAGATCACAAACCTGTAAGATTTGCTTTCTTTGCCCTGATGGGTCATTCAGTACTATTTGAAATATCAAATTGAAATTTAGCTCCCCGCTTCCCTGCCTTACTCCCACTCTCTTTTTTCTTTTATTTTCCACCTTTTTTTTTTTGCAGTTCATGCTTCTTGAGTACATTTTTGCCCTTATATCATCCAGAGCTACACATGCATGCTGATACATTCCTGTGCTTGTGCACATGCACACACACACATGGACACACACACCATACACACCATATATACCACATACATACACCACCCTAAACACACACTACATATATCACACACATACCACACACTACACACATAGACCACATCCTATACACACACATACACCATACTCCACACACATACCATACACACCACATACACACACCATACACACCACAAAGACACATCATACACACCATGCACATACACATATCACATCCTACATACACATCACACCCTATACACCATACACACCACAAAAACATGCCATACATACACACACCCTACATCCTACACATATACCACATCCTACAGATACACATACACACCACACCTTACACACACATACCACATTCTATACACACATACCATACTCTACAAACATCATACATACCACATAAACACACCACATATACCATACACATATACCACACCTTATACACACACACACACACACACACACACCCTTGTATACTACACACACACATATACCACATCCTATACACACTACACATATCACACACACACCTTACCATACACACACATATACACCACACATATCACACATTTACACACATGCATGCACAACAAATTACTCTCTGCTTTTCTTTTCTTGCATGTGTTCAGAATAGAATTATAGGTAGCTACGATATTATATAATCAAAACTGAAGGGAGTTGGCTGAAAGCTGATTGATTGAACTTGCTTGAGAACAGAAAAGAGAGAGGATGTGGGCATAGCCCATCCTTAACACTTTTCCTTCAACCACCACACACAAAAGCTAGGCCTTTCCAGATACCAGGGATATTGGGGAGCAAGTGGGAACAAAAGGCATGTTGTGTCTTTTTTGAGGCAGGGGCTGTAATTCCACTTGGGAGATACCATGCTTCTGAGGAGCTAGCTGATAGAAGGGGTGGAGCTAGCTGATAGAAGGGGTGGAGCCTTCAGGGTGAACCTTCCTGGGGCTGTGAGAAAGAAAGACCAGTCTGATGACTTCTCTCTATGTCGCTGGCTGACTGGACTCAGGTTGACAGGATGATCTGAGAGGACGATGTACAATCTGGAGCACAGATTGATCAACAACTGGAAAAAATTTTATTGTAGCATTTGAAATGTTAAATATCAGCAGTAATGACTATAATGATGATAGTATTAATAATTATTATTAGTAATGATGATATTATTACACCTAAGGGACCAGCTAGATATTTTTGTGTGGCGTGTTTTGAATCCCATAACACAGTGCTGTTTTCTTCGCTTCAAACTCCTGGAGATAGCCACTATTGTTATAAGCAATACACAGGGCATCCCCTGTGGAGAGATAAGGTGATGCATATTGAAGCCTTGAAGTGACCATTTCAACAGATATCCGTGATTCATGACTTGGGCAGCTCCGAACTGCAGGTATTTGGAGTTCCAGTCATGGGCGTGAATGGGGATTGGGGAGGGGTCATGTGGTAAGTATTGAATCCTAGTAGAGATCTGACTGGCTAAAGTGGGGTAGTAGCCTTCAAGTCGCAGGTTAGAGGTTAGGTGGCATGTTCAGCCAGGTAAAACAAGTCTCAGTTGCTAGCTGTGATCCTTCCTGCTGAGTTGACATTCTAGTTTGTGTATATAGCATCCCAGGACGCCACAGCTGCGTCAGTGTAATGACCTCCCATTTAATTATCATAACACTCCATTTTACATATTGAGGCTACAAGAAGCTATTTACCTAAGGACCGGATGACTAACAGGCAGATGCTTCATTATACACCCATATATCATCTCCTCCTTTTACTTCTTCAAGATTGGTGGTTCTTGTATTTGACAACGATGTCTCCCAATCCACCATAACCATCAGGAAGCAAAGTGAAGTGTTTTTGGAAAAACATCTCCCTGTGGTAGAAGAGGGAGACAGGCAGTCTTCTGTAGTCATCTGGTGGCCAGTTAAGGTGGAAAACCTTCCCTCCCATAGGCTGGTTGTTCTGACAACATGCAGCAGGCATGCCTTAATTTAATTGGGTTGAGGAGGTAAGAAAGGACAATTTTGAGGTGTGGTTTTTCTTGAGATGGTATGCAGATGCGTAAAGGCATTTTTTTAAAAATGGTGTTTAAGTTGGGCAATTACAGAGATTGAGTAATTTTGTGTTTCGAATAGGAAAAGTCAACATTACAGTAGGGTGAGGACACACTTGTCAGGGGAAGAGTCAGACAATTGATGGCTGCCTCCGGCTGGAGAGCCTGGCCCCTCACAGGTGTCATCCGGTCAGTGTCTCGGTGATTCCTGCCCTTTCCACTTTCCCTGCTGTGTGCCCTGGGCACTTGGCACACGAGGACTTTTGTCTTCCATACCCCTGCCTCTGTCTTCAGAGTAGGAGGTGCAGCCAGAGCCTAGAGAGTGAGGAGGGGGATGCGGGGCATTGCTTCTCTGTTCTGTGTTGAAGACAGCTCCAGCAGGCTGCACCTCCTTCAGGATTTCAGTGCAAAATGGACTCCGGGATAACAATCTCTCTTTCCTGCGCCTTCAGTCCCGGATGCTAGTGAATGTTTCAGGTGATTCTCATTCAAAGGGCCCGCCCATCCCTGTGTGTTTCACTGAGCACTTCCCTCTGACTTGCACACCTTTATCCCACCATGGCGAATGCTTATTTATCAATACTGGAATGCTTTGGTGATTCTTACGCTGAATGTATGCACACATACCCTAGGGATCCAGTTCACGGACAGATTCAGAAGGCCTGGGGTAGAGTCCAAGAGTCCACACTTTAATAGGTGCCAGGTGATATGGAGGCTACTGGTCTCTGGAACACCATTCACTGTGTGAGCACAGCTGGAAATCTATTCCTAGACATCTTTTGAAAATCACTTTCTGCTCCCCCCCCCATGTGTGTGTGTGTGTGTGTGTGTGTGTGTGTTGAAGTGTATACCATGTATGTGCATATTGAGACCAAAGGAGGAGTCTCTTCACTCCGCTTTATTTCCTTAAGACAAGGTCCCTCCCTGAACCAGAAGCTTTAGTTTTGGCTCTAGGCTGGCTGGGCCTTGAGCTTTCTTGAGTTGCCTGCTTCCCAGGCCCCCAGGGCTGGGCCTGCAGGCTTGAACAGTCATGTTAAGGTTTTTGTTTTTGTTTTAGGCTAGGTGCTAAGATTCAAGCTTAGGTCTTAATACCCAAGCAGCAAGTGTTCTTACTCACTAAGTCATTTCCACAACTCTGTCTCTGTCTCTGTCTCTCTGTCTCTGTCTCTGTCTGTCTCTCTCTCTCTCTCTCTCTCTCTCTCTCTCTCTCTCTCTCTCACACACACACACACACACACACAAAACTGAAAACATAAAACCAAACTAAAATATTTAGGCTCATAGTAGGACATTGTAAGTGAAAGGACAGACCCACACTCACCCCGAAAGTCAGAAGTGGGTTGATGTAAAAAGAAAATGAAACGAAATTGAACTCATTCTGCTTTTCAGATTTTCCTCCTGTGCTGGCTAGTTTTATGTCAACATAACTCAAAGCTATAGTCATCTGAGAGGAGGGAACCTCAGTTGATAAAATGACACCATAAGACCCGGCTGTAATGTATTTTCTTAATTAGTGACTGGAGAGGATGAAGCTCATTGTGGGTGGTGTCATCCCCGGGCTGGTGGTTCTGGGTTCTGTAAGACAGCAGGTTGGGCAAATCATGAGGCACAGCCAGAGAGCAGCGCTTCTCCGTGGCTCCGCTGGCCTCCTGCCTCATTTGAGGTCCTGCCCTGAGTTCCCTCCGTGATAGATTGTGACTTGGAAGTGTAAGGAAAACAAACCCTTTCCTTCCCAAGTTGCTTTTTGTCGTGGTGTTTCATCACAGCATGAGATACTTGCTAATAGTGCATTCTCCCTCTTCCTTTCCCCCTTTCTCCATGCCCCCCCCCCCGTGTGTGTGTGTGTGTGTGTGTGTGTTTATGTGCTATCTACAAAGGCCAGAAGAAGTGCCAGGTCCACAAGTTACTGATTTGTCTCAGGGAAACCTATTCTGAACTCTAGACAGTGAAGGTAGCAGAGAGATACAGAATTTGATTTTTAGAAATTTCCTCCTTATAGCAGCAACTCTAGATCTAGATCTAGCATCATAAGCATTTGTAAATAAAGTTTTATTGACACGCAGCTGTGCTCATTTGCTTGTGTATTGTCTAAGTCTGTTTGCCTCTTACAGGCAGTTTGAATACTTACAGCAGGAACCAGATGCTTTAAGCCTGAACTATTTGCTACCTGACTTTCACAGGAGGTGATTGTGGATCTCTGCCTTTGATTATTGCATGGAGTTTCTCAAAAACTAAGATCTTTGAGCAAAAAGCAACTACAGGAATAATCTTGTCTCTTTTTACAGACAAGAATTCTTCTATTGCCCCAGCAATATCGGATTTTAAAAGAAGATGGGACAACTAGATGTAATTTGAAGAAAATCGACAGTTTTTACATACCCTTTAAGGAGAGCCAACATTTAAGATAGAGATTAGAAAGCTAACATGTGCCATTGTGACAGTGGGCTCTGGGCTATTCAAAGTCAACAGACTGTTAATATTTTTGATTTCCACTTATGAACAGTTGTTTGTTTGTTTCTCCCAATCTGAATGGTTCACAAGTCGGAATCAGATTTCCAAGGGCGGTCTGGGCCTGGAGATCTTTAAAACAGCTTAAGAACAGCTGTTCCAAATGACATAAGCTAAGGCTGGCCGCTATTGCCAGGCAGCACCCCAACCTGTCATTATTCCCTACCAAACAGTTGGGAGTCAGGTACAGGTACTGTAGGGGTACATGAGCACCCACAGAAAACTACATACCTAGTATAGCCTCTTATGTAGCCTAGGCTTGGCTTATGAGCTGCCTGCCAAACATGGCTGGAAGTATATGGGATGAAGGACCCCTTGGCACTTAGCAGCTCTGAAAGTAGTGTGGAGCTATTACTTTAGGCTTTAAGGAACATCTTCAGCAATGATTTCTAGCACTTGTAGATTCAAGGGAAAAATGTGCAAAATATCGATTTGTCACAGTGCATGTCATGGCCTAATGCAGTCACTGCTAATGGAAGTCAGCTTTAAAATTGTTGGCTGTTTCTTAGTGGAAGGTTTTTCTTACTCTTGTAAGTTGTCTGCAGGCTAAAGCATCCTGTACACCTGCCTGTAGATCCAAGAGGAATGCACAGTGCCCGTATTTTAACTGTGAGCTCTGAAGGGTATCAATGTACCAATTTCACTAGTGCTTAGCATAGTCTTGCCCATTGTTGATACAGGAGGAGCAAGGGCAAGCTGTTTAGTGGGATGGGAGCTGAGCTATTATATCAGGCTTGCATTAACGCATATATTCAGAGAACAAAGGACCACTGCGAGAACATAGTTATGCTGTCTGGGAGACAGTTGCTTCCAGGTCTTGGTCTTAGGCTCTCCTGCCCTTCCAACGGTTCTAGCAAGGTCATCCTAGTTTGGATCTGCTGACAGGCAGCAATCATGCTTAAGTTGCAGATTTCTGCAAGTTCACACTGTGACTGGACAATAATGCCTGGAATTTATATTGAGCCTTTCATCTTTGAAGTTCAATGTTCTAACTGTAATCTTTATGACTTCTTGGTGAGGTAGCAACTGGGGCATTGTTTTGACTTGAGGTAGAGGTGTGGGCATGTGACAGACATCCAGGTTCAAGGGTCTGTTTGGGGGCACTGCATGAATGAGTCAAGGCTGAGGTGGGAACAGAGGTGGATGTTTTGTAGCCCTACATAGAAATTTTCTTTATTGTCTCTTTTTCCAACTCAAAGGCATTGTGTCCACCCCACCCCCACCCCTGTAGGAAAGAAAAATGTGCAAGGATTCTAGCTTATTCCAAGTGTATTAAAAGTCAGGAGTGGAAATCAAATTACAAAGTCTAAATTTTCTAAAGTCTTTTCAAAGTACTTCTAAAGCCTTTGGTCTAAGTGCTGGGCTTAACTTGAAGCTTAGAATACATTCACGATCTCTGCTTTTCTCCTTCCGCCTGGCTGGTCTTACTTCATTACGGTAACTGGCTGTATTAGAACTCACAGGCTTGTTTTGTCCTGATGATTACCAGCCATGCCGAGGCTTTCCACAGATTACCTCCCCTCTGATCTTAACACAACAACAGCACTTTCAGATTCAAGACTTTATAATTAAAGTGTGATGATTATTTGCAGGACAGTGTTGGGCTGTAATGCAGTTTAGAAACAGGTCTGTATAAATAATAATGAAACCTCAGGGGGTGGTGCAGGCACATGAAAGAATACACGTTAGAGCACCAGTAATATCTGCCTCCTTGAAGTATCTCATTAGCATTTATCAAGTAGTTAATGGTCTCAAAACACTTGACAGTTAATCCATAGAACATCCTTTGCAGATAATTAAATATTCTGATCTGAACTTGCAGGAGCAGACACACCAAGCAGCTGTGAGACTTGACCGGAAAGACAAGACAGGAAGCTGCTGTGGAGTAAGTGATCAATAACTGCTTGCTCCTCAGTTCCTCAGAGACAGGTCTGTTCATGCCCCTCTTCTGCACGACCTTTCAGAGTCACGATGAAAACCCAGTCGAGGAGGAAACTTACTTTTCCTTTAACAAACTCATATTTGGTTCAATAAAGATGCAGTTAATTTCCATAAAAATGATTCCTTGGTTGCTGCCAGGTTTATTTGTGGAGGCTGAGTAGGATGCTACCCACTCACTGGTGAGCTCAGAGGTACAGGAACTTCGGCCCCCTCGCCTCGTGCATTCTGAGGATTCTTGGGACAGCCGAGTGTGTTTGCTGGAGGTCTGCCTGTGCTAGAGAAGGACTCCTTGTTCCAGCTCCTACAGAAACAATACCATTTTGGAAACTCTGTACCGTGGTGGTGCAGAGAGGCAGTATTACAGTCATTATCGAGAGACCTTTAAGGTGGAATGAACGATTTCTTCCTTTTGTAAACTCACTTAAAACCCTTCTTTATGCTCCCTCTCAAATCTTATTTAGTAGGACTTTATATTGATATGATAATGCAGGGCGAGCCAAGGGATTTTGTTGGGGGTCTATTTTGAAATAAGACGTGACAAGTATATGAAGAAAGCTTTAGATTAGTTAAGAGGTGAAAAATTGTAACTTTGGAGAAAAGGTAACAACTTAGACATTTTCTTGTGTCTAGTTTTACTTGAAGATTTTTAACAATACTAAATACATGAACGAACACTAACACACACACACACGGCTGCTATATATGGAACCCAGAGCCTTGGGCATGCCAAGCAAGTGCTTTACACCTTCCCAGCCCCACTTTCCAGGCAGGGTCTCACTGTGTCACTGGCTTCTAACTGCAAGGCCTCCAGCCTCAGCCCACCAAGTGCTAGGATAACAGGACCACCACACCTGGCTCTACTGGTTTTCTTTCAGTGAGGCTAAAACGTGACACAGAACAACCTTGGAGACAGAATTTTATTAAAAGATGTTAACCTTGAGAAGTAAATGCTTTCTTTAACTGTTTCTTTCTGAGGAGCTATTTTTCCCCCAAACTTTCATTTTTTTACATCAAAGAAAATATACTCAGTTGGTAATGTTGGACAAAGCAGGCCATCAGTGCCGTTAGCAAGTCCTTGTGTGTCAGCTGTGCATCCGACAGCTTTGCATCACTGGATACCTGTGGATGAGAAGCTCTGAGTGCCATCTTCATGTTGTAGAGGATGAAAGTCAGGTAATACAATAAGAAGGCCATAGACTAAACTGTGGGGAAGTCGGGGTCTGAACCAGGACAATCCAGCTGCAGGCTGTTAACCGATGTTTACAGCGATCACCAAACAACCCTTTTGATCCTGGGATGGGGTGGGAATGTTGAAGATTTGTCACAAGAAAATAGACTGTTTTATGGAAGCCGTTCTCAGTGAGGAAAACCAGCAAAATTGGCTTCGATCATAAAATGTTTCCTACGTGAATAGTAACACTTAGAGACAGTGTGTTGACTCTGGTTTGCTAAAGGCTATAAATGATAGAGTTTTGGAGTTTTCCTTCCCACTGACTTTGATAACAGGAAAGGGAAGACAGTAGAACAGTGGAGAATGGTAGAGGCAAGGGGAGACGGTAACCATGTGGTTTCCAATGGCTTAAGTCCTTCCTGGGCCTGATGCTTTGACTCAACACAGATTCCATCTAACTACATTCCTGTATATATAAATCTACATGTACATTTGTGTGAAAGATGCTTTCCAAGGACCGCATGCTATACATCCCTCCCGTGATAAGGATCGCAGCATTTGGAATGAGTGCTGCCACTAAGAGCCTCCCTGAGTCAACCTCTTAACAAAGTGCAGGGACAGGATTTTCAAAGGAAAGAAGCACTGTGAAGTAGAGGCTGGGAAAGTCTGAAACTGAGCCCAGATGGCCTTGCTGTTAGGTCTTATCTCGCAGAGCCAGGGATGAAAGGTGAGAGGCCGGTCAATCTCTGTTTATTTCCGCCCTCCGGTTCTGTCTAATGCTTTGACCCCAGAGCTGCCCATTGTATTCTCCTTCTTCCTGCTCGCTCTGCAGTCTGAGGCGGCCTGCTCACCAGCAGTCCTTGCTGATAGAAACACAGAAATATTGTAGAGATCACCAAGACCACTTGAGGCAGGCAGGGACCTGGAGAAGTAAGAGACTAGCGTCCTAGACTCAGTGCCAGGGGAGACGGAGAAGCAGAGTTCTGGGGTCACGCAGAACTGTGTCAGCTAAGCAGAAAGAGTCATGCATGCTTTGCAAAGGGAAGGCTGCTGGGGTATGTCTAACACCAGGGGACCTGTTTAGTTACTTACTTTATTATTTAAAAATCAACTCTAGTCTTTTATGCCTTTCCTGAGATACTTCTTCGTGTTATTTGCAGTAGATTTTATTATTAGGGCCACCCCTTAAGAATGGCTTTTCCTAGGCAGGGCAGTAGTGAGTAGCACTGGGAGGCAGAGGTAGGTGGATCTCTGTGAGTTTGAGGCCAGCCTGGCCTATAGAGTGAGTTCCAGGACAACCAGGGCTGTTACACAGAGAAACCCTCTCTCGAACAATTAAATAAAATAACATAATAAAATACAATAAAATCTTTCCTTCCTTCCCTGCCTCCCTTCCCCTTTCTCCATCCTTCCCCTTCCTTCCTTTCTTCCTTCCTTCCTTCCTTCCTTCCTTCCTTCCTTCCTTCCTTTCTTCCTTCCTTCTTTCCTCTCTTCTTTTCTCTTTAATTTTGGCTGGTGGTTCTACACATCTGTATAACACAAACTACTAAAGAAAAAGAAAGTAAGGCTTGGGGAAAAGATGCTTGCATACAGTGAGAGACCAGATCACTCCTGGGCTGACAGATCTTACTTTCTCTGAATCAATTTGTTGGGAAAAACAACTCTCATTTTCTCTCACTGTTTTACAGATGAAGAGACCACTTGGAGTGGGAGGCAGCAACATCCTTGCTCAGAGACAAAGATGGATTTGAAATGTATGAATGTAAGAAAATGATCAAGCACAGTATTAGCTCATCACACCCCTTCAGACACTTGTTTTTGTTTGAAGATTTTTCAGGAGACTTAATCTACAAGGTGAAGGGGAGCCCTGGTATCCTGCTTTTGGGACCTGTTTAAAAATCATGTCCAATGCTCCAGATCTCTTCTATCTAGGGATGCAAATGAAGATGTCATTGCTGGTGGGAATCCATCCCGTGTGGAATAGGCTGGGCACGGCAATACTTGGTGCCCAAGGCTACAACATAATTCGGAACCATTTCCCCACTGATTACGGCTAGGCTGTACCTTGGGAATCTGGGTGGGTGCTAGTGATGGAGTCAAGGAAAGGCAGAGAATGACGATGGTGGCAGATCTCAGCCTTGCTTGGATCCATCTGAACAATCAGATGTCACCCGTGACCTTGAGAACCCTGCTTCACAAATCCCAGATCCTTTCTTTAGTGAAATCTGTTCTCCTGCGAGGACAAGTGGGAGACATCTGTTGTTATTTGAAGATGCTCTCAGGAGCCTGCCCTGTTCCATTCAACCTGGTACTTACAGTTTTCTTTGTGTTGTTCTGTCTTCAGTGATTCAAGTACTCCTGTGCTATCCTCACCTGGAACCCAGGAATAATGTTCTGCTGATCCTTAACAAGGTTGAGGGAGAGCTGGCAACGGCTATGTCTGTCTGGTGGGAGGGATGCAAAGGGAATCATGGAGCCTTGTGCAACAGCCAGGGAAGACCCACGTCAGGGCAGAGCAGACGTTATCTAGGGGAGGTCAACCGGAGACAGATGTTGCGGCTTCTGTCTGCTTCAGCTATGAACCAGGGATTTGAAGATTACTACTTAGATGTTGTTATGTCTCCTTCCATTCCCTAAGATGACACCCTACACTCTGGTTCCTCAGAATGCCGATGCAGATACTGTTAGTTGGGATGAGTTTTGACGCCTTTGATTCTGGTTTCTACATGAGCACAGTCATACTTTTTGCTCCCTTTCCTTCTAGATGCTGCTCTGGACCAGAGGGCATTGGTATGAAATTGCATACATCTCTTTGTGCTTTCTACTAGAAGTTCCCTAACTCATGCAAGCTGTGTCAAGGGGCCCTTATGATTGGGTGAGGGTTACCCAGGCCAGAGGGAGAACATTAGAAATAGATGATGAATGTTCCCTTGGCTGTAGGTCATGGGAGAATATTCTAGACCATGGCGTGATTAACTAGAATGAAATTCTTGAGAGCCTCATGGAGATTTAAATGAATGGGAAGGGCCACGCCTAGAGTTTTACTAATTGGACTTCACCCAGATGCAAGAGCTTGTAAACTTCAAAGAGGGAAGCAAACATTTGTTGATTTCCTGAATGTGTTTGGGGGAAGAATCTTTGCTTGTTCTCTGGAATGGCACCTCAGGCAGTAAGGTGGGCAGTTTACAACTGAGGCACAACACAGGTCAAAGTCAAGTTTCCTCAGTGGGTTCTCTTCCTCTTTCAGTTGTTGTCAGGCCTGAAACAGAGACACATCTGAGAGCAGGGGTGGGAGCCGGACAAAGGAGAAGAATGGAGGTAGAAAGTGCTCTGGTAAAGCAAGGCAAGCTTTTTAAATGTCCAGGGCTTCCCGCAATGTGGCTGCCTCCCTCTCTGAGGTTAGTATGTTTAATTATTAAACACAGAGCTTCGTCAACATTTGGACTCCTTGGAGACAAGCAGCAATTATCTCAGATTCTGTCCCCACTGCCATCCCGCCCCAACTTCAAAGGGAACTCATTACCAGGCCCCGAATTCTTCAAATTACTTTCCCATCATCTCAAATGATGTTTATAAGTAGTTCATAATGAGAGTCTAATCTCACTCCTCAGATTACTAAAGAAGCTCGCAGAAGATGGGCTGTGATAAAATTATCCCAACTTGGGGTGATTCTCTTTGGATCACACTTTCCAACAAGATTTTAATCTCTGGTTTGTTAAAATTTTGAGATATTTTATGTACATATATTTACAAGAATAATTTATACAGACTTGTCCCTGGCTCTTATTTGCAAATTAACATCCAAATGAGATTTCTCAAAATGAGCTATTTTATGTCTTGCAGATGAATAATTAAAAATGTATATTAAGCTCAAATGAATGTGATGAGCCTGTCTTTGAGGTTGCCAGTAAAATATAGTCTCCTTTGTTTTATGGAAGATTGTATTTCATATAAGGAAGATCAAGCCATCCCAGGGCCCTTAAGGCTTTATTAAGAGTCAGACAACCTACTTCATTAATCTGAGCAGTGTCAAGGTTTGCCCTTGATAACAACAACAAAAGAAAGAAAAAAACAGGAAAAAAAAGAGACAGATAAGATAGTTATCACATCTTATGTTTGTTGTTTAAGGTTTATTTTGCCAATCATTATTTACTTGATATCAATGTAAACACTGGACATAGTAGAGCTGGTGGTAAGAATTTTCTGGAAATCATTCTTGTATAGATTTAGGAACTCTCACGCTGTGCCAGACTGAGCCTGCTCTCCTGAATCTTTTACTGTTGACTGCCTTCCTTTCCCTCAGTCACCAGCCCTTGCAAGCTGGCTCCCCTCTTGTGGCAGTGAGGTGGGATATCTGCTCCTCACCGTGTCCTTACAGGTTGCAAAGGGAGAAGAGGGGATGGGGTGTAAGGGGGTGAATATGAGAGAGTCTGCAGTTGGCATTTCAAGTTTTGCAGGGCGGACAGCTACTGAGCTACAAGTCCAATGCAGAAGAGCAGCGATCAGGAGGATGGGCCAGGTTTGCAAGAGCAGCAACCCAGTGAAGCAGCATCCATCACCCGTGTCAAAAAACAGATATAAATTGACACAGAGATGGAAAACTATATTGTGAAAACTGGAACTCCTCCACTTTTTATATTTTCTATAGAGAGGGACTTTTAGACTGTGACCGTCCTTTGTTGCCCCTACTTTATCTTTCTTGTCCCATTTTGTTATAATTCTGTGCTAAAGCCGGAAAAGTTACTCAGATTGATTAATCAGGGGAGGTTATATATCACCCAGCTTTGGGAGAACTGAGCTTTTTCAACAAAGGTATGAAGGATGTTGTAATGCCTGTCACGCTCTTGTGCGAGTCTGCCTTTCTTTCCTTACGTGCGTGGTTTCAGATGCCATAAAAATGGAAACGTTGACATGTGATCACATTACTTTTTAACTGTGATCTCTTGGCATTAGAGACCAAATCACTAAGTAGAGATAAGGCTTAATAGTCTGTTCCCTGGGAGAACATAAGAGACTCGTAAAAGGGAGGAAGCAATGTAGGTAAAGGCAGGGAAGGCAGGTAGAGGGCTTTTCTTATGCTGTCCTGTTCTTGGGGTGTCAGGTCAGAAGTAGTCTGCAGTGACCTGGCCTCCTGGTTAGAGTGAAGGGCATAATACACACAGAAGCAAGGACCAGACAGACAGAGCACTGCAGGAAGCTCTCGGGAGCAGGTGAAGACCCGAGCCCTGTATTATTGACACAAGCATGGCCATGTCAGAGATGCCAGTGCCCCAGACCCATGGGAATGACAAGGCCTTCCCTGGGTCTGTCTCAGGAATGGCAAAGTCATCCCCTGTTTGAAGGCTGCTGATGTTGGAACGCATCAAGTACAGCTTGGGTAACAGCAACCAGAGAGACTGTTTCCCTGTAGAGTCTAGGTAGCCCACACCTGATCATCCATGTCAGATACAGTAGACATGCTGAGTTCCCAGGGTGTTGCTGGTCTCTGTCCATCTGAGGACATGGACCACCCAAACCTCTGTATGCATGTCTTTCATCTTGCCATGCCTCGTTGTCCAAGCCAGGGCAAAGTTGTGCGGATAGATCATGGCAGGGCTTAGAAGGAAAGGAGAAAAATCTTGTTTGTCAAATAAACGTTCTGTATGAAGTTTGTGTCTTTTGAGCTAGTCTTCCTGTGATTCCTGCTTTTCCATTTCAAAGAATAACCACCACCACCACTGCAAGATGCAAGAGGAAGGTCCGTTCCCACTGAGCGTGGGCTCCTCATTACCAACATCATTGTGTTCAGAGGAAAACCATGTAGAGCAAAACTAAGTTGTTTTCAAAAGCCCCCTCCCCTGGCTTTGTCTAAATGCATTGCTCAACACAGACACAACTGTGTGTGCTCTTTTGCTTCTAGAGGGTTCCATTTTGTTTGAAAACTATTGGTTCTCTGACTGGCCAGAGAAACCTCTTACCTTGTGAAGTTATTCCCACCTAACACTGTTAGTGTCGTCTCTCTGATTAGTCCAGATGATTGAAAGAATCCGGATCAAATCCCCAAAGAACCTGAACATCAGAGCAAGTAGGATTGTATCCTGCCTTCATGTCTACGCAGCAACTCAGCCAGCGGTGATAAGATGCGGGCAACAGAAGGTCTGTAACCAGCAGTGATAAGATGCGGGCAACAGAAGGTCTGCGGGGAGCTGGAATGATCATTTGGTCAGAAGTCACCAGTGGATGCTTATGTGCCTAAGTCTGGAAGAAAAATCTGCTACGTGGCCAAATTCTATACAGATAGGGATAATTTGATTGCCATGAGTATGCCAGTACTAGGACTGAATCATATTGCTACTTAGTTGTCTACTGTCAAGTCCTATGTAAAGTTTGACCCACCCCCACCCCCGGTAATCTTCAAGATGCAGCTATCATTTTTATTAAGCCCTTTGGAGATCTTCAGGGTCTGCCACCTTATTCTCTCTTTCTCTCTCTCTTTCTCTCCCCCTCCCTCCCTCCTTCCCTCCCCCCTCTTTCTCTCTCCACCCCCCCCACCATGGAACATAAGATCACAACCTGTTTACCTTTTTGCGAAAGTCGACCCTCCTTTTTTATCCACCTCCACCCCAGGATTTGTGGAATGGGTCTTAGCCTTACCTGTTTCTTTTGTTCCTTGAAAGACAAACATTTATCCTTTGTCATTTACTGATTTTGAAACAGATGGCAGCAGAATTTGTAACTGTGGGAAATTTAAATGTGCCATTTTGTAAGTCTTCATGAGTTCTTTCCTATTCTCCACACAGTGGTTCTGTAGGTTCTCTTGTGCCTCTAAGCATCCCCTTTCCAGTGATCTCAGCTTAGCCCTTGAGCTCTCCTGCCTTTCTACAGAACCTCGGCACATAGGCAAATCAGGCAAAGAGGTGACCAATGTCTGCCAAAGCTGGTAGGATTCTTATGTTAACATGCGTTGAGTGTGGGATACAGGTCCCAGTAAACAGAAGCACTTGTTGAAACACCTAGTATAGGAGTTGGATGTGGTGGTAGTTTTTGTTACCCCGCCTTAAGTTCTAGGAATGAGCTGAGCCCTCAATTCCGTGGATGAAACACACACACACACACACACACACACACACACACATTAATTTAGTTTTTAACCTGCCTTATGGCTCAATTGCTGGATGTTTCTGATCTCCTGCCTGGGGAAATGGCCTATGGCCACTCAGCAGGAGATCTCACATGGCTGGTCAGCTGGTCACCCTTTCTCCCTTGGAATCATGGTGAAAATCCTCTCTCCCCTGCATCTGCTAGCTTGCTTGCAGGGACCCGGAAGTCCTGCATATTCCACCCAGCTCATTGGCTGCTAGCATCTTTATTGATGGGTCAAGAACCAATTGGGGAACAAGACCTTAGCATCAGAACCACCTACGGTTGGACAGATAGTTCAGTGGTTAAACGGCACATATAGTCCTGGCCTTGAGTTCTGTGTCCAGCACCCTTATCAGGCAGCTCATAACTGTCTGAAGCTCCAGTTACAGGAGATTTGATACCCCCTGTTCTCATACATAGACATGTGTATGTACATGTAAATAAATAAACAAAAAGAAATACCTAGTATAGAATTTTGTTATGATTTTTGCTTTCCCAGGGACTGGAACACAAAGCCACATGGCCTGGGATGGACAAGCTGTCACGCTGTTGGGTGTAGACTCTTGCAGTCATCTTGGATAGCCTGTGTATTGTTACTCAGTATATCCAATATGCTTTCTTCCCCTCTAAGGAGCTCCTTCCCAGGGGCTCCTCAGTTCTCTGCTGAGGATGACCGGACTACACAGCCTCTGGGAGTGGGTAAAATGTGGGTTTGTTCCCAGGAGGATGCTTAACTCTCAAGAGACTTGCATCAAGCTCAAGATGGCAGTTCAGCTTCTGAGAAACCTGATCTCTAAAAGGGAAGGTGAAAAGTCAGGCTAAGTCTGAGCTCCTGCCCTGGCCATCCTCGCCGGCTCCTGCCCCGGCCATCCTCACTGAGCTCCTGCCCCGGCCATCCTTGCGGGCTCCTGCCTCAGTCATCCTCGCTGAGCTCCTGCCTCAGTCATCCTCGCTGAGCTCCTGCCTCAGTTATCCTCGCTGGCTCCTGCCCCGGCCATCCTCGCTGGCTCCTGGTTTTGAAACGGTGAAATCATCCCAATGGCTCATTGCTTTTCATTTGAAAGCATAGGGCTCACCAAACCTCCTTTCTGTATCAGAAGTAATATGACTGAGGCTTTGTGTCTTGACGGGCTGTGAAGGCCTATCATATGAGCCATGTGTTTCCAGCACCAGGGACTCTTGGATGGTTTCTGATTGTTACCTTTGGCCCTTGTCACAATGCAGATGTGACTTTCTGAGGACATTTCTTCCATACTTTAAGAGAACAATTTATCAATTACTAGGTACTCTAATATAAATTCAGAATTTAGTGGGATCTAAATAAATGAGATTTTCTCATTTGTGACTTTCACATTGAGTTGGTATATGGTAAATCTTAATGGGACTATTATTCAGAATAGAGCAGGTTTTTTCATAACTATAAAAGTATAATGTACTTAGGAAAAAAAATCTTCTCTGTAGAAAAAACAAGGAAAACCAAACTGCAGATGTCATGAATGTGTTAGACAAAGATAAGAACCAAATTTGCAGTAAGTAAAACATTTCCTTTGTCAGCTGTTAAGTGTTTGGTTTTGAAACAGTGTTATCAGTCAGTGATCAAGAGAACTCAGTGCTGTAACTATGGGTCTCTTTGTTACTGTATCTTTTTCCTAGCTCTGCTCCTTCCAAATTCATCCCATCTTGATTGCACTTCTCCAAGTCTTCAGACATCCTGCGATGCAGTCTCCAATGGCGGCAGGAGGTGTTTGTGGCAGGTTCCTCGCTGTTAACTGTTGAGTCCTGCCTCAAAGTGAGTCGGTTTATGAGTCCGTGTGTGGAAAGTACTCAGAGATCCTTTTGTGAAATGAAAGATCCGAGTACACCGGATTCTTGCTTCCTCTTATTCGTCTTTTGTCAAGCGCCTGGTACCACAACGATATTCACTGAGTAAATAATAAGCCGAATGAAACACACTTCCGTCTCCATTTTAATAATGTACTATTCATACTTTTTTTTTTCTGGAACAAAGAATCATTGTGCGAAGTGGCTCTGCCAATATTAGCCTGATATCTTATTGCAGGCGGAATGAAGAGATAAAATGGCGAGGCCCAGGAACACTGATAAAGTCTCCTTTCAAACAAAAGTGAATAGGGTAACAACACAAACGGTGGAAAGCCAAGATACAGTTTAGTGCCATTAAAGGACCGTGAATGTATGCGCTCAGTTATCCCAGTACTTGCCCTGGTTATAAAATGCTGAGATGCCCAGAGGAAAATCATAATTATAGTTTCCTGAGCAATTCTCTGTTGTTTTTGGAAGGCTATTGTTCTCTGGTGTGATCGCAGCCTTAGGAGAGGCTGACAGAGATGTTTAACAGAGAGCAGAACTGTTGCCAGCCATTTCCAGGGGGAATTGAGCTACCAAATATTTTTCTCAAATTATAGAAAATTGCCATTTGTAGAGTCCACACAGCATTTAACTTCTTAATTTAGGATTAGACATCTGTAACTTATTGTTAGGACATCCGGAGGGTTTGCAAAACTACAATATGAATATATCTTTCAGTTTTGTCCTATAGCATCTCTGAAGAAAATTGCTTTGGTCTCGTCTGTAAAGAGTTGCTGATGGCCAAAAGAACCACTCTGTAATTTTACAGCTGAAAAGATGAGGTCTTGCCCAGGGCAGTGTTGACATGTTTTCACCCAAATTCGCCACCACTTGACCAGGGACTCTGACAGTGGTTACCCTTATGGCTGCTGCCACAATTCCAACTGGATCTAGCAGACAGGAACCTCCTCTCTCATGCCTCCAGCTTAGCTGAAGACTAGGGCAGTATAGTAATAAAAGCTTTGGAAGCCAGGATTCCCATTGCTTCTCTCTCTCTCTCTCTCTCTCTCTCTCTCTCTCTCTCTCGCTATTACCGTTCAGGCATGGGTGAGTTGATTTTAAATTATAGTCATAAGGATCATTTGATGACTAATAGAGTCTAGAGGCTTAGAGTTTTCGAAGGATGGAGAGAATTGTAAGACAATTTGGATCTTTCCTTTGTAATCTGTTCAGATTTGTTTCAGTTCCGTTTCTTCAGTTAGGTCATGATGGCTTCCAAGAAAAGGCTGCGTTGGAGCTGAGCATTGAAGGATGGCAAAGATGATCCTGGACTAAGACTCAACGGGCTAAAAGAATGGTATGGGCAGTAGAAGTTGATGGTGTGGCCTTGCCCAGAAGTACAGAGGAAGCTAGAAAAATTCCACAAGTTGTTGGCATGAGTGTGGTTTTCTCTCGAAAGCCATCTCTGATGTGCAACACTAGACTGATTGCTGTTTATCTACACTTCCAGAATGTTCTGTTGTTGACTCAAGGTAGCAGGACATGGAATTATGTTCTTATTGATACACCTTCACTGTTTTAAGCCCCATACAGATAAGACTTTGTCTTGACCACATTTGTGTTCTTCTGGATAGTGGTAGACAGACACTCAAAAGTCCTTTTCCTTAAATCAGCAGTTCTCAACCTAGTTCCCGTTTTGGGGTCGAACAATCTATCAGAGGGATCTAAGACCGTCTCTATATCAGATACTTACATTATGATTCATAACAGTAGCAAAATTACAGTTATGAGGTAGCAAAAAGATTGCTTTATTGTTGGGATCACCACAACATGAGAAACTGTATTAAAGGGTTACAACAGTAGAAAGGTTAAGAACCATTGCCTGAAATGATGTCTTCAAATAGTTTGATTATCTGCAAAGACCTCAGAATAGCTTATATAACTGTTCTAAAGGCACCAAGCAGATGAGTGCCAAATGTAGGTGCATTTTATAATTGAGCTATGAAAAATAAAATATGTATTTGGTATTACAAAAAGAACAGAATAAAAAGTACTAAGTGAGTTAGTAATTCTGTTGTTGTTGTTGGATGCACCTGAATGGAAGTTAGCTACCTAATTGCTAAAAGAACTTCTTTATGTAGGAGTTGTGTCTGGTAGGTGACTTGTCAGCATAAGGCATTTTTAGTGGTACCACAAGTATAGACAGAACCCTTACACAAAGATTACATTGGAAAGAACTGTGAACTTGGAGTCAGAGAGCATGGCGCCTCACCCTAAAAATTGCTAGTCCCTGGGAAAGCTGTGATCTTCAGGTTTCTTATCTGCACTCTGAAAACCATTGCACTCATTTGGCTTGCCTTGCAGAGCTGTGAGGATCAATAAGGTGATATAGATGTGAGACAGTGAGCCGCAAAGAGATCTTCTTCTTCTCCTTCACCCTCCTCCCCTTTATTCCCCTTCTTCCCTTTCTCCCTTTTCTTCTTCCTCCTCTTCCTCCTCCTCCTCTTCTTCCTCCTTCTCCTCCTCCTCTTTTTCTTCTTCTTCCTCCTCCTCCTCCTCAGGAAATCTGAATGCTTCACTATATTTTTGTTCTTTGGTTGAGTGACAGGTTAAAGACCTTAGCACTCTTGATCTGATGCTCAACCCATTACTGATTATACTCTGCCACTGCTTTCTAATATGATAGGGATAATAATTCAGATTGGAAGTTAAAGAATATAAGGCTGTAAAAGTTTGTCCTTGGCTGAATATTTGATACCCTCTGGTGTTTCACATAGCTTTGTAGAATTAGTCTCCAGGCTGTTTTCTTGTACAGCTTTCTGACAGTACATGGACAGACATATCTGGTGACAGATTCTGCCTGTGCTATGCTGACATTCAGGTGGGTGTTGTTCCTCAGCGTGGTTCTTTGCTCTCGGCTCCTTTCCAGGCTGTGGAAGGCTGGCTTTGGTCAACAGATTGAAATACCTGACCAGATTTCATTCAGAGTGGTTTCCTTCAGTCTCTGTGAGAAGAGGAAGGGCATTTGTTATTTCTACCCTCAGTATTTTGATGACATGTGAACCTGATAGAAATTTGTCGTCCCTTTGTCTTTGCTCATGACAGGTTTATTATATTTGATCTTCAAAGCCCAGAGAGTAGAGGGTGGTGTTTGATTTCATATACCAGGTAAAATTCACTTTGATTATCATCTTGGAATTGGCCTCACACTCAGGGATGAGAGTCTGTTGTCCCAGATCACCCTGTGTCTTGAATGACCACAGAACCACAAAGTGTGTTTATAACTTACTTATTCAGTATTTGTCAGGAAACTGCCATATTTTGCTGAGTTGTGATTTTCTGATACACTCCATTTAAAATTATTTCTTTGTGTGCATGTGGTAGATTTATATTTCTGACAGGGAAATAGCAATAAAATGTAAGATGAACAACCAGCCAGGGCTGGAACGCATGCTGTATCATTTACCCTGCTGAAATTGGTCATATGTAAATCCCCTTCTTCGCATAATGATCTGTAAATGGGAAAACTGGAGGAACAATGTCAAGCGTGAGTCAGCCACAGCACATTGAATACTCTTGAGAGTCAAAATGTTTTTCTAAATTTCAAATCTTCCTCCTTCAAATTTGGCTATGGAGCTGGGGTCCTGTCTAGCGCATCCTTCAGTTTATAAAATACTCAGGCCATTGTGGAATTAAAGTTTGACGAAACAAACAAGCAGAGAAACACAGAACTATGTGGCCACACATTTTGTCAAGTGCACAGGAATGCATGTACAAACTCATCTACATATCGCACTGGCTACATGGAAGTCCCAGTGGTCAGAGTGGGATAGCAGGGGCCTGAAGCTTTATATAGTCCAACAATACTGTTCAGTTTCTTTTGTGCAACTCTGAGAATTTATGAAGATGGAAGTCTCCTTGAAAACAATGAATGCTGTCCAATTGTGAGGGGCTCATGAATCACCCATGGATTTAGGATTAAGAATTAACATGTGGGAGACATAGATAAGTGAGTATATAGTTATGTTAGCATACTGTGCTCTCTCTCTCTCTCTCTCTCTCTTTGTACCTAGAAGAGGAGTGGCCCCACTTTCCACTCAGGAGAGGGTCCTACTCTCTTACCAACAGTCTAACTGTTGTTCCTCAAAACTTACAATAAATGTTTGCTGTCTTGGCAGTGATTTTATGGGGTAGGCAGAAAAAGGAACATTTTAGCTGGCAAGAAAAGATGCTTGATTTGCGGTTAGGAATTTAGGAATTTTGTAGTTCCTGGTTCATCAGTTTTAGTTATATAAACTGGACATTTGTTACCCTTTGTAATTGTTATCTTGGAGACTTACTGCCTCTGTCTGCTAACCTAGGCCTAGTCCTGGAAACTTCTAGCCTCTGTATAATATAATATATGGCTAGAATGCTTTCAGTCTCTAAGACTTACTGCTGAATAAGCTCACCCTTCCTAGTTCTTTCTGATCTCTGACTGGTTCAGCTCAGCTGTTCTGGCTCAAACTCCTCTCTGAGCTGACTGATTTAATCTGGATTCTCTTGGTTTCTCTTGAATTGCTCTGCTTGGCCCATACTAACGCTGGCAATCTGTTCTAATCTTCTGGCTCCTGCCCCTTCTCTGGCTTGTCTGTCTTCACCTGTGTCTAGCTTGTTCCCTCTGCAGCCTGTCTGTCCATCCGTCCTAGCCTCTCCCTGCTTTCTACACTGCTCTCTCTTAAGTCACCTCTCCTTCACCTCTGTTGAGTTCAGCATGTCCTGTTCTGTCAAATCTTTCTCTGATTCATCACTTTTTCTGCTACTCAGTTAGACATCACGTTCAAAATGTGGGTGCCTCTCTCTACAAACTAACTTTACCTTCATTGTTTGGGATTAAAAGTGCATACTAAGGGTGTGTCTGTATTCCAGCCAGAGGGAGTAAAAGTGTGTCCTAAAGTGGAGCCACACCACAATTAGAAACGGGGTTTTCTAGTAAACAACACAATCTCAGGGTTTACAATATGATCAAATATCCTGCAATAAACCTTCTCAGGTTCCATGTGTTTTAATTTATAAAGTCAAAATGATGATACTTGAACTCTGGGAATGTAGCTCAGGGTAGATGTGGCATGAACAAGACCCTGGGGTCTGTCCCCAATACCACAGAAGAGGAAGTGGGAAAATGTTGTATCTGTTACATCAACCTCATGTAGAGAGAGGGAACCTTATGCTGGAAGAGAAAAGGAATAGTGTTACAAAATAATAAAGATTTTCACAAGCCACAGTGCTCTAGAAATACAATGCATTGTCATTAGTATATCTGCTACAGAGATATTTCTGAAACTGACAAATGTGATAAGTAGGTCTCCAGTTATGTCTAGAGCATCATTGTGGTTCCTGAGAGGTGAGAGGGCAACTATAGTCAGAACAAAACAATCAGATGGCACCCCTCTGTGACCTCAGTTTTAGAGACAAATCCAGCATCAGAAACCTCTTCAAAAATCTTCAATGTATTGGCAAGAGGCAAATTTATAAATTCAGAGATAGTCATCAAAAAACAAAACAAAACAAAACAACCACCACCACAACAAACCCCTATAAGCCAGCAGTTTGATTATTTACTTAATTTACTAGAAGGAGATACCCTTGTTTAAAAGTGATGGATTTATTTGCTTTACTCGAATACTGGTTAAAAAACAACCCAGGAGGTTACGACATACCTGCCAGAACCTAGCCCCCATTTCCTGTCTTGGCTTCTTGCACCTCCCATGAGCAGTGGCTGAGGCTTAGCTGGGAGCAAGGCAGGAAGGAAGGCGATAGGTGTGGGGATAAGGGAACCCATGTTGGGAGCTGAAGTGCTGGGTTTGAGTCCCTACTCCTGGCTTCACTTAAGTGACTCTGGGACAATGGACTGTCTTCTCAATTAGTACCTCAATTAGGAAGGCAGTACAGCTCTAAGCAAGAGCTCCCGGTAAACCGGAAGGACTCAGCCATAGAAGGTACTGTTTTTAACCGTCCTATTCCTCAATGTATGTGTTTGTTAGTGAAATGAGCAAAGGGAAGTGGCAACACCATATTGCATTTCTACAGATTGCCTGCCGAGTTTGCTTCCTAGTGACGCACATGTCAGAGTGCTTGGCTGCCTGATGACGGCTGGGGAGGGTATGTATGCCTAGAAGTAACAGATCAAAACTGAGCCAAGAGTTCCGCTCTGGCTGCAGAAGGGAGAGCGATCTTCAATGGCAATTTTTCACATCTTATACTTAGCAAAAGGTGGATTTTTCCCCCCAGAAAAAAATTACGTTTGATTTTTCTAGAAGTTGTCACAAAGATCCCATCTTCTGCAAGAATGAACACCCATTTGCTCTCTCTCAATTCTATCCGGCCCACCCCACCCCCACCCCCACCCAGACCTCTTACCCAATGTTCACTGCTGCATTTTATGTTCAGCTATGGCAGCTACCCACACAGATGGATCCTGGTGGGTCACAGAGGCATTGTATCCACAGGAACCAGAGAAAAGGCAGGCAGTCTTTGCTTTCTAAGCCATGTGTTTGCGATGTGGCCAGACTGGCTAATGAAGGTATTTCGTTCCAGTTATGACACTTAGAAACACACAAGGCAGGAGCTGTTAGCTTTCAACCAGACACTGGAATGCAGAAGGATGCCCAGCAGGAGTCACTGGGATCCTTCACCCTTTTGTAACCAGCTCCCAGAATCCTGCCCCATGGGCCAGCTCCCAGACAAACTAGAAAGCAAACCCTTGAAATGGGGACGTTGTTTTTCCTTTGACAAACATGTACTACATACCAGCTACTCTGCTAAGTCCTAAAGAAACGCCCAGGCACATAAGGCACAATTCCTACTTTTAGTAAGTTAGTAGTGTAGTAAGTAGAAAAGACACAGGTGGATAAAAATTACAATATGTGGTACATCCCATTTGAAGTCGTGAGTTCTCCCTAAGTGTAAAAGGAATCTTTGATCGGTGTTGTACAAGATGCTTCAAATTCTCCTACTTGGAGAAGATCAGGTGGGCATCCAGGCAGAGGCACTGGCAAGAAGAAAGATAGGGAAGCAGGAGGAGGTGAAGGGCGTGCTGGTGTCTTATTTGGAAAGTCAGGGTGAAGAGGTTGGGATGGGCGGGATCTTAGAGACGCCCGGGAGCAATGCGAGGGACCGGGAGGCTCACGACCGAATTTAAGACAGCTTATGGTGGAAATCACAAACCTGCAGGAAGTCCATCTCACCGGGCTATGCTGGTGATTTATACTGTCACATCTGTGGTTGGGATGGGCGCTCTGGGGCGTAGGCTGATTAGTGAGGACGAGGAAAGTAAGGGAAGCCGGGAGGTCCATTCGAGGTTGAGACGCTGCAAGCCAGCTTGAGCAGACAACGTTGATAGGTACAGCGGACTAATGAGCAGCTTGGAGAAGCATGGAGCCTGCCTGCAGTCCGTATGCAGGATGGACAGAAGGCTGCTGGAATGGGCAGCGCTGTTCACCTGACGGACAAGGGGAGATTGGGAGTGGGTGCTGGGATTCAGACCCTGACTCTTCCCAAAGGTTCCTGAATCCGTTTGGTCCACAAGGATGATGCTGTTGAGAAGAGGTGAAACTTTTTCCGAATAGGAAATCTTCAGGTCATTGGGAACACATCGTTGAGGAATCCCGTGGGATCCTAATCCTTCCCGCGTTACCTTTTTGCTTCTTGGCAATAAGATGAGTGGCTTTGATTGGCTGTGAGTCCCTGCCTTGATGTACCAGTACCTTGTTATAGTCCAAAGCAATGGAACCAACTTACCATGACCCAGACCCTCAAAATGGTGGGGCAAAACCAGATTTGTACCTCCCTCTTTCTTGTGGAAATATTAAAAGAGAATACCCGCAAACTCTGCGCGGGTTCCGAACCACACTCCCGTGATCTTGCCAACCTGTCAACTGCCCGGCGGTCCGCAGAAGAGCTCACACCGGGCCTCAGGGCTCCTGCCCGGTATAGTCTCATTCGGCGGTCGTCCCTCTGTCTGCCATCTCTCTGGTGAGGGACCCCAAGTTCCTCTCACTTCCACACATCGCCTCACCACCCAATTACCCGGTAGAAGCACGACTCTTAAAGCATAATAGTTAACCAATTAGATTTATGTATCAATAAAATCACAATTCACAAGATGCCAATAAATAATCTCAGAACCAAATCATAAAGTTTTATCCCTATTATTCTAACCTTTTGATAACATCACGTTGGTCTCCATTCCTTCCCTCTCCTGCAATCTCTCTGTCTCCTTCACCCCTACCTCTGCCTCCACTCTTCTGTCCACTCACAGACCCCCCCACTGCCCCACTGCCCCAATGCGATTGGACAGGGGAAAGGAAAGTCCTGCAGCGCCTCTTTCTCCTCTGTGTGCTTCAGATGCACTGCGCGTGTGACTGTGCATGCGGAGGCCAGAGGTCCATGCTGAGGAGCTTCCTCTGAGGTTCTCCATCTTACTGTCTTGAGACAGGGTCTCTCACTGGACGTAGAGCTTATTGATCGCGTAGACTGTCTTGCCACCACAGCTCAGGGATCCTCTTGTTTCTGTCCCCCAGTGTTGGCGCACAACCAGCTTTGTACATGAGTGTAGGAATCCAAACAAGGTCCTCCCTTCACCACCTAAACCATCTTGCCATGTCCTCCTCTCTTTATAAGTTGGCTATCTGAAGTATTTTGTTATAACGACAGAATGCTGACTAATGCAGGAGAACCAAGCAGTCTAGGGACCCAGAGGAAGGAGGGTGGTTGGGACATGACTGTCAGCTCCGCCTCTCAGCACAGTGGTTCTTGGCAAGTATTTGATTCAATGGCTCCGAATTGGTCAGCAGGCCTGACTAACCTCTGAGGTACTTGAAGATACCGCTGTAGCTCTCCCTTTGCTTCCTCATCACTAGCATAAAACCATTTCAACATTGTTGATTCTTCCTGCAAGAGCCTTCAATAATGATTTCTCTGCATTCTCTCCCATTTTCCCACATCCTCTTAAAATGCAAAGCCCCAGGCTAAAACCAAACCATGCGTCTTTCTCAAGTAATACTTGTAATTATAGATTTTATGTACGCCAGACACACTTTATTAAAGATTACTTTAATTCCCTCATTTGGTGCTTTATAGTTATTAAATGCCTTTTCCTGAGAAATACAGTACAATTTAAAACTCGTGGATATTTATCTGCCCACTCAGCGGTTCCTTGCAATGATATATTTACCAGCCCTATTGTCAGAGATCAAGAACTTTCCTCAGTTGATTATCTCAAGTATTTTTTTTAAATATTTTATATTTTTTGATTTTTCGAGACGGGGTTTCTCTCTATAGCCCTGGCTGTCCTGGAACTCACTCTGTAGACCAGGCTGGCCTCGAACTCAGAAATCCGCCTGCCTCTGCTTCCCAAATGCTGGAACTAAAGTTATGTGTCACTACTGCCCAGCTTATCTCAAGTATTTTTGTTGTACTGACAGGAAGCTGACTATCCGGTGGGTAACCGACCAATCTGGGGACCTAGAAGAAGGGGTGGGAGAGGATGTGACTCTTCAACCCCACCCCTCAGCACAGTGGCTCTTAACCAGTATTTGACTCAATGGCTCCAAATTGGGAAGGACCACCCAGAGTGCTAGTCCTCATATGACCAGGGTGGAGAATCCCCGGTCTTCTTAGTGATTCTGTCACTGAGGGCTTTTGCCCCAATTATTCAAATTATGTTGGGAATCTACTTTGATCTATCTGGTACTTAGGTTTTTGGAAACTTTAGGTGGACATCTGTCAGCGGTGAGTGCCTCAACACAATGTGTGTGGTGACTTCCTTTAAGAGAGGAAGGGTAGAGGAAGAAGACACTAAAGAGAAGTCAGAATTGGCCATTTGTTCTGCCATCTTCACAAGGGAGTTCTTATAAGCTCTTAAAAGTCTAGGAAATGAGCTGAGGACTGGTAGGTAGGTCTGTCAGTTCAAGAGATATACTGGTAAAGTAAACGTTGCTGCTTGTGGAAACAGGTAAGCCTCAGATCTCAGTGACTGGATGCGGCAGTTTTTACCTTGCTACATTGTAAGCCAATGAGGATGGGTGGGGTGGAGGTGGGGGATGCTGGGTGAGAGAAGAGGCGTGTCTCTGTTCCATGCTGTCATTCAGAGACCATGGTTCCCTTGTTTTGGGTTTGTTCCCTCCTGGTCCACAGAGTCCCTTCCATTTAACTGGCAGATAAAGAGAAAGCAAGGGTCTCGAGTGGGACATTTTGGATCAGGTCTGGAAGAGACTCCTAACATCGGGAACACGGGTTAAAGTACTCCAGGTGATTGTGAGGAGGACGGCAAACGCGGTCCAGATGGGTGCTTGGGAAGAAGAGGACACAGACGGGTGTCGGTGGTGAGCAGGGTTTGGATGTTTTGGTTCCAAATGCAGTACTAATTACTCAGGAGAATGAGCATGCAACCTCATGAGGTAATGAGCTGCTGGTCCCTGGAATGTAGGTTGGAGAACAAATTCTTGCCATTTCTGCCCTGCAGTTCTATAATTACAATTCCCCCAAAGTATAGCTGTTGTGCTTGCAGTTTCTCTGTGGTTCAGAATGCTTGGTTCATATTACTGTTGCCTCTTCTGTGAATGGTCTGATTTCTCTCTCTCTCTGTCTCCCCACTCTCTCTGTCTCTCTGTCTCTCTCTCGCTCTGTCCCTCTCCATCTTTGTCTCTGTCTCTCTGCCTCTCTGTCTCTCTCTATCTTTCTCTTTCTGTCTCTTTTTCTGTCAACCCCTCCCTTCTCTCTCAGTGATAGCAAGCTGGTGTTCAGATGTTGCGGTGTCCTTGGTGGTCTGCAGGCAGGATCTAGGGAATGACCTCTTTGGAGGGAGTTTTGTGTTCAGGAGGATGAATGTGTGGCCCATTGCTGGTAGATATCACTCTGAGGACAAGATGCACTCATGGGGTCCTTTGTACTAGTTCAGTAACAGTAAGAAGGACACAATTACTGTCACAGTAATAGTCGAGGATCCTAATCTTGTGACATTCCAGGAGCCATCAGAGACCACGGAGAGGACACTTTTGTTCTGTATGCGAAGAGGAGCCGGCAAGTCATGCAAAGGCTTTGTTCTTAACACAACCCAACCAGCATTGGCATCTTATCAGGCAAACCTGGGCCTCCTAGATCCTTGCTCCAGGATACACTCTGGCCTCCATCCATAAATACCAGAATTCTTGTCTGTCTTCAGTTATTCAAACGGCCTCATCCAGATCTATGAACAACATGCCTTGTTGGAATCTTCCAGACGAGGAGCAGTATGAGGCAGGAGACAGGATCAGGTTCTGCTTTTGGCTCTGTATGATTTGGGGTCTGTGGATGGGCCTTAGGTTTCTCATAGAGACGCTGAGGAATTTGTATTAGATAAGCAGTTTCCTTGATCCTGAGAGGGAGGCCCAGTACCTTCTAGATGTCATCTAGGAACTGTACTAGAGATGAGCAATGATGCTCAGCTCAGCCATGTTATACATGGATTCCTGAGGGGAGAGAGAGAGAGAGAGAGAGAGAGAGAGAGAGAGAGAGAGAGAGAGAGAGAGTAGGACAGAGGTTGATATTGGATGTTTTTCCCAATCACTTCTCACCTTATTTTTCCATTTTTCTATTCCTTAACAGTTTCACATTCTATAATGAATAAAAGGAATTTAAAGAAATTTAGCTTCAACCCCCAGTACCCTCTCTCACTTCTGCTCTTGCCAAATCTCTTCTTCCCAACCACTTCCCTTGCTACCTCCTTATAATTTTAATTTTAAGACAGGGTCTCACAGTGAACCTGGAGACAGACTGCTTAGTTGGTGAGATTGGCTGGTGAGTGAGTCACAGGATTCCTCTGATTCCTGACTCACTTCCCCAATATTAGAATTTGTTTTTACCAATATGGGTCCTGGGAATTGAACTCAAGACATCTTCTTTGCACAGCAAGTATTTTACAGACTGAGCCATCTCTCCAGCTCCCTTGTTGACTTTTTCTGGAAGGTTCTTTGTCTTAAAATGGCTTTAAATCCACCAGGGAAGACCATCTCCAATCTCTGAGTCTCTTTCTATCTTTAAATGTTTGTGTCTTATTAAAATGTGCTTTACGGACTTCATTCTTGAGCTTCATATAGGGGCCAATGAAAGAAGACACAAAGCTGTGAAAAAAATCACATCCCAAGCCAAAGGTTGCCATCACCTGGCAGTGGGCTCAAGTGCTGCTAAAGATAAGCAGCAATGTAACAGAAGGAGGGATGTTTGATAGGGACTGTGTGAGTCAAGGGTTTTGTTGCTGTAACTAACACCTGAGAGAGCGACTTCAAAGGAGAGCTCTGTTTTGGCTTCAGTTTCACCAGGGTTTCAGTCCCTGGTGACCCAGAGCATCATGAGGGAAGATGCGGCCAAGCACAGTTGACAGCCTCAGGAGAACCAGGAAGCAGAGGTTAGGCTGTAATAGCAGACATTCTCTGCTTACACAGGATGGGTCTCCAACCTCTTGGATGGAACTTCCTCCTTCAGTCAGCTGTCTCTTGAAACACCCACAAACACAACCAGAGTGTGCTTTACTCACTTCCTTCATGTCTCTCCAACCCATCAAGATGAAAGAGGAATCACCACGGTGCCAACCCATAGCATGTCAGAGTGTGTCAGTCGGAGGCAAGGTCCTTAAGGAGGTAACTGTGTGAACAGAGGCTCGTAGAATGGACCTTGACCCAACATAACTGATATTCTTGTGAGAAGGAGTATGAATGCAGAACTGCATGGTGTGAAGACCACAGAAAGATACAGTGAGAGGGTGGCCATCTACAAACAAAGGAGAGAGGCCCTCAGATGGAACTCATCCCACCAATAACTCAATCTTGGACTTTCAGCCTCCAGAGTCATGGATTGATGGATTTCTGTTGTCCACGCCACTGAGCCTGTCATATTTTGTCATCTCTGTCCAAGGAAATTGAGGAGGTTGTGTGTGTGTGTGTGTGTGTGTGTGTGTCTGCAGAATCACCAGGGTTGGTAGAGAATGTGGCACAGCAGAGTTAGCACAGCTAGGCCTAGAAGGGGAGGAGCTTTCTAGCCAACTGGTTGATTCTGCATGAGACTGCTGTCTCAGGGTTACCAGATGTTTTGGGTTTTAAAGTGAGGTCAGGTCATTTTGCTTTTATAATGTGAAATCTCTGTTTTTATGACTCAACGTGGACAACTAAATTGGAGGGCAGAGTTTGACCTGCAGATCATAAGTTTGTGACCCTAAGATGAAGGGAAGAGTTTAGAAATAACCTCATAATGCCGGCTAAAACTAGAAAGGAAACTTTGAGAGACAGAAACAAAGTCAGAAGCTGGAACAGTTTTCAGGGCCCACCCTGCTGCTCAGTTTTGAGTTAGGTCTCAATTCCCATCAAGCCAGGGACTAATTGGTACCTTCCAACATGGGAGACTAGAGACTTCAAGTTGGAGTACCATCTCCCTGACGCTAGAGGTTACAGCTACTTTCTACCTGAGCATTTCTTGCCACTGAAAACTGTGTGATATTTCTAAAGTTATAAATAATTGAATGTAACTAATGATTTAAGTATAAAGAAGTGGGTAGAATATCCCTATGTTTTAGAAAAGCTGTTCAAACAGGAAAGAAAAGAAACAGGAGACACATCAAAACTGATATCATCTGTCTTAGGGTTTTGCTGCTGTGAACAGACACCATGACCAAGGCAACACTTATAAGATCAACATTTAATTGGGGCTGGCTTATGGGTTCAGAGGTTCAGTTCATTATTAACAGGAGCATGGCAGTGTCCAGGCAGGCATGGTGCAGGAGGATTTGAGGATTCTACATCTTGTTCCGAAGGCCGACAGAAGAAGACTGGTTCTCACGGGCTTAGAACAAGGGTCTCATTGCCCATCCCACAGTGACACACTTCCTCCAACAAGGCCACACCTCCTAATAGTGCCACTCCCTGGGCCAAGCATTCAAACTACCACAACATCCAAAATATCGGCAGGAGAGAGTAGAAACTACTACTGCTTTGCTCTTGTGTGGGGGTTGTTGTTGCTGTTGGGTTTCTAGGCTACTTTTTCAGAATGCTCAGGACATGGTGGAACTCCATAATAGCCATGGGCTACCGCTAATAATTACCAAGCCCTTACCATGTACCAGGTGCTTTACACACACAGCCATTTCTGCTGTAACAGAGAATAACACGTTCCAGAAAATTTCACAGTCTGCAAAACTCAGTGTAAAAAAACACATAACAGGGCTTAGGGGAAAAACTGGAACCTACATAGACTATTCAAAGCCATGCAATTCTGATTAACCAAAACAATCATGGCTACCTGTGGGATTGCTTGGACCAGCTTGGCAGTAGCAAAGTTGCTAAGAATCTGCCATGGGGGTATTAAAATACACAAAAGCAACAGAGATGAAAAGCTGGTAACTCCCTAATTAGGCCCTGGCAGGGGCTTGCTGGGGCGATGGGAGTGGAGCTGTAAGTGGTGGGGCTGTTGTTAAGGTGAGCAGAGGAAGTTGGCTAGCTCCCCACAGCTGCAAAGCCACAAGGCTAGGAGTAAGCCTGTCTGAAGAAATTGCCTTGGCTGCTGGTTCTCACTTAAAATTTCCTGCAGCACGACTACAAAGTTCTTGCTACTGCTGTAGGAAGAACCTCTGAGTCCTTCCCCACCCCACCCCCCGACCCCTGCCACAGAAGTTTGTGATACAATTCCCACTATTTCGGAAAACTTCCCTGTTTTGAAGATGAGTCAGGCAGTAGAGTGTAAGCTCCCCAACCCCAGGTAGGAAAGCCAATGCGGCTGTGCGTGCTTGTTATCCCAGATGAGCAGATCCTGGGCTTTTTTTTTTTTTCTATTGTTTATTTGTTTTGCTTTCTAAAAGGATGGACGATGTTCTGAGGAACACTGTCTGGTGTTGACCTCTGGCCTCCACATACATATGCACATATTTAAACACACAACACACACACACACACACAGAGCCTTTATATTTGGATATGCCTTAAACAGCTCAATGACTGGGCCACTTCCTAACTTCCACGGGGCTGATGTACCCTTCTCTGATATTCCTGAATTATTACTTACTAAATCTATATTCTATCTTTGCTTCCGTGAACCCAGACCTGCAGCCCCGTCAGCTGTTTTCCCCAACACCTACATGGTGACTATCTCACTGTCTTCTGCACCTCTTGGGCCTGGTACCTCTCTTTCTTCATTGGCATGGTGGCTAGCTCTCTCCTTCTACCTCAGTCCCTTACCCAAGAATCCTAAAATCTCTGTCTCCATCTCCCTGCCCAGTCATTGGCAACTTTATTTACCATTCAAAACTCACTGAGGGCAGGGTTCTCTCAGTTTTTTAGGTGCAGACATGTGGATTCTTGTGCAATTTTGAAGACCAGATTAACATAATACAAGCAGCATTAACACACACACACACACACACAGAGAGAGAGAGAGAGAGAGAGAGAGAGAGAGAGAGACAGAGACAGAGACAGAGACAGAGACAGAGAGAACCCACCTGCACTGGGCACACAATGAAATGTTATACCCATAGATTAGCATCATGCTTTGTTTCATTTAGATTTCTCATTTCTAGGAGTCACAACAATCGTAGCTTTCCCATAAACCATGAGTGAAAATTCCCAAGATCCGTTAAAACAGATCCTAAGATTTTGGCCTCAGTAGGTTTTGGGTTGAACCTGAGATTTACACATCTAAGAAGTTCTCATATTATTCTCATGTTGGGGTGAAGGACATGCTTTGAGGACTTTTGTACAGGAAAGTAAGAGCTAGCAGGATCTTGTGGCTTGCTCAGGATTGCTGGGAGAATGGACTCAGAGCTTCACCTTGTGTTTAATGAGGCCTATGCATGAGAAACTGACCTCCGATGATATATCACAGCCGGGAATGTGCCAGGATTGGTAGTTATTTGAATATAGTTAGCTGGTAGGTATGGTGGTTCAGACAGTTAGGGGCTGAGTTTGTAGCAACTGTACCTCCTCTGGAGGCTGAAGTCCTTGAAGTCTATATATTAGTCTACACATTTAGGCATACTGTGATCTCTTTTATAAGACATCTCCCTGGGTTGTTTTCATTTGCTATTTAGGAAACTAAGTTGGTGTATGTTAGAGTTCTGCACCTAGCTTATAACTTTCTCACTACCGTAGCTGGGAGACACACAGCCCCAGCCACGTGAAAGTCCTTCACTTTAACTCTGGCAGCCATGGTCTCCTGTGCTATGGTCTGAAAGTCTGTGTCCTCTAAAATTCATAAAATCCAGATATTCAAAGCCTAGCCCTGTTAGTTGGGTGGTGTTGGTATACGCTTTTAGTGCCAGCACTCAGGAGGCAGAGGCAGGTGGATCTCTGAGTTCAAGGCCAGCCTGGTCTACAGTGTGGGTTGCAGGACAGCCAGGGATACACAGAGGAAACCCTGTATAGGAAAAATACAAACTAATGAACAAAAAAAACCAACAATAATAAAAAGTATAAAAGAAAGAGAGAGAAAAAGAAAAGAAAAGGAAAAAAAAGAAAATAAGAGAAAAGAAAAAAGAAACCAACAGCCTAGCCTAGTCCCTAAGGTGATGATAAGCACCTGGTGACTTTGAGAATGTGATTAGGTCATGAGCCTACAGTCTCTCTGAATGGGATTATTATCCTTATAGAATAGGAAGGACCAAGGGAGGCCATTTGCCCTTTACATCATCTGAGGACATAAGTACGTGCCATTTCTGAGCCAGGAAGTAGCCGTCACCAGCTGCTAAGTCTACTGGGGCCTTGGTCTTGCACTTCCTGCCTGTAGAGCTATGGGAAACGAACATTCGTTGTGTATAAACCACAAAGTTTCTGATATTTTGTTATGGCAGCTTGGGTGGACTAAGATGCCTCTACAAGTAGCCACAGCATCCCCAAAGACTGTGAGAAGCACCAAGATAGAAGTCCACTTGGGACTTGTTCCTGCTCTGGCTTCCTGTGGCCTGCTTCAGGGGTGCATGAGATGAAGGTATTACAGTTGTAGCTGAATGGAGCAGCAGGCTGAATCCTGCTCTTGTACGGATATCAGACACCCCGGTAATTACTTTCAGATTTTAGTTTGGTGCACGGGAGATGTGGCACAATAGAAACAAGACCATTGCCCATTTTCATCATGAGAAACTGCTTGTTTGAGGGCTGTGTAAAGCATTAGAGTGACAGAATTAATCATGGAAGTAGCTTAACAACTCTAACACTTCTAAATAATTCTGATATTTCCCCATCCTGACGGAACCGGGCGAGGCTTGGGCTGTGTCCAAACTTCATCACGGATTGTGTGACACTGGGATGTGGGACCATAAAGGGACAGTTCTTACAGCGCGAACCTCTATTTTGTCTTCCATATGTCTTACGTCCCCATGTTCTAGGGAGGACGGGAATAGTGGTAATGCTGAAGGGTTTCAGATCCTCATGTGTCCCACTGTGCAGACTAGCTGTGTGCTGTGTCATGATGGTCTTGAGAAACTCCCACGGAGTGGATTGTTCTCAATCTTGCCTTTGCTTCAAAAGATCCAGAAACCAGACAGGAGTCTCCTGTTAGTAAGACAGAAAGGGCAGCCTGCCAGATACTGCCTTGCTGGAGCCTAGGTCATCGCAGTGGGAAGCTTGTACTTTCCCCTAACTTCTTACTCACATCCAAAGAAGACATTAAAGTGTAGGAGATAGGACAACTCTGACAAATGACTCCCAAATTCCAGACGGATGAAGGCACTGACAGCAGTTCTAAGACAGATGGCGAGAATAAGCAGAGTCACTTTCAGCTTACGTCATACCCTCCCTTTGTCTTTTTTTTTTTTTTGAGACAGGGTCTCTCTATGCAGTCCTGGTTGTCCTTAAGGTTGTTATGTAAACCACGATGGCCTCAAACCCACAGAGATCCAACTGCCTCTGCTTCCAGGTGCTGGGATTAAAACACACCCAGCTTTCTTCCCCGATTCTGAAAGCCCGTGCCCATGTCAAACAGAACTTCTGAATGTGGTGGGGGGAGAAGGCTGCCTCTTCTGTTTCTCCCCTACCATTTGTGCTTCTGCTTAAACCCCCACTCTGGCTGCTATCTTGCTATTTAAGCCAAGACCCTGTCACTCAGGGAAGTGACTAGAAAGTCATGGGGTGCTAGTAACGGTGCACAACCTATGGGAGTCTTTGAGTTATTCTCTTTTGGTGGACCATTGAATATGGTGATGGTTACAACCACTTTATGGTTATGTTACATTACCTTAGACACTTATCACAGGAGCTACAAGGGGCATTCTCTGCTGGTCTTGAAGTATGCTGTGTTTTGAGTGACTGTGTCTAAAAAACCCAGGAGTCCCTAGATATCGAGGGGAGCTATTGACAAGAAAGCTAGGATCTCAGTTCTCCAGCTCCAAGGGGCTGAATACTGCTGAGAGCTGCACGGGAGCCCTGCTGATGCTCACCTGCAGACTGTGGTGCCCTGCGCAGAGAGACGAGCTCAGCTGTCCACAGATTTCTGAGCGACTATGAAGAAACAGAGGTGTTGCTGGGAGTGGTCACATTGGAGACGTTTTCTGAGGCAGTAAAACAAAATGAATGTGGTGCGTTTGAGTTTCTGGGATGTGAGGAGCTGTGATGGAGACTGAGTGAGAGCCCTGGCAGCCGAACACACTGGGATTTGGTTCTTTGAGAAGAGAAACCAGATAGTGGAGGTCAGAGAATGGCGCAGCCCCAAGGAGACAGGCGTGAAGTCTGTGGGAAGAGGAGCTGGAGATGTGGGAACCTGAGGTGACTGTAAATCTGCTGAGAGTCAACATCTACATGTGAGGCATGAGGGAAGAGGGCTACAGGAGGCCAACGTTTCCCAGGAAACACCCATCCACAAACAACTAACACAACAGACCTACGTCATCTTAGCACAAATTGAAAGGAAGCCATCTTACAGAAAACACTGAGCTGCCCTGCCCTGGTCTATAGAGTAATGTGCAAATAATGTAATTCCATTAAAAGTCTTAGCATAGATTCGTCCCAACTTTGACCATATCTGAGTAATTGAAAAGAACAGTGTAAGAAAAGCCAGAATATTTTGTTTTTTAAAAAAGAACAGTAATAAAGGGAATTCTGCCTTATCAGCAAATGCAACACATTGTAAAAACATAGTACTTGTAATTCTGATAGTATTACATCAGGACTGGGTGAGCAGACAAGTGAATGCCACAACAGAAGTCCAGAACACAGCCAAAACTCTAGATATGTGTATCCTTGTGTATTTATTTTGGAATATGAAAAGAATTTTAGTTCAGCAAGTGAGAAAAAACCCAAACAGAATAGTCTATAAGATTATATTGAACAAAATGATCAACCCACTGGGGAAGCCCCTAGCCTGCCACACACACAGTATTTTAACCAATTTAGTATTTAATTATAAAAGCTGAAATATACAGGTTATATAAATTGTGGAGGAATAATAGTACTGTCTGCGGGTAAAATGTGACATTTCTTTCTCTCTTTTTTTCCTTGACCTGGAATTCTCTATGTAGGTCAGTCTAGCTTTAGACTTACAGAGATCCACCTGCCTGTGCCTCCTAAGTGCTGGGATTAAAGACCTGTGCCACCAAACCCAACCCTCTAGGGAAAGCATTTCTAATTCACTAGCCAGCTTCCCATTGTTCTGACAAAATGCCAGAGAAAAGAAGGAAGGACTTATTTTGACTCACAGTTTCAGGGAGATCAATCTCTGACCACTGGTTCCGCACACATCATGTCAGGGAGATAACATTGGGTTGCTTACTTCATGGTGGCCTGGAAGTAAAGAGATCAGGGAGGAAGGATCGGAGGTCCCAACATCCTCTCCAAGGTGTGCGCCCCTAGCCCCCACTTCGTTTCCTCCAAGTATGCGCCATCTCCTAAAGATTGTACCACCTTCTGACAGTGCCATAGGCTGATGACCAACTCTGCAGCACGCAGTCTTTGGAGACCTTTATGATGCACACTTTCGAAGCGAGCAAGAAGCCAAAGCGAAGATTCATGAAGTGTACTGGATTGTTAGAATTGGTCACACAAACAATGTGAACTTCTGTGCAGTAAACAATTCCACAAACAGTTTGAAAAATGATCTGAGAAAAAGACTTGTAATGTGAAACACTAGGCGTTGTTAGCCTGGGGATTTTGCAAATCAATTAGAAAAAAAATGCAATAAACTAAAAAAAAAAAAAAAAAGAAAGAAAAGAAGAAGAAGCAGTTTAAAAGAAAGTCAGCCAGCCACAAAATACACCACCCATGTTTTGTTTCACCCTGAGTACTCTTTGTACTTTTTGATTCCAGAAATTGTGATTTCTTGGGCTTCCAGGAAGAGCGATGCTGGGGTGATGGCTAGAGTCAAGTTCTTTTCAAGAGATGCATCACACCAAACATCTTTCTGTCAGCCTCTGTTTTCATCCACATTACCCAGGAATTTCCAGTAAAATGATCAGATATTTTTATATTAAACAATGTTACTAAATGGAGATTTTTCACTTCTCTACACATTTACTCTAAAGAATGTGTTAATTAATAATTATACACCCAGATGGCTATAGCTTTATCTTTCCTTCTTTCCTTTCTCTCTCATTTCCTTCTTTCTTTTCTCTCTCTCTCCCTCTTTCTCTTCCTTCCTTTCTTTCTTTCTTTTTTCCTTTCTTTCTTTCTTTCTTTCTTTCTTCCTTCCTTCCTTCCTTCCTTCCTTCCTTCCTTCCTTCCTTTCTTTCTTTCTTTCTTTCTTTCTTTCTTTCTTTCTTTCTTTCTTTCTTTCTTTCTTAATTTCTCTGAGTCAGAGTTTCTCTGTGTGGCCCTGGCTGTCCTGGAACTCACTCTGTAGACCCGGCTGGCCTGGAACTCAGAACTCCACCTGCCTCTGCTGGGATTAAAGACATGTATCACCATTTTCAATGGCTTTTACCTTTTTAGCAAGGTAACTAGTGCTTCTTTTAAGAACATGTACAGTGTTGAGAAAGATATAAAAACTACATGAAAAATACCTTGATCTGGCCCTTCAGAGATAACTTCTACTTTCTTTGTGTGAGAATGGGCACACATTAACACATGTATACTCTTTTGAGCTCATATATTAACGTATATTGTTACAAAAGTAAGTTCATACATTTTCCCCAGTGTAACGATATGTCATGGATGTCTTTTCATGTTAATAAATGCAGGGCTACGTCATCATTTAAAATGGTTACATATTTTCTCAAAGTGAATGAATTGTTATTAATTTAACCCGCCTCCTAGTGATCAAAACTTAGAATTTTTCTTTTGCCATTGTAAAGAGTTCTGTAATTGATTCCTCGTGTAGAACTTTGGCCATGCATCTGATTATTTCTTAAGCATGAGTTCCTAGAACCGAAGTGATTAGTCAGTTGTCCTGAGGGAAGAAAGAGCCAGACTAGAGGAGAAGAGACACCAAGTTATCACAATCACTGTCACCCCAGTCTGTCACCAGCCCAGCCCGATGGGCACATGCAGAAAACAGGTTTAAGTAACAGGGCTTCCAGACCCTCCAGCTGTGAGTTTGCAGAGGACAGATTGCTGTTCCTTCCCGCTCTGAGCCAAACCACGTACGATGGTGACAATCCAGGCAGTTATAGCCCTAGTGTGTATGGACTTGTTTGAATGGACCTTCGAGAATTCCACGGGGAGTCCCGGAAGCAAGGGACAGGGGGATTTTCAGGTGGCTGGTAGAGACGAGTCAGGGAGGCTTGAGTCACTGCTCTTCTGTGATCCTATCTCTAGTCAGTGGCAGGTGAGACCTGGAGAAATTCAGGAGATAATTGCATATGTGAAGAAACAACTCTGTATACCTAATGCCTAAAAAAAAAAAATCCTAATTATGCACATATAGCAATCTTGCCCTTCTATGGCTTCATACTCGAAGGACTATATTGCGGGGCTGTTTTATAGTCTAGAGATGGCGTTTTCCTTCTTTCCGTCTCTCCTTCCGTACACACACAGCCAAGGCAATGCTCTTGAGTTCTCTTGACAGTCATTTGCTAACTCATCCATAAATGATGTAGATTTAAAACCCTTCCACCTTTTTATTTAAAGTTAGCTATGTAGTTAGCTTTCTCAAACGCTGCCGTGAAGCAATTGACGATATAGAGAGAGTGTGTCTGTTATATTTATTCCTACCTCTTATATAGTCCTACCTCTTACATCGTACATTCCCACAGCTAAAATAAACACGGGAGTGAACATGGAAGAATGATAGAAACCCAAGCACAGCATGTGTGCTGTACCTGCCTCTACCCGAGTCTCTCTGCTTTGCCAAAACCAGTCCCATCTACTCAGGAGTTACATAAAGGCTCATTGTTCCCTTTCCTCTTCAAGGGCTGAAAATCAGGTCTATGCCTAGGCAGAGCCGGCCAGGAGAATTTTGTAAGCTTACGTTTGGTTGGTTGGAAGCTAAGTAGGCGACCCTGTTCTGGAGAGCAAGATTAGGAGGCAGTCTACTGAGATGAACTTAGATTTCCAAGTAAAAATGACAACTTCCTCTTCTTTTTCTGAGAAATCACTTTTCTTCTTTCTTCCATCCTGAACTGGGGAAGAGGGAATCTGAGAACCCAGGAACTAACCACACAGGGATGCTAAAATAACCACCTAGCAAAATGAGGCAAGACTGACTCTGAGCGCATTGGGGAAAAAGCTCAATGCTTATCTCCATAATTACTGATAAATAAAGAAGAAAAAGAAAGAATTCTTAGGGTTTTTTTAAAGCCATACTCAGTGGTTTTTGTTTTGTTTGTTTTTCTGTCATTTCTAGCCAGAAGCATCCCCACGTGACGAGCAAGGAGAATCGGGGTAGCCAGGAGCACAAACCCTGGAGACATTTTGTTTGTGCTTAGATCTAGACTTTCCCACTCAGTGTTTCTGTAACTGACAGAGTTAGCTTCTTCCTCCTCCGTTCTCTATCTGTGAAACGGAAGCAGTCGCAGGATCCGGTCCTTAGGCTTCTCAAGGCAGCATCACAGTCTCCCGACAGGGTCCGTGTACTGGGGGACGGAGCTGGATACGTTTTAATGAGCAAATCCAAGAAAGCCTAGAAGAAATGGTCACGATTTTCCACTTGTATCAAGCAAAAGAAGAGACTTCATCCATACCATAGGCTTACAGGGCTCAAATGATCAGAAGCCCCGCCCCCTTGCTTCATACTAACCGTTCTGAGCAAGTTTGGGTTTCTTTTTTTTTTTTTTAAAGTTTTTATTTATTTATTCATTATATGTAAGTTCACTGTAGCTGTCTTCAGACACTCCAGAAGAGGGCGTCAGATCTCGTTACAGATGGTTGTGAGCCACCATGTGGTTGCTGGGATTTGAACTCAGGACCTTTGGAAGAGTAGTCAGTGCCCTTAGCCGCTGAGCCATCTCTCCAGCCCCCCAAGTTTGGGTTTCTTTATGCGGCCATCCTCTTGCCACGGCCTCTTAAGCTTTGTTCTTTGTCCTCTTGCCCGTATTTCTCTTGGCATTCTCATCTTCCCATCACCAAACAGAATGGCTTATTGTGTTTGCTGGTACCACTTAAAGGCTTTTCTAGCCCAAACTTCTAAAATGGGCCCCAACACAGACTCTTCTTCCTTAAGTCCCTTTGCTCTGATATTTTGTGGCAGCAAAAAGATAAGAAACTAATGCATCTTTTCCCCCAACCTAGAAGAATTTCCTGACTGATGGAATTTACTTATTGCCTTTCCTCCCTCTTCTTGGTGAAGAAAACTGATGAACAATTAATTAGTTAATTCTCATGAGTGTCAGGAGAAACTCATTCCAGTCTTAGGTCTCCTGTTGTTTGCAGTCTTCACGTCAGGGTTTGCAGTCTTCACCAGAGCTTTCTATCTTACAGGGTGCTTTAAGGTATGGGAGGAAACGGATAATCTGGGTTGTAACTGAGTTGAAAACTCAGAGGACTTCTGACGGTGCTGATGGGCAGGTAGCTGGTACTGGAGACGAGACAAAGGTCAGTTTGCAAATGATTTGATAGGACCTATGCAATCTGACTTCAAAGATGATGTGTTTATTGCCAAGTATCAATATGGCACTGGGAGTGTTACAGAAAGAGGAACATTCAGTGTTCTACCTAGTACTGCCTCTCTCTTGACTCAAAGGAGCAGGGAGATGAGAATCTGGGAGCATGTAGAGGCCAGCTCCTCTAGGCCGCTGATCACAGCAGGGATGCTGTTTGCCTTGGGGAGGATTTATTAACACCCTCCCCCCCCACACACACACAGGGAGCATGACACTGGATTAAGAACTCAGATTATGTTTAGGCTCCAACTGTGTAATTCAACATTGTACTTTTGCTCGAGGTTACAAAACATTCACAGTAACATCCTTCTATTTAGATCCATGGCCCCTTTTTGCTTCCTAATTCCCTGAAGCTCTGATGGTGACTAAGGAAGAATCATTTTGGTAAGCTAATATTAGGCATTCTAACTTCCAGCAAGATGAATCGTAGAAGAATAATTAGAATATAGAGAAATACGTCAGTTTGAAATTCAGAAACCTGAAACCAGATAGACATAAACAGAATCCTAGAATGTGAGAATCAAGCTAATTCAGTGGTAACTTCAACTTGGGAAGCCACTTCCCTACTTGAACATGGGCTATTATCACTAGAAGGGCTCGATGGCCGGAACCTAGACTCCTTCACTTAGAGTGATAATCATTCAGTCGGGACCATACCCAGGAGAACAACGGAATTGGATTGAAACCAAGAATTTACACTGCCAACATGTTCCCAGGTGATGCTGATGAGATTGGTGTGGGTACCACATCCTGAGATCTGCTAACGGAAAGGACTCTGATCCTTTATAAGTAAGGAAAGCAGGATGCAGAAATGGGAACATTGTCTAAGGCAACGGTGAAAAAATGGAAGCCCTGTGACTGAATTTGAAGCCAGTATTCTTTCCATTCTGTGATTCTATTATTACTCCTAATAAAACATTGAGTGCACCCACTCCAGTTCATTTACTTGAGAACAAAGAGACGCCAACCCCTCCACCCCCTAGTCTTTGGCTTCTTACTTGGAGGCTATTGACATTGAGGAGTCATGCAACTTTTCTTGCTTCAGCTTCTGCAAAATGATGGTGATGATGATGATGATGATGATGGGTTCCAGAACTCAGTTGAATTCAGTGCTTCCTTAATATTTTCAATATTTTCAAACCTTTCTTTTTCTTGATGCTGTGGACTTGTGATGGTGGTGATGGTGGTGATGGTGGTGGTGGTGGTGGTGGTGGTGGTGGTGGTGGTGGTGGTGGTGGTGGTGTTGGTGTTGGTGGTGGTGGTGGTGGTGGTGGTGGTGGTGATGATGGTGGTGGTGGTGGTGATGGTGGTGGTGGTGGTGGTGGTGGTGATGGTGGTGGTGGTGGTGATGGTGGTGGTGGTGGTGATGGTGGTGGTGATGGTGGTGGTGGTGGTGGTGGTGGTGGTGATGGTGGTGGTGGTGGTGGTGGTGGTGATGGTGTGGTTGGTGGTGGTGGTGGTGGTGGTGGTGATGGTGGTGGTGATGGTGGTGGTGGTGGTGATGGTGGTGGTGGTGGTGGTGGTGATGGTGATGGTGGTGGTGATGGTGGTGGTGGTGGTGATGGTGGTGGTGGTGGTGGTGGTGGTGGTGGTGGTGGTGATGGTGGTGATGGTGGTGGTGGTGGTGGTGGTGGTGATGGTGGTGATGGTGGTGGTGGTGGTGGTGGTGATGGTGGTGATGGTGGTGGTGGTGGTGATGGTGGTGGTGGTGGTGATGGTGGTGGTGGTGGTGATGGTGGTGGTGGTGGTGGTGGTGGTGATGGTGGTGATGGTGGTGATGGTGGTGGTGGTGGTGGTGGTGGTGGTGGTGGTGATGGTGGTGGTGGTGGTGATGGTGGTGGTGGTGGTGATGGTGGTGATGGTGGTGGTGGTGGTGGTGGTGGTGGTGATGGTGGTGATGGTGGTGATGGTGGTGGTGGTGGTGGTGGTGGTGGTGGTGGTGATGGTGGTGGTGGTGGTGATGGTGGTGGTGGTGGTGGTGGTGATGGTGATGGTGGTGGTGATGGTGGTGGTGGTGGTGATGGTGGTGGTGGTGGTGGTGGTGGTGGTGGTGGTGGTGATGGTGGTGATGGTGGTGGTGGTGGTGGTGGTGGTGGTGATGGTGGTGATGGTGGTGGTGGTGGTGATGGTGGTGGTGGTGGTGATGGTGGTGGTGGTGGTGATGGTGGTGGTGGTGGTGATGGTGGTGATGGTGGTGGTGGTGGTGGTGGTGGTGGTGGTGGTGATGGTGGTGATGGTGGTGGTGGTGGTGATGGTGGTGGTGGTGGTGGTGGTGGTGGTGGTGGTGGCAGTGACGACAATGACGACAACGATGATGACGACGATGATGATGATGATATAAGCCAATCCTACTTCATAGATTGGTTGTAAGGATTTCCATATAAGTATTATAGATGTATGGGTACATGCCATATATGTGTAAGGTTTTTAAATTGTACTTTATAACATACTATTATTATTAAATATTATTTCAAACTGTTTCATTGACATTTTGTATCTATAAAATTTTATCCTGTTTGTCAAACTGGTTGATACCAGGGTAATCACAGTAACTAAGAGAGAACCATTTCAGCATGTGGCCAATTCTACAGCGACAGATGCAGGTAGTTTTAAAAGACTTTAAAAGAGTGGAATTTTCTAAATTATTGCCTCCAGCTTTCTAGGCAAAGGAGAGGAGAAGCTGTGGAAGGATTAAGCCAGGCTCTAAGCTGCAGTGGTTAACTAGCCACACCACCAGCTCCAGAACTCTGTTGAGTTCAATGGTTCCCTAATATTTTTAAACCTTTCTTTTTCTTGATGCTGTGGACTTGTGCGTGCTGGGTAAGTGCTCTTTTGATGAACGCTGTTCAGCCCTTCCAGATATATCATTCTAATGCTCTCTTAGTTTATGTCACTTCCCATTACTAGGAATTTAGCCGAACTATGTAGGATACAGTTCATCCGTACTTTGATATCTTTTTCTCTTTCTTCTGATAGCCTTTGCTGTTCTCATTTCTTCATGGGACAACATGAAATGACTTAATTCTCATTAAGTTTCACAGATACTCAGAGTATATGAATGGACACCCCCACCCGCCAGTCTAAAGCTTTTCCCCCAAACTATTTCTTGTCATGAGAAGAGTCAAAGCCATTGGAGGAAAATTATGGTTCACTTTGTAAATTGGGACCCATTTAAAGAATCTAAATTCCACTTGGACAGCAAAAGGTTAATGGTACATAGGAAAAAAAAATCCCAGCAGCCTACAAATCTAAGCATAATTATGTATGAACATGAGGCTTTTATTGCTGTCAAAATTAATCACTTTTCAACTTCCAGCTGTTAAAACCCTTCTGGCGGGTCTCCAAGCAATTCCCCTACAGTTACTTTTCCTTCAATTAAACTCTGTACAGTTCACAGGCTCCTGTTACATAAGCAGCAATTTAAATATGGACTTATTGGGTCTCCCTCCCTCCCTCTCTCCCTCCCTCCCTCCCTCCCTCTCTCCCTCCCTCCCTCCCTCCCTCCCTCCCCTCTTCCTTCCCCTCCTCCCTCCCTCCTTCCTTTCTTCCTCCCTCTGTCCCTTTTTCTCTCTTTCCTTAACACTATAAAATGACAAAACATGGAGTTTTCTTTTTACTCCTTTAGCACAGCTCTCAATTGTATAGTCTGAAAATCAGGCTGTGTGAGGTTAAGGCATCTGAGTTCCTTCCAAAGCGCTCTAGGTGTGTTAAATGACTAGCGATCAGTTTTGTTAGCCATTTTCTTAGGCTGTCCTCTGAGGTGTGTAAATGTTATATAGCTACTCTCTTTCTCACCCCACTACTCTTCTCCCCCTCACCCCATAAACTTCATAGGGAATGTAGTTTACAAATCTTCCCTAATGAACTTAACTGGATTTTCTATATCATTTTGCTCTGGAATGATGGCCACCCCCCCTTCTTTTTTTTTTAGGACTGGGGGTTCCTATACTGCTTAGGCTGCTCTTGACCTGGTGGGCTCAAGGAGACCCTTCCCCCTCAACTTCACTTCTTTAGGCAGACACGCGGTTTGTCACGGTGAGGTTTGATCTCAGCCATCTAAGGTGTCTGAAGCCTTGTGGTTCTTTCTTCCATTCTGGGGAGAAAATGCTCAGAAATGAGCTGAGTCCTGAAGCGCAGATGCCCAGGGGGCGTGTTCTTCCAAGCAGGAATCCTCAGTGAGATTCACAAAGTGCTGCAGCATGTTATCTATTTGAACTTATGAATGGAGATCAAGCCCACACCTTTGCACTTGCCTGGCACAGACTGAGTGCCTGCATGTGGCTAGCATGCTGGGAGTGCTGGCTTGGTTTGTAGAACTCTTCATATTCTTTCTCAGTGCTCTGCGGAGATGGATGAAAAGAACAGCTTTACCTCACAAGGATTTTCATTAGTTAGTTAGTGTTAGTTAGTTCTTTTTTTTTTTTTTTGACACAGATTTTTCTCTATGTAGCCCTGACTGTCTTGGAACTTACTTTGTAGACCAGGCTGGCCTGGAATTCAAAGATAGCTAGCCCTGCTTTGGCCTGTGCTGGGATTAAAAGGAGCTTGGGGATGGGGGATTTTAATCCTTCTCTTCCTCTCCTATGACATCAGGGCACAGGTGCCAGCATCCAGAGTCAGTGGGGTCCACTTCACTTTCTTGAGTTGTCACTCATTCTGAGGGGCCTGGCCTCCTGGGTTGGAATGCAAAGCATCTTTCCTGGCCACTCTGGTAATCTTTGCAGCCTCAGCTCTGCTTCAGGCTGTTCCCTAAGTATGTGTGCAAGTGCTACAGGGAACAGATGCCTGTCGTTTGAGGTCTCTGCCCTGTCTGCTGTCATCCTCCACTTTCAGTGCAAAATTAATGTTCTTCCAGATGTAAATCCCTTCCTGAGCCTCTTTACCCATCAGTGGCATGTGGCAGAAGGTCTGAACCTGGGTAGGGAGCATGAAGACATCTTTGAGGAAGAGAGAAGGGATATTTTGTCTGAAAAACTTAAGGATTCAACAAACACCTGAATTCTGTGTTGTTCTTATAGACTGTTTTGGGCCACTGTGTGTTTATGCGGTCAGGAGGAGATATAGCATCCAGAGGGGAATCTATATCCCATGATCCCCATCCAGACTCTACCCAGCATGTCCCAGAAGCCCCAGGCTAGTGCTAACTTGGGATATTGAATGGATTCCTTGTGCAACCGAAGTCTATGTGGCCCAGAGGACAGCGAGTAAGCTGTGTGAGTTGAGTATAGTATAGTCCCTGTGGCTGGGTTCCAGGCTACCTTTCCACCAGCAGCCTGCTGACCATACCAAATCCATGCTCACATTCAGTGTTTGTGCAGAGAAGGGGCAGATTCACAAGTCACCATTGGATTCTGTCTCCCTCAGAGCTTGCGAAGGAGTGTGAAGGAGTGTGCCAGCCTCCCTCCCCTCCTTCCTAAGCTGGCTGCTTAGTTTCTCAGTGACTGAGTTGATTTTCTCGATCAGGGTAATTTGGACAAAACTTCCCGAAGCCTAGAGTGGACAGAATCAAGATTAAAAATGGTTCTGACTTTGACAACGGAAGGCCAAGAACCTTCCAGCCTCTTATAGCTTGGGAAGCTGTAAACACGGCTGCGGAACAGGCCCAAGGTCATGTTTGGATCAAAGACAGGAAGGACTGAGGGTAAAGTATTTTACTCTTCTATCTGGTACTTAATATGCCTCCTAATTGCAGGACATTCCTTAGACATCGCCACACACATAATTTCTGCTAATTGGCTTATGTAACACATGCGCGAATATTACTTTTCAATGTAAGTAACTGTGTATTTCCTGTGCTTGTTTCCCTAGTTCCGTACTCTGTGGGTGGTTTGGCCCTGGTTTGGTGTTCCCTAGGCCTTTCAATTCTGATTTAATGCCAAACATTTCACCAAACTCTACGCAGTGTGAATGAAAAACAAATAGATATGTAATCAACAGGTTGGAGAGAAGAAGTTTTGTTTGGAGTTAGAATCACTGTGCAGTTAGCAAAATGCCATTACACTAATTTATATTGCTCCTAGTCTGTCTGCTTTCTGGTTTAAAATGTCCTGGATTGCCTCAGACTCTGTATATGTAATATTTTCCATTTACAAAAATGTCCTGCATCACCCAGTCCCCCCCCCCCCAAAACACACACTCCACATTTTTTTTAAGAGCTTTTGAAAACTGATACTGGCGTGTCTGGTGTTTCCAAAGCCCAGTTGTATGTGATGCGATTCTTGATCTTATAGGTAGAGCCTAACAAGAGCATCGAGGGAGACTTTGAGGACTGAGATGTCTATATTGTGGACTCGGCGCAAATTCTACCCACAAATGGGGAACTTAGAGTCCCCGAGCTTTGCAGCAGCGCTCTCACATTATCCAGAAAATTCCTCCTGAGCCGATGTCTGTCTTTCTCCCACCGCCCCCCCCCCCCCGGTTATGCTTTAATGCAAGCTGCCTACATGCCTTCATGGAATTGCTAATTGCTTTGGAGCCATAGAAGCATGGAGGTTTATAAACTTTTTTTTTCTTCCGTACTTGGTTACAAAGGGATGGCGTAGGAATGGGTGAAAATTGACGATTACAGGAAAATGTCATGCAAGCAACAGAAGTCTCTGGGATTCCCGGAGGCGAGGGGGATGGGTGTAGAGAGTGGTGGGGTGGAGGTGAGAAGGTGGTGGTGGTTCTATCTGAGGTCGTGGCACTTCAGGGGGTGGTTGTGGAGGTGGGACTGGGGGTGGTGGAGGCGAGAAGGCAGAGGCTCTCTCAGAGGACTTGGCAGGTCTGCTTGTTTTCTTGCCACAGCTGGACAGTTTGCTTTTGTTGACAGTATTGGGAAAGGAAGGGAAGAATGTCACAGAGGCAGGGAGGAAGGGGGCTCATCAACTCCAGCTTTACCATCTGGATTTTCACGGCATAAATAGGACTGTTTGGAAGGCTAATTTGCAGGTCCTTTTCATGGCAATAAGCGTTGTTTAGAAGACAACTGAAAGTTCTTCATCTTAAGACACGAGTAAGCATTTCTGTCTTGCCTCTTTGAGCATAGCACTATTATTTAGTTTACATTTTATCCTGCAAAACTGTCTTCTAATGAATATGATGATGTCTTACATTTGCATGCTACTTTTTAGGCAAATGTCATGGACGTTATTTCTCTGGAAACTGGCAAGCGAGACCCTGCCAGAGAGCATTGTTATGTTACTGATGCAGGTGTGGAAATTAAGAGACAAGCAATTTATATGGGAAACACATCAAGACGGTGAAAATGAAGACCTAGAGGCAGAGTATGCTGAGTCTGGGTACAGTCTTTAAAGACCCTTAATACCTACTGATGTCCTTCACAAAAAAGCATCGTCTGTGGTCCAGGTAGAAGGCTTGTGGCTATACATAGCACCTGTCAGTTTAAGATACTCCTGACTGGCCTGGAAGATTTTCTAGAAAGCCTCCTAGAAAGGAGCCTGCATGTGTCCTGTTGGAGAAATCTCATTTACTGGAAGCAGCACTTGCCCCAGAAGCACTCGACAGCTTCAAAGCAGCTTGAAGCCATGCCTAAGGTGTCTGCAAAGTGCCACGCATATGCCCTGGCTGGGCTCTACAGAGAGACTATCCAGTCATTACTATTGTCTCCTTGTCAGCTTAGCTTAGGGAGGGGTTCAAAGATGGATATTACTTCCAAATAGCAGCTTGGCTCTATTTTGGGGACTTTCAGTATTTCTATATTATTGGCTGACATTCTGAAAGATTCGGAGACAGACGGGTTTGATTGGCCATGGAGGACATAAAGAACCCGAGGTTTGGTGCCTGTGTAGGGACAGCTCTGCTTTTGACTGCAGTGTGGAGCTCAGTGTGGGGCTATTGCTTCTGCAGCCTCGTAGGAAAGGTGGCTCTCCTTGAATGTGTAGAGTCAATGCTGTCCTTACTTGAGCTTGACATACTCATGATTTCGTTGTTCCTTCTTGGTCAATTGCCAGAGTTTAATAGCATGCCCTAGAACACACACTTGTTCTTCTAAGTTGTGACGTTTGATATCGATTTCCTACTTTTCAAGCTCTCAAATCGCTTAGGAGACAAACCTCTGGCACTATCTGTGAGGGATTTTTCTAGTCTGCATTAATTGAGGTGGAAACACCCACTTCAAATGTGGGCAGCGCCCTCCACAGGGAAGCAAGCAATCACCTCTCCGTTTCCCCTTTGGATTTGATGTGACTCATGCTGCCAACAGGGCGGAGTAGGAGGGTGTGACATTCGGTGATGCTACTCAAGATGATACATATCTTAAAAGCTGAGAACTACTTATTTATAGAACATTTTGTTTGAATATCTGAGAGGGTAGTTAGTCACAGGTAACGAGACCTGTTGAAATGGAAATCTCAGACGAGAAAGGGAACTACCTGGTATGAGTGTCAGGTCCTCAGGACTCAACCCTCATGAATGGAATTAATGTCTATTTTGATAACCAACAGATTCCTGTCTTCCAGAATAAAATGCACATTGATTTGGGGGAAGTTTAAGGCTCATAAGTTCTTCATCCAGTGTCCTTTCAATAGACAGATGGGAGACTTTCTGGAACAGGCAAGGACACTTAATGTCATAGTTCACCATCACCTCAGTGTCACTAAAAACTTACCTCTTAACCTCTCCTCATCTTTTACCAGCTGCTGGTCCTGTGATCCTCCCAGACAGTAAAGCTACACAGGGCAGCAAGGGCAGCCTTTCTGTTGCTGGGGATGTTCTGTGAGTGTTGATGAAGCTCACTCTGAATTACTTACATTGAACCCCAAACACAGTGGAAGTGATGTATACCATCGTGAGGCCGGGGCTCCTGCCAAGCAGAGGAGTATGCAATAAGATACACAAAAGCTGGAAGCCCCCTGCCTCTGTAACACTTCCAGCTGGAAGATGAATCAGAGTCACACATTCCAGCTATGCTTGGGTAGCACAGAAACATGCAAGCTGTAATCATCTAGGTATGCTCACTATAGCCACAGTGATGCCGCGGCGCCGGTGCCACATGCCTCATGGGCTGCCAGAGAGCATTTTTTTTCAAGGACCAATTATTGGGAAAGTCAGCTTCTCCTCTTCTCGCTCCCCAACCATCCATGGAAAGGTTGTTACATGCCAGGAAGCCCGACTATTACAAAAAGTCATTAAGCCATCCGAGCACAGGTGTTGGAAGTTGTCAGCCCTTGAGTCATGATTAAATACTTTAAGGTTTGTGGATATTATCTTTTACATTAGTGCCTAAGTGTTAGAAGGGTCCCAAGAGCAGGGTGAACATATCCTCCAGTTAAATTAGGAGACTTTCTGTCAAAAGTGCTCAGTGTGGACCAAAAGTTACATAAGCACTTTGCCTTAAAGACATCCAGTTGGTCTTTCACTTTAGTTCAGGCTTAAGGAACAAAAATAACTTTCTGGTTTTGTCTCCTTCTGGACGAGTGGTCGTCTGTTTGCTCTTTAATATCACCAGCTATTAGACGCTCATTACTTTTCAAGGAATTGCTCAGGACTTCTTGGTTCTGCACCAGAGCCTTCCTCCCTCCAGCTCACTCTTCCATTCTGGTCCCTTCCACCAGGATAATACGAAAGCATTTCCTTGTCTCTTTTGGCGTATCTATGATTCCCCCATTCCGCCCCCTCCCCACCCCCTCCCTGCCCCCTCTCCATCCTCTCCCGTCCCTTTGCCTTCCCCACCCCCGTGCTAATAACATATATATGTTATTTTAACTCAGCAGTTCATAACCTGTGGGACACGACCCCTGATATGTCAGATATCCTGTATATCAGATATTTTCATTATAATTAAAAACTGTAGCAAAATTAGTTATGAAGGAGCAATGAAATTATTTTATGATTGAGGTATCACCACAACATGAAGAACTGAACTGAAGGGTTGTGGCATTAGGAAGGTTGAGAGCCACTGCTTTGATTCTTTTTTTTTTTTAAACGTTCGAAACTTCCAGAAGCTTGATCAGACTTGGGACTGAAGAGTCTAAAGGACAAAAGAAAGACTTGTGCTGAGCTCGCTCACAGACCTCCTAGAGCAGAGCTGGGCTCATGTATTTGGAGATTGTGGACAGAAGATAATGTAGACCTTATAACATGGCCGACATCCTGTGGTGAGGGTGTCTTTAGATCACAGTTTCATCGGTATAGGTGAGTGACACAAAGAACATCTTTATAGGCAGGAGACAAGCATCTCATGAAGAAAAGAGACTCCCCCGATGGACCATTCTAAGCTACTGGCAGAAGCAGAATTCTTAGAACTTAAGGACATGATTGTAACAATAGTCAGACATTGGTCTCTTATGTTGTAGTGGTCTTTTAGTATTTTGGTTTTCTGCTGTCTTTTCATAGAGGAATCTCATTTTTAGCTTCTATTGAAGATATAAAATCATCTCATAGTATTTTCTCATTACTTGGGGCTGTAAATCATTTCAAAGCTCTCTTTCTTCTTGATCTTCTGCATACTGAAGCATTTCTCTTGAGTACTGTGACTCCCTAGGGCATCCTTGTGGTTTGCTGTGTAGCAGCCCTTAGGGCCTAGAACAGTGTGGATTCCAAGTGACTGATGTTTTGCTCTGACACCTTAGAAGGACTCTCTACAGTAGAACTTTTTGTCTTGGCTCTTACCTGTGCAAACAATGGGTGTGGCCTTCCCTGCCCTGCTTCAGGGCTCCATGCTGAAGCCATCTCTAGCCATCTTGGAGTGGGACTCCTTTTTTACATTTTGGTGATTTCAATATCATTTTTTTTGCATGGGTTCTGAGTTTTAGCCCTAAACTGTGAGGTGTGACAGAGGGAGCCTCTGCACAAAGGTCTGCTAATCTACAGCCTCTTGACATTGTCAATGGTCAGATCAACAGTTCACCCTAGACACTGAACCTTGCCTGCATGTGTGCTAAAGCCACCCCCAACATCAGCATCACTGTGCACCAGTATCAGCATCACTGCACCAGCATTGTGCCAACATCAGCATCACTGTGCACCAGCATCAGCATCGTTGTCCACAGCTCAACCTCCATGTATCAATTGCCAGACCAGTCTAAAAGTGTCTTGCCTGTGTGCATTTTCTCCCACTCCACCACTCCACTCTGGCTTAAGCCTTCCCACCTGCTACTGTGTACTGTGTGGTTGTTGGCTTTGGGATCTCCTGAACTTCCCTCTGCATTTCCTGTTTCTTTTGGCCTGACAAGTGTCTCTTTTTTAAAATACTAGTTTATTTTATGTGAATGAGTGTTTTGTCTTTGTATCTGATATGTGTCTGGTGCCCATGAATCCCAGAAGAGGGTGTTGGATCCCCTCAAAGTGGAGTTAGCTACAGATGGTTGTGAGCCTCCGCGTGGGTTCTAAGAATTGAACCCAGGTCTTTTAGAAGCCAGTGATTTTTTTTAATGGCCGACCTATCTTTCCAGCTCCTTAAGGGTTTGAGAGAGGTCCTAGAACTCCTAAATTTCTCAGTGACTTCTCTTTGTTATTTTGAGAAGTTTCAGCTTCAGATTGCCATTCTGGGAAACCCAGGACCCTGCAATCCCCCTACCTTCCAGGATGAACTCATGGCTTTGCCCCTGGAGGCTGTGCTTACAGCTCTGCATGTTTCTCCACTTACAAATGTGGTCTGTATTGTCTGCCCGCCCACCTCTTTGCCTAGTCATTCATCATATTCCTTATTCTGTCCTGAGATCTCTCTCTCTCTCTGTCTCTCTCTGTCTCTCTCTGTCTCTGTCTCTCTCTCTCTCTCTCTCTCTCTCTCTCTCTCTCTGTGTGTGTGTGTGTGTTTCCTTTCTTTTTACTTTTCTCGTCTCTCTTTTTTCTGTCAGTTTTACTTTGTCAGTTTTACGTATCTTTGAAAATTTTACTGAATGCAGCCTTTTTATGAGTCTCAGATACATTATGTCCTTTCTTTGAGCCTTGAAAGCTGAATCATCTATTTAGCATATTGTGGCAAATGATGGGGTTTCTCCATGAATTCCTGACTGTCCTGGAACTCTCTCTGTAGACCAGGCTGGCCTCTGCCTCCCAAGTGCTGGTATCAAAAGCATGCGTCACCACTGCCTAGCTCTTGATTTCTTGATTTAAAAGAATGAGTCTCTGCATAAGGCTCACCTAGTCCATCTGCCACAAGCCTCAATGGACAGCGGACAGACAGTGTAGAGTTGGCTTCATGCTAGGGGGTTAAGCATTTATTGGTGCAATAAATAAGCCAATATGTGGAATATATGGAACTCAAGACCTCTCTTTATGCTAAACTTCTCTAAATGTGCAGGACTTTCTCAGTATAGTCGTTGCGTTCTAGATATTCTCTGAGTGTTGCCAGAAAGTTTAGGGGCAAAGAGGGAGCAATCTGTAATGGCCGTGAGTGGAAACCACAAGCACTGAGCAGTTTAATGTGAAAAGACAAGTTTTGTAGAATCTTCAGAAAGACATCAATCACAGGATGATGGCAGCTTTGAGAGAAAGTGAAGAGATGCTTGAGTAGGAGCCAGTGTGTGAAAGAGAAAGTCTCTTAGAATTGGTTTTCCAATTCCACCAGCAGTGGAGGAGTGTTCCTCTTTCTCCACATCCTCGCCAACAACTGCTGTCTCCTGTGTTTTTGATCTTAGCCATCCTGACTGGTGTGAGATGGAATCTCAGGGTTGTTTTGATTTGCATTTCCCTAATGACTAAGGATGATGAACATCTCTTTAGGTGCTTCTCAGCCATTAGATATTCTTCAGGTGAGAACTCTTTGTTTAGCTCTGTACCCCATTTTTTAATAGGGTTACTTGCCTCTCTGGAGTTTAACTTCTTGAGTTCTTTGTATATATTGGATATTAGCCCTCTGTCGGATGTAGGGTTGGTAAAGATCATTTCCCAGTTAGTTGTTTGCCGCTTTGTCTTTTTGACAGTGTCTTTTGCCTTGCAAAAACTTTGTAATTTAATGAGGTCCCATTTGTCTATTCTTGATCTTAGAGCATAAGCTATTGGAGTTCTGTTCAGGAAATTCTCCCCTGTGCCCATATGTTCAAGGTTCTTCCCTAGTTTCCTTTCTATTAGTTTCAGTGTGTCTGGTTTTATGTGGAGGTCCTTGATCCACTTGGAATTGAGCTTAGTGCAAGGAGATAAGAATGGGTCAATTTGCATTCTTCTGCATGTTGACCTCCAGTTGAGCCAGCACCATTTGTTGAAAAGGCTCTCTTTTTTCCACTGGATAGTTTTAGCTCCTTTGTCAAAGATCAAGCTGGTACAACCACTCTGGAAAGCAGTCTGGCGGTTCCTCAAAAAACTGGGCATGACACTCCCGGAGGATCCGGCTATACCACTCCTGGGCATATACCCAGAGGCTCTACCTGCATGCAATAAGGACACATGCTCCACTATGTTCATAGCAGCCTTATTTATAATAGCCAGAAGCTGGAAAGAACCCAGATGTCCCTCAACGGAGGAATGGATTCAGAAGATGTGGTATATCTACACAATGGAATACTACTCTGCAATTAAAAACAATGAATTCACGAAATTCCTAGGCAAATGGTCAGAACTTGAAAATATCATCCTTAGTGAGGTAACCCAATCACAAAAGAACACACATGATATGCAGTCACTGATAAGGGGATATTAACCCAGAATCTAGGAATACCCTAGACACAATTCGCATATCAATAGATTTCTAAGAAGATGGAAGGAGAGACCCCTGGTCCTGGAAAGACTGGATGTAGGGGAATGCCAGGACAGAGAAGCGAGAGGGGGTTGAATGGAGAAAAGAGGGAGGGAAGGGGGCTTATGGGACTTTCGGGGAGGGAGGAAATGGGAAAGGGAAAATGATTTGGAATGTAAATTAAAAAAAAAAAAGAATTGGTTTTCTAAAGCCAGAGCCTGAGTTACAGTCAGTACACCTAGGAAAGGTATGCAAGAAGATTGCTTTACTTATTGCAAGTCTTAGGCAATTGGAGTGTGTGTGTGTGTGTGTGTGTGTGTGTGTGTGTGTGTGTGTGTGTGTGAGAGAGGGTGTGGGCAGGGGTTGGTATTATGGATGTACCTTGTTTGGACTGGTGTAATAATACTGGTGACCTTGGGGATGGTGCCTGCTATTGCTCTCCACATCTGATACTGTTCCCCCTCTGGGTGTTGTACGATTGCTTGTGGCTCCCAGAGAGAATATTATAAACACCACTGATTATGTCCCTTCTCAGGTAACATTTTCTGCTATAAAATATCCTGGCTGAGTCATGTCTAAATACACCAAAGTGTAATGTGGTCATTGTGATAATTCTGACATACAATACTAGCATCTTAACTTCTGTCTTGGTTTCTGCAGTATCAGGGATCCAAAATGATTCCGTATGACAAATGCTTATTGAAGGCAATGTGGAACCACCATGTTGCCGTATGAGGTGATAGTCTCTAATTGTCCTCAGGAGAGAAAGCGGGTGTCAGAATTCAGTCCTAGTACTGCAGGAAAGGAAAGCCAATAAGCTTGGGTCCAGCATATAGCCACTGAGGGCTTAATCTCTTTGTCAAAAGAATCGTAGGATCCCACAGGCTTCAGACTTTTCAATTGTAGAATGTCTTCTGGCTGGAGGGAACTATGTCATAATCGTCAGATTTCCGGATCGGTCAGCTTGATTCTGAGCCCTGTTGTGGCTGGGTGTCTAGAGCAGCTACTAAGCTTTCCCTCTCTGTGTCTCAGTTTCTGTCTAGAAGATGGCCTTGAGCCGTCCTGCATCTGTTTGGATGAGCTGTGTGGGTTTGGATCCAACTGCTGTGTAGACGTACTGGGAGATCCAGGATGTTTCTGACAACTCCATCATCTGTAATTCCGTCTTCACGTTTGCTGTTTCATCCTACAAGATAGCTGTGGTCCCTCGGTAGCCTGGACCTACGGATAGTCAGAACGTGATGGGAGGGGGAGGGGACTGCAGGGTTGAAGGAGGAAGGCCTGTGTTCCAGGGCAACTTCCTCCTCTGAAAATAAAAATGCTTTTCCAAGAGTTCTCTGATGGCATTGGCCAGGCGAGGTCATAGACCTCCTTCCTCATCTATGAGGAAGCTAACATTTTTCACTCCTGTGATAAAGTGTAAGAAAGAAGGGGCAAAGAGTGATTTGGAGTCAGCCAACAAAACAGGCTTCCTTACTGTCCATGGCCGCTCAGGATGTAACCAAGGAAGGGTGGTTAATGAGTTAACTACTGGGTCGGAGCCAGACTTGAAGACAGCACTGGGGAACTGCTCGCTATTGTTCAGTAAGAAGCTGTTCTCATACCTGCTTCAGCTCTGCGGCAGCAGTTTTCACCTTTGTGTGTTCGGAGCCTTTAATGACTGGCATCCCAGGGCAGGCTGTCTTTTTGTGCTAACAATAGCACATCGCTTTCCCATGTGAGCCTTGCTAGTCCTAGCTTTAGTGTAGGGTCTGGGAGTACTTAGATCTTAAACTGTGGGAGAAAACTGGGCAATAGGGTATATTATTGGCTACTTATTTTGCTGCTACATCAAAATACCCAGCAAAAGAGATTTAAGGAAGGAAGGAAAGAAGGAAGGAAGGGAAAAATTTCAGTTTTCTGTCACAGGGATACTGTCCGTCACGCATCTTGGTGGGGGAGAATGAGAGTCAGAAGTGACTGGTCGTCTTACAGCCTCTTCCTCTGCAGACGGGAAGCAGAGAGCGACAAACAGCATTGCTTGCCACACTTCCCATTTCCTCCATCTATGACATCAGCTCATAGAATGGTGCTGACTGCAGTGAGCCCAATCTAGACAACTCACTTCTGTTAACCTAGTCTAGATAATCCAGCAGACTCATGGCCAGATGCTCGTCCCCTAGGCATTTACAGGTTCTGTCTCAATGCCGATCAACACTAACCATCACAGTGAATAAGGAAAGTAGAGCTCGCCCTAGGCAAGGTGGTTGGCTCCGCTCCATCTCCTTCTGATCAAAACTACAGGAGCTTCCTGTTATGTGGATTCCCCTGCCTTCGAGCTCTCTCAGTCTTTCTTTGCACTTTGTGCCAGAGTCGGGGTCAGGACTCCACAGAGGATACCATGGGACTTCTGACCTATCAGAGGACGCCAGACCTCGGTGTCACTGTTGGAATGGTAGATTCTGAAGATATCCAGAAGCTAAGAGGAACACAGAGAGGGGACAAGGACTCAGATACCATGAAGTAAACAGGTAAGTTCTGGGGGCAGCGGTAGAACCTGAACGTTGGTGGAATGAGCATCCTGGAGACAGCCACACTTAGGCATTTTTCTCCTGTGTCTTGGGCATCCTCCCAATCCCCTGCTGGGCTACCATCTTCCTTCCTCCTCCCATATCCCTGTAAGTATCCCATTCTGGGAGGGAATGCCATACAAATGCTTCTCTCTGGTCCTCATAACTGTGGAGCCTGACTCTGAAAGGAGAATTTATGCCTAGCAGTGAGCTCTTCTGTTCCTAATTAGAGTAAGAGAGGGAGGCTGACAAAGAGCAGTCCCCGCAGCTTGCCCACCCCAGCTGTGCCTCAGGAATGGCCACCCTCACGGCCAGCTGAAGAAGCAGCTCCTTTAGGACAAGATAGGATTCCGTCCTGTGCACAGTTCCTGGCTACCTGGTGCCAGGACTCCCTGCTCCCACTACTTGCTGGCCAGAGAGCCTTGGTCTGCTCTACCATCAGCGGCTTCCTTTACACAATATTCCCTAGACAGTTGTGAGCGTAAGTGAGTTATTTGGTTGACTCCTATCTATGACGTAGGAATGGTGGCCTTGGCTGTACCCTCCGGCCTATGCTGCTCTGTCATGTAGGCTTTAAGGATTCATAAACCTTGGTGTCTTTGGCTACTACTGTCCCCCGGGTGTTCCCCAGGTGTATTCATAAGTAGTACCCTATTTACCACGTGCACATCTCTGTTGAGTTAAAGGAACTGATGCATTGGTCAGTGCCACGTTGGTGCATTGTGGTGTGGGGAGGTCTCCCAGGCTGTAGTTCCTTACACACTTGGTCAGTGCCACATTGGTGGGTTGTGGTGTGGGGAGGTCTCCCAGGCTGTAGTTCCTTACACACTTGGTCAGTGCCACGTTGGTGCGTTGTGGTGTGGGGAGGTCTCCCAGGCTGTAGTTCCTTACACACTTGGTCAGTGCCATGTTGGTGGGTTGTGGTGTGGGGAGGTCTCCCAGGCTAGTTCCTTACACACTTGGTCAGTGCCACGTTGGTGGGTTGTGATGTGGGGAAGTCTCCCACGCTAGTTCCTTACACACTTGGTTTGTATGCTCTTCCTCTTTGCAGCCCTCCCCCCCCCCCCAGTTAGACGTGGCCGTATCCCTCGAATTGCAATGATCTCTTGGTGTCTGGCAACGCAAACACGAGTCAATTCAGTCGAAAATGCCAGTTTCCCTAGCATCTTGGCACAGATTTCCTGGTATGGAACTGTTAAGCCACTTTTCAACGTCATTTCCAGACATGTGTCTTCTTTATTTATTAACTCGAGGGTTCTGCCGTCTCCTATGCCGCCCCATTCCTCTGTTACTTACTGTTGACAGGTTTTGCCCTTTCCTTTTAGCTTCAAACAAGAACTCCTTGACTTGGGAGGACTCAACTTTTCCACGCATGACTGAGTCGATGGTCCTCGCCACACTGGAGAGAGATTATGGGCCCTCTGTGGGGATCCCGGAGGGACACTCAACCAGTCCCCTTATTCCCTCTGGCCGTATAAACATTGCAGTCTGTGGGTAGGTGGGACATGGGGTGTGAGGGCAGGGGTATGCACAACATCTGGAGCTAAAACCTAAACACATTTCCTGTGGAAACAATATTATTCATGAAGGGCAGAAAGCCCACTCTACCCTCACAGAGCCAAGCACTACAACTGAGTTACATTAGAGACTCTGGGCTCTAGCTGTACATGTTCCTTGCTGAGTACGCTTTTCAAGCCCTAGTAGGTTCCTTTCTCAAGAAATTTTGGTGACACTGGTCTAACCAGAAGTCCAAGCACAAGGGCTTGAAAGCATCTCTCTGGAGGATCCTTTGGACACAGCAGGGTAGCTGCACTTAAGAACTCACAGCGGTTGCAGCAGCACCCGCGGACCTCGGGTAAGCTAAAGCCAGCATGGAGAGGGGAGGTCGACATGACACCCCACCCATAGCTGAGGATCTGCTGGCAACTGAGAGCGTCTGGGGAAGGAGAGTGCTGCCCTGACGTGTCAGCCGTGCTCTAGCAGAAGGCCACACACCTGTGACTATGTGGACAGCACAAACTGTATCTGATGAGTGAAAATAAAAGGACACAAAGTTGGGTGGGAAGGGAAAGAGAGGGGAGATCTGGGAGGGGTCAGGGAGGGGTGAATATGGCCCGAAAGAAAAAAAGAAAGAAGGAAGAAAAAAGAGAGAGAGAAAGAAAGAAGAGAGGGAGAGAGAGAGAGAGAGAGAGAGAGAGAGAGAGAGAGAGAGAGAGAGAGAAAGGAATGTCTTCTTGAAAACTGTCTGGTGTGGAGTGCTGTGACCCTGAGGCTGACTTGGGACCAGGGGAAGGACATCATGAGTCCAGGAGTAAGACTAAGGGTGACTTACTCTGTGTTGGCCTGTTTGGGGGCCACAGTGGAACACAGTCAAGCTGGGGTTCTGTTTGGTGGGGATGAGCTCTTAGATCATCACAAGTGGAGGTTGGTTTCCAGGGCTGGCAAGATCCACATGAGCACACTTCAGGGATTTCCTCCTTCTCTTCTTATCCCAGTCCTCATTTGAGAGCCTACCTTTAAGCTAAGCTTCTTTTTATTCTTTCTTGTTTCATCTTCATCCTTTCTGAAACCTCTTCAGTTTCCTTCCTTTTCATTTCCTCTTACCTCTGGCCTAGGACTTCACTTTCTCCCTTCTTCCCTTCCTCCTTCCTTCCCTCCTTCCCTCTGTTCCTCCATCCCTCTCTTCCTTCCCCCTCCTTTCTCTCTCTCTCTCTCTCTCTCTCTCTCTCTCTCTCTGTCTGTCTGTCTGTCTCTCTCTCCTTCCCTTGCTCCCTCCCTCCGTTCCTTCCTCACTCTCTCACTCTCATTCTCTCTCACTTCCTCACTCTTACTCTCTCTCCCTCCCTCTCCCTCCCTCCCTCTATCACTCCCTCCCTTCTTCACTCTCTCACTCTCTCTCACTCCCTCAGTTTCCCTCACTCCTGTATTCTCTCACTTTCTTTCCCTCCCTCTCTATTTCCCTCAGTCCCTCTCCTCCCTCACTGTGCATGCCCTGTTCACTTCTTGTCTTTCTCAGTTCCAGTCCTCTTTGCCTATTACCCTCTTCCCCATTTTTGACTCTGTCTCTCTTCCCCTTTGTCCCTCCCTCCAGCACAGCCACCCTGTCCCAGTCAGCTAAGTGTCTCAGCTGAGGCCAGGTCTCCTTGGCTTCTTCCCTTCGCTGTAGCACTGGGCCTTTGCTTGGCCCCACTAGACACCAGATAGTTTTTCTAGGCAAGGAGGGCTAGGGGAGGAAGTTCAGGAATAAGAGATGTAAACTGGGAAGGACAGAGGACTCTATCACCACTCTTCCTCCACCCCACCCTTACTTTGGTGACTAAAGATAGGCTTGTAAAAGTTTACAAATCCGGAGTGGTGGTGTCTTGGGGATGTGAGACAACCACCCCCCCGCCCCATCTTGTCTCCCTATCTCTGTCAGAGAAGCTTCCCAAGCACTTCCTGATTCTAGCCCCTTGAATTTTTTAAAAAATTTTTAAATTTTATTACTTTTTTAAAGATTTATTTTTATTTTATACATGTGAGTACACCACCATTGCTCTCTTCAGACACACCATAAGATGGTACTAGACCCCATCACAGATGGTTGTTAGCCACCATGTGGTTTCTGGGAATTGAACTCAGGAACTCTGGAAAAGAGGTCAGTGCTCTTAATCGCTGAGCTATCTCTCCAGCCCCACCCCTTGAATTTTTTGAATGCTAAGTAGTTCAGCCTTCCCCTTCAGCCTCCTCCCTGACACTGTTTTTGGAAATGTTTCATCCCCTCCCCCTTTACACACACACCCTCCCCCTTCATGCATACACTCCCTCCTCTTCACATACACACATCCCTTCCCCTTCACGCACATCAGTCTCTCTCCTCACACACATCCCCTCCCCCTTCACACACACATTCCTCTCATGCGAGCATGCGTGCTAATGGACCTTCAGAATTGGGCCAGCTTCAAAGATCAGAGTAAGGTGAAAAACAAAACAACAAACACACAAACACCTCACAAACAGGCAGAGCCTAGAAACATCAAGTTTGAACTATTGAAAACATTTCTTTTGGCAGGACTTTGCAGGGACAAGTGAGAAATACAACATCCTGGGGCACCAGCCCCTGAGGTGGCCTCATGGAAAAGGAATGAGGTATCTGTTCCCAGCTCTGCTCTAGGATCCACAGGTACCTGCTGTCACCCAAGAGTCTTGGCTTGTCCTCATTGTTGTCTTTCTACCTGGCTACCAGGAGCATGGGGTCTAGTGGAGTGAGTAGAAGCTGGTAGAATGTAGTATGCTTTCCATTTGATGTATCAAAAGATCAGAGACCAGGTAACCAGGAGAAGAGGTTTATTTGGCTTTTAGTTCTGGCCTGTAAGCATGGCAACTGTGTGTGCTCAGTTCATGGTGCTGGGTCGTGTCACAGAGAGTACCTGAAGACAACACAGAGAGAGGAAGAGAACAATACAAAGGGGGAGAGAGAGAGTTACTGAGTGAAGGAGAGAGTTACTGAGTGAAGGAGAGAGAGAGAGAGAGAATCAGAATAGCAAAATCAGTCTAACCACTTTGATGCTTCCATCCCCTTCCAATGCTTCCATATTGGGACCATGCATCCTATATGAACCTTTGAAGGACAAATCACACTCAAGCCACAGTACACGGCCGGATGTAGGTCATTTACAAGGGAACACAGTTTGGGTATGTGTGTGTGAGTCTGGCTACAAGCCCCGGCTCTCTGAGCTTCCTGAAGTGTTAGATTGGCATTACAGGCCAATGTACAGAGGTGAAATTGCCCACTATATACCGCCACAGTGAGGACTGAGGAAGTAGATCCAGATGGCACAGCCTGAGCCAGACTCCTCAGGTAGGATGCAGAGGAGAAAATGGAGGGACTGATCTGCTAGGCTTTCAGGGAGGTGACTAATCAGGGGCAGGTGTATTTGGGCCGAAGGTTGCTCAGTCCCTGTGAAAGAAGTCTGTGCTAACAACAAGAACAAAACCAGAACAACAACAACAACAACCCACCACCAACAACGTGTCTTGCTGTGTGGTACAGATCTTCAATTCATTTCAAACACTCTACCTTATTTGAGCCTGGGCATAAAGACTGAAAGGTGCTCGGCCTCATATGACAGGAATTCTGTTGGCTGAGGATCTTGTCTAGAGTTTATACTTCTGGCAAATGGCGGAGCTCAGGCTTGGAACACTGCACTGAACGCCAGCCACAGCTCTGGGCCTGTTTTCGATGTTGGCTTGGCTGCTGGGTGGTGAGATCCACACAGGGTTTTCTAACTGCTGACACAGATGGTGAAATAAACAGCTCCATGCTGACTCAGAAGGGATAAGAGAGCCTAGACCATTGTTCAGGACTGGAGTATCTCTGGAGGCGACAGACACCAGGTCTGGATCCTTTTGGAAGCAGTCACAGGTACAAAGTGCTCATGCCAATGGGATCTAGAATTTAGTCTGGGGGTAGAATGAACCATGTAGGAAGAATCCTGCAGGGCAAGGGTAGATATGACAAGACCCTTTCTGTGGTATTTGGCAGGTATGGATTAGCCTTGGTGTGTCTTTGTGGTTGGTATGGCAACCATTAGGAGTGATATCCAGCCGTGATTGTCCACCATGGACTAGGAGGGGAGAGCTAGAATTTCAAACATGGTGGTGAGTAAGGAACTGCGGGGAGAGAAGGAAATCAAGACTGTCTCAGAAGACAGAGTCAGCTCGGCCCTTGCCATGCAGATCAGATGATCTAGGAGTGATTCTGAATCATTTACTAGTGGTCCCTCCTTTTCCAGAGACACCATCCCCTGTATTTCTCAAAGGCAAGTGCAGTGTTCTCTCCCACCAGCAGGGTCTCCCCCCACCCCCACTGTCTTTGTAGCAGTCAGTCCTGGGAATGATGGTCGGCATAGACCTCTGTATCCTGGCAACTTATAACTACCAAAACCCAGTACTGTGTAACTCCCAAGACTGGACAAGATGTTGCAGTTCTGTCCTGCCCCCTGGAACATTAGTGCTGAGCTCCTGGTCATTACACAAGCCTGCCCTGAAAGCACCATCAGGGGAAAGCCAATAGTAACCTATGGAGTTACCACAGGGAGGCCACAGACTTCCTGAAGAGAAGCACGACTGGCTGGTCTCCAACTGGGTGAGTTTCCCCCACCTACTGACTCTAACTGCAGGAGGGACTGTGTTGTTGTTTGCACTGGACTGTGTTCCACAGCCCATGGGTTAGAAAGCCTGGCTCCAGTTTGGAGGTACTAAGAGATGGAAACTTTCGTAAGTGGGGCCTTACAAGATTAAGGGTATCTCCTCAAAGGGGACTGTGGGACCCCAGTCTTTTTCTCTATTTCTTTTCCATGTCTTGTTTGTGAGGTGAATGTCTTTACTCTGTCATCAGCTCAACCATGATATTCTGTCCAGGGCCAAAGCAAAGGGTCCGATTGGTCATGGGCTGGAGCATCTGAAATCAGGAGCCAAAATAAACCTTTTCTCTTGATAAGTCACTTATCTTGGGTATTTTGTTACAGTGATATAAAGCTAATGTAATCTGTAAGCCAGAACCACCCTGCTGAGTCCTCCCCAAATTTCTGGTATAGACAAAGCATGAAAAATGATTAAATGGTTGTTGTGGCTTAAAGGCACTACCAGACGGCTTGGCTTGTTATGGAAACAGAATGGGAGCCATGGGGAACCTGGTTCTCATGGATCAGAATGTACTTAGATCACAGGGAGCAACTGTGAGCAGCTGTGCTGTCTGGATGAGTGACCAGGGCTCAGATCCTGGGCTCATGCTTAGAGAAAGCCCCACCCAGTTTGCACTGTATCACATCTTACAGATGAGTGAAGGCCCATAGTTCTCAAGGCACAGTTAGCTGACATTCAGAAAGTTCCACCTTGGAGAGCAGGTAGCCCAGAGGGAATTAGATGATATTAATATACAGAAATGCAAGCTCAGTTTGCCTATGTAGCAGGCTGGTATGTAGGAACAGACTCTGAGTGTCGTAGTGGTTCTCAGGAGACATGACCAGCATTGAAAGGCAAAAACTGAAGTACTTGCCATAGTCCCTGGTGTATGGGACCTGCCCATCATATATCAGGTAGCCATTGATAAAGTACTATAGACTTCTTCCTTAAGAGGTTATCGGCATTATTATTATTTGGCCACAGAGCCATAGTTCTGGAAGACTTGAGATTAAAACAGCCTCAAAGGCTTTGTTGCTCAGTGTCTGGCCTTTTTAACACTAACAGTTCAGAGCTGAGCACGTCAACAGATGCTCCCTGGGCAATTAAAGCAGGCAAATAGGTATTCATAATGTTTCCAGCTTCCAAATGAAGCCCAGTGTGCTAGTCAGGGCTCTCCAGAGGAACAGAACCACTCGAATGAACATATAGACTTATTTGGTTTACATAATGAAGAATGGGTTATCTGACATTGACCATCAAAATAATTGTTTAACCCGTGAAGATGGATGTTTCAAACTGGTTCCGAAGGTCTAGATGATTCCTGGGGAAGCCCCTGGTCTTCAGTCCATGTAGGAAGGCAGAAGAAATTGAGTTCTGACATCAGCAGAGACAACAGGGGATATGTGCATTGACTACCAAGGAGCAAAGATAGGCAGGCAGGACTGGTGTCATCTGAGATGTCGTTATATCTGAGGCCGTATTGAAGCAGGTGCCACCAACTGTGGGGGAGAGGCTCCTAACCTCAGCTGGACCTTCCTGGAAAGGCACTGACAGTCCCACGTAGGGGTGTTTCTCTTAGTTTACTTCAGATGCAATAAAGTTGACAATCAAGTCTGACCGTCTCAGGATTACAAGTGTGCAGGCCAGGGCTTCAGTCTTCAGTCTGGGCGTCCAGTTCTAGCCCTACTAGTCCACACGTGCTGCTTTCTTTATGAACTCATCTTCTCTAAGATGACAGACAGGAGAACTTCAACATCTCCCCCTGCACCCCGCCAAGACCAGAGCAGAATTGAATCTGAGAGTGATGTCAGGCTAGGTGTCTCAGAAGTGCTGAGCAAGGGTCACAAAGGCTAGGGAGCCAGTAGCTGACACTCTGCTCCAAACAGAAACTAGATCCCTCTGTGGTGGGACCAGTCACCACTGCTACCCTAGAAGCAGTGCTGCCTGGGAGGAAGATGCCCTCCTCGTGGCGGGTCTCAGGACGCCACCTTACTCTTTGATTGGAAATAATGGCCATGCTCACAACATTAGAACAGTTTTGTTTGAGTGTGAAAGTGGGACAAGCATGTTTTCCCAGAGGCCCCCTGCTTTCCCTGGTAGGGGTTTGGCTGTGTGGTAGAGCCTAGGTTGAAAGAAGCCCATATGTGAAGCCTGCTATTTCTCTCTCCCTGATAACAGTGCTAAACTATGGGCATGTAAAACATGGTTGCTGAGTTGAAATTTCTGGTCCGGCTAGGACTACTTGTCTATACTACAAACATGGTGGAGCTGTGTGTTTCTGGATATTGGTTGAAGTCCTAAAGCTGAGGACAGTAGACGGTAAATGTCTTCATGTTCTAATGTGTGGATTCCCATCTGGCAGAGGCTAAGCAGATCTGTTGTCTTTTACCATCCCATGAAGATTCCTGGAAAGAGGAAGTCATAGTGTGATGAGCTGAGGGCTGCAGGACACAGCACTGTGGCATTTGCCCTCCCCTTCCCATGGCATCCAGTCAATTCAGGAGAAGGAGGGCTGAGAATATATTGATCAGAACTGACCTCAAGTACTGTCCCTGTCTACCTTCCACACCGTGTAAATAACCTCTAATTCCTTTAGCATGATCTTCTCCATGGAACAAGAAACCTAGAATTAGGGCACATGTCTGTTGTGGATTTGGTCTAATGCTGCTTAAATGAATTAGGTCCCCCAAGTGACACAGAAATCCACATGTAAGATGTGAGGGTACCTCCCCCAGTTGGTTTTGATTGGTAAATAAAGTTGCTGGCAGCCAAAGGCTGGGCAGGGAGATAGAGGCAGGACTTGAGATTCCCCAGGCAAGGGGACTGAGGGAGAAAGAAGGAGTTAGGACCAGGCCTGAGAGGTGCAGAAGAGAGAGCATACCAATCATGTAAGAGCTGAGGAAGAGCGGCCCCAGGGGTCCCCCATTGGGTCTAGGGCAGCAAAGATGGAACACAGATTTTAGTAACAACTCAGGAATATCTGGAGGGAGGTGTTAGCCACCAGCCGGTTTGGGAGTGGCCAAGCTGTTGAGCTGTTTAAGGCATATCAAAATATAAGGCTGTGTGTGAGTGTGTGTGTATGTGTGTATGTGTGTGTGTGTGTGTGTTTCATCCAGGAACCTAGAACCCTGGAGCAGGTAGTGAGGAATACTCTGCCCCTGCCAAGTTGATTTGAGTATAGGTTAATTGGCAACAGCAACATATGTCTTTCTGGGCCTTTGCCTCTTTTCCCCTACCTTGTTGCAAGTGTTCTGGTGTCTGAGAATGCTCAGGTTTCTTCCAGAGCCTGCTCAGACCTGTTCTGAAGTCCATATACAAAGAGTAGACTGTGTTCAGCTCAGCACCTGAGCGTGCTCACCAGGGCAGCAGTTCGGAATACATGGAATGCATAGATCTCAGATGTGCCCCACACTGAACCATCTTGCCAGCCCTAGGATAATACTTTTCAATATCTGGAAGCCTGCTGACTTCCAAAATGAAATGTACATTCACTGGAGCATCCCGGAAAGCTATAGAGTGACTAGAGGCCATCCAGGGCTATTCTCCCAGAGCCTGTGGAAAGAGGATAAACCGATTTCCTTTGTTTCTCTCTTCTTTCTGGCCAGTCCTGCCTCTTTGGTTGTATCTCCAGTGAAACTTTCTACTCACATTTGTCTATTAGAAAGGGTTCAGGTTTCTGGCTCAGCCTGTTCCTTCCACTCTTGTGTCCAGGGATGACCTCACCATGTTTGGTGAATTAGCTTGCAGTTTCCAAATCAGCATATACGGATGGTGGTTGCATTCATTAATTGGTTAGACTATCAAAGACTGCGCTCAAGTACAATCCAGGACCAAGCTAATGATCCTCTTGCTTAGCTTTAAATCAGCCCGGAATGCCCCTTGCGAAGAAATGTTGAGTTGATTTGATGACTGCTCCTTGGGTATGAGTTGTTCATCTGCTTACAATGCTCTCTGTAGGGTAAGAAGTTGGGACGGTTGTAGACAGCGAAGAAGCACATGAGAAGATGCCCATCAAATGTCTCCTTCCCTTTCTTTCCCAGGCAATGAATCCATTAAATACAATGCCAGAGGAGACACATGGAAACTATTTTGTACCTGAGTAAAGCCTGCATCAGAGCCTTCATGCTGTGCTGCCGTTGCTGGTGGCTCCCGCACTGTATTCAGAGTTCTCCTTGATGAAGGTGAATCCTGCCTCTCTGGTCATAGCTCTAGTGAAACATTCTGCTCACATTTGTCTATTTGGAAAGAGCCAAGATTTCTGGCTCAGCCTGTTCCTCTTATGTCCAGGTCCAATGACCTCACCATGTTTGGTCAATTAACACGCTGTTTCCAAATCAACATATATGGATGATGGATACATTGTTTGTTCTAGCATGACGACTGTGTGGCCAAAGATCACCTCTGGCACCAGCTTTTCTTTTGTTCTGAACACATTATTTCTCATTGCAAGTTTGAGAACAATTAGCTTATTGATCAAATGTAAGAATCAAGGGTGGACTTTGCCAGACTAAGGCTCGCTAGGTGCCAACCTGAAAGCTGGTGAATCTCCTTTTTGGAGTTGTGTCTTTGGGCATGAGCATGGTGATGAGGGAATATGCTTCAAAGTTCTTTGCTGTTTGTTGCTCTGTTTTGAAAATACCGTTCTCATCTCTGACTAAGGAACAACACATGGTGAGCAGGTCACCAACCAGTTCAAGCACACCAGGTCGGATTACTTATGTCTTCTTTGGTTCTCTGTTGCATGTAGTTTTCGCTACCCTGCTTTAAGCTCCCGGTAGAACATGCTATGAGTCTCCATCCAGATTCCCTTAGATCCCTGGATAAAACACACACACACACACACACACACACACACACACACACACACACACACACACGCACACACGCACACACACACACGCCAGTTAGTCTTAAATGTCTTTGCTAACTCAATGGCTGGGCACTTCTAAACCTTCCCTGCAACCCCAGGCATAATGGGTCAAGTTGCTATTGGCCACTCCAACTGAACACTAACATGGCTGGTTGGTTTTATCTCCTGAAGCTTCTGCCTCCTTTCTCTTCCCCAGTTCTCATGATTCTCCCTGAGGCCTCCTGCACAACTCTAAGTGTCCTGCCCCCGTCCTCAGTCACTGGTCACTGAAACATTTATTGATTAATCAAGAACTAACTGGGGAATAAGGCCGTAGCATCAGAATCACTCTCTACGGTTCCCCCTCATTGTGTAGACTACCCAACCCCAATTCCTCCCTGCCGACTTGGTAGGTAAGGCAGCATCCCACTTAGGTGAGACACCTAGCTGAGGAGACAGTGGGGAGTCCTAGGGAACTCACCTTCATAGGGAAGCAAGTGTCACAGGAAGACAGTCATGTGGGTATGACCTGAGACCCCAAGTAGAAGTCTGAGATGTGAAGATGGTTGGAATATGTCTACTCAATTCTTGTCTTTTGAAGGCCTAATAATACAACCCTTCTCTGACTTTTTTTTTTAAAAAAAATGTAGAGCCTCCATCTAAAGCTCAGGTAGACCTTGAACTCACAGCTTTCCTGCCTCAGCCTTGCAAACACTGTGGTTTTAGGGGTATCCCACTATGCCATTCATATGGCCAATAGTTCAATCTTACTTATGTGTGTATATATGTTTTTGTGTGCACATGTGCTGGTAGAAATTCACATGTGCATGTAGACCAGAGTTTGATGTTAAATATCTCCTTCTATTGCCTTATTTTTTCAGAAACAGAGTTTCTTACTTAACGTGGAGCTTGACAATTCAGCTAAATTGCTTAGCCAACAAGCCCCTGGGATCCTCCTATTTCTGCCTCTGCCCCACCTTTTTTTCTTAAAACATAGGTCCCTGGGTTTGAACTTGGGTCCTCAGGCTTGTGCAGCAAGTCCTTTACTGACCAAGCCATCCCTTCACCTTAAGTGGTTCAGTATTTCATTGAACTTGTCCTGTGATGTGAGAGTCACCATCAGTGTTTGACGATTGACTTTGTGATGTATCTCCTCACCAGTCCCTACCTAAGGGAAATGATCAATCAAGTACTCATCTTGGTGACAAGAGAACAGTAAGATATTGGTGTGTGACATGCAATTCACTGTTCTCGCTCAATTTGGGGTGGGTGGCTGCAGGAAATCTACTCCGTGTTTAATCATGTTTAATGCTCTCTCTCCCTCTCTCTGGGTATATGTTGGCCTTGGTTCAACTCCGAGCTCTCTGGGAACCCAAAGCCCTGACTGATGGCATTGTTGGACCTGGGTGCCTGTGAGGAAGATCTGTCTGAGAGAGAAGAAGAGATAAAGCTGAGATGTTAAATGTTTCCAACAAAAGCTATTAAGGAAGAATTTCCTGACTCAGCACTTGCTGGCATTTTTTGAGGTTTCTCCACAGACAACGTCCAGTTACTCTTTTTTGTGCCTGTGGTTTCCTTTATTTAGCTTCCCCCCCCCAAGCTTATGGGTTTTCATTGATGAGATGGTTGTGAAACTGAGACCCAGGCATTGCCAGGAAAAGCTGGTAAATTGATGGTGGCTGCTCCCCTTCAGTGCCAGGAGAGATGTAAGCATGGCTCCTGACTGGGTGGCAGACAGAGCGACTGTCACTTGTGTGTCTCAGAGCTGGTCTCCAGGCAGCTCCAGCTCTCGAGCTCTGTCCCTTGATGCCACCGTGGAGCTCTAGTTTATTGACTTCTGAGTCACATGGTCCTTGGCTTCTGTGATGGCTTGAGCTGTATCTTCCCACAGTGGTATGTTGAAGTCCCCAGGCCCAGTATGGCAGGATGTGACCAGATTATTGTGAGACATTGTTCCTGTTCAGCCTTTCCACTCCTGGGAGTTTATAATCTAATCGGAGGCAGAAAGTCTTCATCGGAAACAGTTCCCAAGGCATTACAGAATTTCAGGACCGTAGGATCGGTGCCCTGGGGCAGCCAAGCAGTCCTGGACATTGGCATCTCCTTAGACACTACTAGGTTCCCCGAAAGCCATTGTCTAGGCCTTCTCCCTAGGCTGGTGAGTTTCTCTAAGTTTTTTCTTTGCAAAGTTAGGTTTACTTGTATGGATGTTACACTTGGTAAGAGAATGAACAAGCAGAGACAAGCTGTAGCATCAAGAGGACAGGGTGCTTCCTCACTGCCCAGGGGAGATGTGGCTGGTTTATGGAAGAAGAATCCTGCGGGCGGACAAATACTCAAAGCTCACAGACAGGACCTGGTACCCACCACCAAGGGATTAGAAAGGACTGCACATGGCCTCTGACATAGGAGGGTCATCTGCCAAAGCAAGCTGGGAGAGGCCACCTGAGACCCACAGTGTTTTGCCAGGTGATAAAGAAGCACTAGATCCCCATCCTTGGTTGCAGTCCTGTTTGTGGGGCTCCCCTGCGTCCGGCACTCCCCTGCTTCTGCGAGTTCCTGTTCCGTCTTTTCGTCCTCTGTAAGGCCAAAGACAAAGACCTGGCTTCAGGGTCCCGCCACAGACAAGCTGTGCAGCTGTTTGTGAGATTTCAAGCTTGCTTATGCTCAGCTTTTTCATTTTCATAAACCAGAAAAATAAAAGCTGCTTTCAAATGCTTCTGGCCTCAGGTCTAAATGGAAGCCAAATAGTATGTCTACCATAGCAGAGAGTGATCGCTCAATGTCAACCATGTTCACGTAAGTGATTTGACTCTCATAAGAGCATCTGGGGTCAGTGGTGACTTTTGGTAGCTGGTCTTGAAATTCATTTCAGGATAGGTACCATCCACTTTGTTAGAGTGTCAGGGTTGCACTGAGCTCTGAGAAGCTGGATCTAAAGAAGAGTCTAGCCAAGGGATCTTGGCTTTCTCCAGAGTTCATAGACTTGGGCTAGCAGACCCTGAACACTCATGCTGTGGCAAGGTGCAGCAGTAAGGCTGCTTGGGCCAACAATACTTCTTGCCTTCTACCACTGGCCTGAGCCAATACAACCAATTACTCCACTCTCCCATTTGGTAACCTGGAAACTTCTGAGGATCTGTGATAACCACATTGTCATTTCTGAGGAGAAAATGAACAAAAAGATAGCCATGTGACACAGGCAAGGGTCAGGCAAGTCTCCAAAATTTGGCAGAAAGGGTTGGGGTTTGAAAGACAAGCGTAACTAGAAAAAGAACTTGTTCTTCTTCCTTCTATTTCGCCCCCCCCAATGCCCCTATATCTCTGGGATCCTATTTCCAAGATATTTAATTTTGAAAACTTAAACAATAAAGTGTATTAATCTTCAAGGGCTCTCATTAATCACCATGCCTGGTCCAGTGGTGAGAGAGAGAGATGACTCACTTCTTCAGTTGGTTTCTTGGTAATGGAGGGTCAAGGCGTGCCCTTACATTGCCCCTTTGTCGGGCTAATGGAGAAAGCTCTCACTTAGAAAACACCCAGTCTGGAGCAATTTTTCAGTGGAAAATTGCAGACAGAAATAGCCACCAACAAGAAAAGATTTCTCTTAGGGAAACGAAATGAGTGGCTTGGCAGAATCATTAGAAACATAGATTCTGCCTTGGAGATTTGTGAGGTTCAATGGCAGGGTAGAGGAAAGCTTATGTTTCAGGGTGTGGCATACTAAGTAGATCTGCAATGAATAATGAACCATTACTACATCCCTTCTTAGTGCTAGGCACTGTGCTGAGGACCTTTTCCATGTCAGTGTTTGATTCTTATATATCATGTGACAGGTGGGATCATGTCCCCTGATTTACCGATATGAATTCTGACATGCATGCCAAGTGACTTGTTATAGAAATGACTTTTCTCATTGCTATAATAAAATACCCAACAAAAGCAACTTAAGACAGGCATGGTTTATTTCGGCTTACTGTTTGAGGGGCTACAGTCTTCACAGTGGAGGGCGCATGAGTCAGCTGGTCACAACACATCTACAGCGAGGAAGAAGAGAGAAATGCATGCTGGGATTCCACTCACTTTCTACTTTTTCTTCAGTCTGGGATCCCAGCCCACAGGATGTTGCTGCTCATATACAGGGAGATCCCCTTCAGATAAATCTCTATGGAACACCCTCACAGATGCCCGCAGAGACGCATCTTCTAGGTGGAACTCAAAATCTAGTCAGGCTGACAGTGAAGACTGACCATCACAGTTGCATGAGGCCTCACAGCTAGTAAGAGATGGAGCTGGTGCTGAAGCTGAAACACACTCACTATGTGAAGTAGGCAACACAAGCTCACCTCTCTGGGCTACAGGCTTCGGGGGCGGGGGGTTGCTGTAATGGAGCAATGGTCTACTTTCCATTTGCAATGACTGTGGGGAGCTGTGAAGAAAATTAGTATGTTTGTCCTACTGCTTGCCTCAGAAAACTCTGGTTTTTGTTTTTTGTTTTTGTTTTTAGAGGTTTGGAATGCTGCAGCACCAGTGGGTGCGAGGATGGGTTGTTCATTCACTGTGCAAGCCAGTCTTCAAGAGGTTAAGGATTTTAAAAATCATCGCTCTTGGTCCTGGCTAATTTCATCAATTCCAGATAAGCTGCCTTGCCAGCCCACAGGTGGTCTGTCCCAGCTCCTGCCAGAGTTGAGTACGGTTAGAGCAGAGGGGGGTTGCTAAGGGTCCTATGGAGGGTCTGTTCCAGATGTTCTGGGCCTTGGAAGAGTCTTTCCCAGAGACTAGGGTGGAGGTGATGCTAGGGGTCTCCCTCAAACTGTGAGAACACTTGGAACGGTTAAAATAGAAGTTCATTCTCCTGTGGTTGAAGGGGGACTTACCTTATGGAAAGGTTTGCAGGGGTGTAAGCCTAGCAGTTTCTATAAAGTATTTACATCCCCAACTGACAACCGGAGTGGGGAACCATTGGGTTGGAAGCATCCGATTTGGTGATGCGAAAGCCAGGCTTTTGGTCCCCCTTCTAACACTCCTGACTTCCCACAGTTGCATGCTGGGGGAGGCTGGAGCAGACAGCATGTTCGGGAACACCTTAATGATGTCAGGATACTTTTCATTGCTCATTTATCACTTAGCAGCTCAGATTTGTAGTGCGCTCCCCATGTTCGTTCTCCCTTCCACACGGACAATGCATTCTTTCAACAGTGTGCAGTTCCTTGGGAAGGGCCGTGCTGAAAGCAAAAACAGTGGTGCGTGCAGCCTGCTCCTTTGGAGGAGGGTAGGGAGGGGGGGGGCAGGTGGGGACCAGATGCCTGGCCACAGTCGAGGGAGGGGGATGAGTGCCCGAAACAGCCACTTCTGGTTTCACTTACTCATTTCTCTGCGCTGAAAGGTGTCATATAAATGCTAAATAGAACAGAGAGAGATGGGGCCTATCTATCTGCATTTCGGCTAATGTGAGCAGATGTAGATAACAAAGCCGCTTAGCCCATGAGGTTCACCTGCCCTGCTGGGCCTAAGGTCCGTCTTCAGTTCACTTCAATGCTGCCCAGTCAGTTCTGCTCCAGCGCTGCAGCAGACGCGGTACTCTGTACAAAGGGGGTTCGTGCTTTCAGTCCTCAGTGGGTTGACAAAACTTGTTGACGAGACGAGTTTAACCACAGGAACCATCTGAGAACAACACGACCCAGCTTATGATTAAGTGGTAAGTCCTGGGGAACAGATGAAGTGCTAGAGGAGGCTAGAGAAGAAAGAGGAAGTCATGATGGGAAGCAAGGCTTTCTGGGGAGAAGGGCTGGACCACTGTCCTGCTGACCAGGTAGCTTCTTCCCTTCGGATGCTTACTCAGATTGTTCTTACCCTTTAGGTCTTAGTTTAAATGCTATCTATCCACTTAGTTATCCTAAGTGGAGGCCTCTATCCACTTAACACCATGTGTAATAGATATTAACACGTTTCTCTCTTTCCCGTTGCTTTGTAACCACCCTGTAGGCAGCAGTCCATACATCTGTTTCATTCACTATTGAATTCTCAGACAAGCACAACGCCTGGAGCCCAAAGAGGTGCTCTGCAAAGACTTGCTGAGCGAATGAATGACATTTGAGGAAAGCCTCATTTAGCTAATGTTTCTGTTGGCCAACCGAATCTAAGATTTTGTCTTATGTTCTAGGAAGAAAATCTACAGAGTCCATAGTTCCAGAGTGGAGATGAATGCCTTTCAAGGTGAAGAGTTTGCATTAAAACATAAAACCATAATAAAGTAGAAGGAGAAACTGGTCACCAACATGAGCACGCCAGTCAAGTCTACATGCTAAGAAATAGAGGAGAAGAAGGAAGAGGAGGAGGAGGAGGAGGAGGAGGAGGAGGAGGAGAAGAAGAAGAAGAAGAAGAAGAAGAAGAAGAAGAAAGAAAGAAAGAAAGAATCAAATGTTTATAAATAATTGAGGTGGGACCTTGACTAATCTTAACCCTTTATTATGTAGAGTATAATGCAGGCATTTTGATCTTGGGTCCTGTCCAAGATGATCCATTATTGAACAAGGTGGGAGAATCTCGTTCACAGACAGTTTCACCTAAAATGTGATCTCTGATCATGGACTCAGGATTACAGGAAAGCTCCAATGTAGAGGGCTCTTGTTTCACCCCCTGTTCTCTTTGAATGATGAGTAGCCTGAATGGTTCTCCTTTTGAAAAATAATAGTTTTGTTTGGCTTACACCCACAGAGGCACTCAGCTCTACAACAGGACAAAGATACATTTTAAAAAGTAAGAGTCCTTAGTATGCAGTTGATTGTCTTATTATTTGAATTCAACTGGATCAATATTTAATTTTAGTTGTGGAAGGCAAGGCTAAGCAACCAGAAATACCCTCAAATTTCTTTGCATAATAAAAAGATCTCTCTTAATTTATTTACAGTTTAACTCAGGAAAAGTAACAGGAAAGAGAGTATAGACAATGTTTGGGCAGGATGTTCCTCTGGTGACTACATGCAGTTAGTTAGTAGATGGATAATCTTAGTTTGTGAATCTTCATGGTTAGAACCAGAATGTCAGCACATTTTAGAAATTCCTTCCCCACCAAAGAAAATTCCACTGAAGGAAAAAATATTCCAATATTAAACGCAATCTTTTGATTGTACTGGATTCATTTTTGAAGCTGTTGGAATCTTCTACAGAAATTTTAAAATTCTTCACATAACATATACTAAAATTCTACACATAGGAAACATGATTTATAGGAAATGAAAAATGAAGTTGATTGTTTGAACTGAAGAACATTAACTTCGGTTATGAGTTGCTTTTTGAATTGCCTAAAAAATGTTTTTGCATATTTGATGATTGCACTGGGTGTTGGTCATAGACTAAATCCACTGGGATCACCAGTTTCTTGGCTCCTTCCTCTTTCCTTCACTGTCTTCTGAGCTGAGACAGATCTCCCAGCAGAGAGAAAAACTGTCACAGCCAACTCAGGCTTGTTGGGAGCTACTTCACTCTATCCTTCTTTACTTCAAGGCATTGTGTACAAGACCTTGAACCAACTTTACAGTGCTGTGAACAGAATAAGAAGTTGTGTTTAGGGGACTTTTGCTGAGGACCTGATTCTAAGCTGTATATAATGTTCAAATCACAGATTCATGCTATAGGTTGGATCTGGATTGTCTCTCAAAGTCCCACAAGTTGTAGGCTTGGCCACCAGTCTGTGATCCTACTGTGTGAAGGTGAAACCTTAAGAGGTGGGCAGTCTCTTGTAAAGGAACTAAATTATTGAGCATCGGTTCTTGGAGGGAACATTAAGTGCTCGGATTCTTGCCTTTCTCTCTTTGCTTTTCAGCAGCGGAAAGGCAGGCAGCTTTTGCTCCTTCCTGTGTTCCCTTCATGGTCTTCTGCTTTGCCACAGGCCCTAAAACAGTGGAGTCAGAAGATAATAGAGGAAAATCTCTGAAACCACGATCAAAAGAAATTCTTTTCCATCTTCTAAGATGTTTATCTCAGATGTCTTGGCATAGCAGAGAAAAGCCAGCAAACATGGACTCTGTGAAGCGTCATATGCAATAGATCATTATATAATGAGGAGAACAGGCATTTACCACACTATGACCTCAAACTTTTGTTTTGTCTCCTCAGCTCTGCAACTTTTTTCCTGACTCATCTTCATGTCCTTGTATTATCAAAACCTGGGATGTTTGGTCATCAATCATCTTAGGTGATGATTATGAATAATGTGTAGTCATTGATGATATCAGAAAATGGATACCAATGGTGGGGGTGTCTTGTGAGTGCATGCACAGTTCAGTATTTATTCCATCTTGCTCCCTAGCCTTAGGATTTTTCTTTCTATCACAGAGGAATGCATTAGAGCCAAACAGCTAGATCCCTTACAAACAAGAGTCTCTGGCTTGGAAGCCAAAGAGACCATATGCTTTTTAGCCTACTTTCCCGAAGAACTGTCAGACACATTTTAGGTTCATGTTTAGCACCAGGACAGCATAAATGATATGAATAGATAGGACACATCAGTCTCAGACATGTATTATTCTCAATTCGAAAATAAATTGAACCAAAAGAAACAACTTCAAGAAGGCTTGGGAGGTGGTTCGATGATTAAGAGTTTGAACTGTTCTTGCAGACGCAGTTCCAGAGGATTGGAGGGTCTCTGGCCTCTGGGGCACGTGCAGGCACAAGCACAAACCCATACATTGACACATGTGCATACACATAATTAAAAAAAATCTTAAAAAAGAAAAAAAAATTGAGAGTATCAAAATAAATCAATGAAATAGCATTAAAGACAGAAAAAATGTATCATATATTTCTTTTTGAAAAAAAGATTTATTTATTTTATGTATATGAGTACATTGTAGCTGTCTTTAGACACACCAGAAGAGTGCGTTGGATCTCATTACAGATGGTTGTGAGCCACCATGTGGTTGCTGGGAATTGAACTCAGAACCTCTGGAAGAGCTCTTCACTGCTGAGCCATCTCTCTAGCCCAACACATTTCTATACATACAAATACATTATTTAAAAAGTCAGTGGAAGCTAGGCGGTCATGGTGCATGCCTTTAATCCCAGCACTAGGGAGGTAGAGGCAGGTGGATCTCTGTGAGTTCAAGGCTAGCCTGGTCCACAGAGCAAGTTCTAGGCCAGGGCTACACAAAGAAATCCTGTCTTGAAAAAAAAAAAACAAAACCAAAAAACAAAACAAACAAAGAAAAAACCCCAAAAAACAAACCATCAGTGGAGAGTTAGGGACATAGCTCAGTCAATAGAGTGCTTGACATGTACACACAAGGGGGCCTGAGCTCAAATCCAGAACCCAGTTAGTAAAAGCCAGGCATGATGGTATGTGCTTTACTTCCAGTCCTGGGAGACAGTGGTAAGCTGATCCCTGGGGCTCCCTGGCCAGTCAGCCTAGCTCACTTGGAAAGTTCCAAGTCAATGAGCGACTGTCTCAAAAATACAAGGTACCTGGGGAGCGATAGCCACAATGTTCTCTGGTCTCTACATGCACATGAATGTATGTGCACTTCCCATATGTGCATCTGTACATGCATACAAGCATCAGAGTAGAAAAAGATAAGTTATTAAATTTATAGTGCTAAAGCAATTTTCAACTGGAAAATGTTTCCTTACATAATATACAAAAATAAACACAAGAATGAAAATTCAAAACAATGAGAACAAAGTGTAGATTTTTTTCCCCCTACATTATTTAGACTTTCTTCTACCTCAGGAATGAGAAGGCTTTCTTTGAAGTAGAAAAAAGTATATGCTGGAAAAAAAATGGACTTAGACATTTGGCTATATTGAGTAAACCACCTCCATATGATTACATGCATAAAGGCAAAGAAAATGCATATTAGATAGTATAGGCTACTTACGAATGAGAACAGAGCAGAAAAAGGCAATTCAAACAAGAAATTCTAAATGGCAAATGAACATAATTTAAAATTATCTACCTGGTGTTTAATCTCATCTCAGGCCACAGGGCAAACTTAAAGATACGAGCCATGTGCTGAACAGTCAAAAGAAAGATGCAATTCTTCTGGCTTCTTGGTGACTGGAATTGCCATGACAACCTTAAGGCATTTTTTGAATGGAAAAAAACAAAGTTTGTATGTCTTGAAGTCCATTGGTTGAGCTAATAATATATGGAACTGAACTTAATCTTCACATTTTGTTTTTGCTACTGTAAAGACTCTTTGTCTCCCTGTGTGTTGTAAACAGATCAGCTATTAAAGACTGAAGGATGCTGATGACATCCGTCCCCCTACTCTGAGATGAGCAGAAACTCCCGTTTAGTTCTGTGCTGCCTTGATCATGGGAATTCCTGGGAAGTGCCTTCAAGCTTTGCGGTACACTAGCACATGCACAGCCCTGGGCTCTCTTTGCCTTCCTTGGTGATTTTCATGTCCTGTTGGTGGGCGGTGGGAAGCCTTCTTCTAGACTTTGATAAGACTGGCACTGTACTTTCAGCCCGTGACCATACACAAAGGCCAGACTACAAAAAGAGACAAAATAAATGGCTTTTCCTGTCACTGGAGAGAGAAGAGGCTGACGACAGATTTGCTTTCTTTGCAAGATCTTCCACTTATTACAGAACCCAAAGCTCTCTGCGGTCCGATGCTGGAAAGCGTAATGAGCGCTCCGCAGGGAAACCATTATACCAGGTATAAATGAGTAACTGATCAATACTAACCAGTAAGCACAACCTCACTCAAACCCTGGCCATATGGAGGGGTAGATTATCATTTTTTAATGTTCCAGGGAGGAGTCAGAGATATACAAGATGTTCCCCGGCTTGTAGTAAAGAGAGGACATAAAGGGACTCATGAGCCCTTTAGAGGTGTTTGTTGTATGCAAGGTCTCAAATGAGAAATTATCTGGAACTTAATGTGATAGCTCCAGCGTTCTCACTGAAAATACAGATACTTTGTTAAAGAAGTAGGTTAAAAAGGAAGTAACAGGCTAGAGAGATGGCTCCGTGGTTAAGAGCACTGGCTGTTCTTCTAGAGGACCGGAGTTCAAATCCCAGCACCCACACGTAGGTTCCCAACCATCTGTAATTCCAGTTCCAGGATATTTGATGCCCTCTTCTGAACTCCATGGGCACCAGGCACACACCTGGCACACAGACATACAGGCAGATAAAAACATCCATAGTCATAAAACAAATAAATGAATGAATAAATAAATATTTTAAAAAATAAACAAGACAGGAAAATTGAGAAGAAACAGAATCTGGAAGATAGATGTGAGAAAGGGGGAGGGGGGCATCCAGAAATCACCAGAGAGTGAAACTTGTTTTAGCTCCTAGATAACATAGCCCTCTGTCGGTGCTGAGTTGGTTTCCAAGGTATGGCAGACTTGGACTTGGGGAAGGATTCCTGAGGGTGTATCTATTCAGAGCTCTGGAGTGAATAAACAAATAGAAGTAGATGTTATCAAAAGGGATCTGTTAATATGATTTCCAACTGTATAGTTTGGGCAGTCCACAATGGCCTGCACGCTGGAGAGTCTGGGATTTCAGTAGTAGCCTAGTCCTGTGTAGCTGGGTGTTTTAGCATTGCCAACTTGGCACTGAAGGCGGGAGAGATTCTGGAGAGCTGATGGTCTTTGGTCTCTGTTGGAAGATGGAGAAGATGGGTGGATTCCGGTGCCTGCAAAGATGGTGGAGAAGCAGCAACAGTAACAGATCTGTACAATGGCCAGACGTGAAGGGGCACGAGCAAGCAACAAAAGGCTTTCCCTCTGTGACTTCTTTGTATTTGGGCCACTTTGTATTTGGTGCTCCTCATTCTGGGGAACAGTCTTCTAACCTCAGACGATCCTTCCCGGAATAGTCACAGACCCCCTCAAAGACACGTCTCTTAGTTGTTTTTGATGTCATCAATTTTATGATCATGATTTGCCATCACATCTAGGTTTTAATCTGGATTCTACCAGTGGATAAATCAGTGGGCCACTGGACAAGTCACTTTGGTCTTGGAGTCTATTTTTTTTCTCACTTACAAATATAAACTTTATAAGCTACCACCCCCTCCCCCCAAGACTTGAGAACATATAGAGGTGACTTCTGGCCAGGTCCTTTTGCCCTTCTCACCCAGCTCAGGTCTCCAGAGGCTGCCTAGGCGGTTCTTTCTGAGATTACCAGGGGTCTGGGTTTACCAGATTCACAGCAAGGGTGAGGCAGCTGGAAGGTGCTGCCCAATACCAGCACGAAGAACAAGTCTCTCAAATATTAAAATAATGACAAGATCATGTGATGTGGGATCTGCTTAGTACCAACTAGAAATAGTGTAATAAGGAAAAGGGGCCTGAAGAGATGGCTCAGTGGTTAAGAACACTTGCTGCTCTTGTAGAGGACTTGTATCTAGTTCCCAGCACCTACGTGGTTGCTCATAACCGTACTTTGAATTCCAGGGTATCAGACACGCTCTTTTGGCCTTTTGGGGCACCAGGCGTGCTTGTAGAACACATACATACATGGAAGCAAAACACTTCTACACACAAAATAAAAAATCAATATTTTTTTTAAAAGGAAGAAAATATTATTCCCTTGGAGAAAAATTTAGCGATTTAACTAGTACATAATAGTTGTAATTACTGTTAGGTTTTAATGATGCATATATGGCTATACATAAACGTATCAAATCAGCACTTTTTACTATAAATCTTTTGAAAAACATTATATTTTTAATGGATGTTAATCCAAAGGGATCAACATCTTGTGTAGAAATAAGCTTGCTTTCATTTGGAAAGTCTGATCCTGATGGTTTGGAAGCCATTGCTCTCATGCTGCCTTCTGTCCGTGCTCACCTATGTTACAGCAGTAGGCTTGAAACAATAATCCTGAAGGACAAGGAAACAGAATCGGAGCTTCCTCATTTTTTATTGTCCTATGTGAACCGCTGGTTTGAGTTAAAAACTGAAAACAACTTTCAGGTTGTTAATTACATTCTTGCTGAGTACATGACATTATTATTATTTCTTTTTTTGCTAAGTATGGTGTATCTATGGGTTAATTATGTGGTATATTTATGGGGTATGACACATTTGTTAAGTGTGAGCTAATCCGCATAGGAAGTATTTTACTGAATTTGAAATAGAATCTTTAAAATTGAATGTGTTCTTGCATAACAATTATAGCTCTTTAAAAACTAAAGGATAAATCTAGTAAATATAGTATTACCACAGTGGTGTAAATTAATAATAGCCTGATTTATAATTTTATAGACATTTTTGTTTTATTGGAATTTACTAGGGGTTTGTAGACAATTCTTCACAGAAGAGACTGTATTGTAATGAAGAAGATCAAAATTCAAACTAAGGTGAAAATCTAGCAGAAACTGTTGCACACTTTGATGTAGAACTTCGTTAAATCACAGATGTATTATCTTTCTCTTCTGCAATATTAAACATACCCAAAGGAATAAGGGAAAATTTTCCAATGCTCTTTCTAGCGCCACAGTTTTTAAGAATTTGATTGCAGAGTTATTGAGGCAAGTGCTTTAGCTGAGTAGAGGAAGGCCACTAAGGATGACCTGTCTGTCTGTCCGAGGCATAGCTAATGTACAACTCGCATCTCTGTTCTAAATGCACATGTGCAAGAAGGCAGCATCCAAAGGACAGGGTCTCCCAGGCCTCCAGTCCTGCCATCTTCTACCTTAAGGAAAATAGCAGCAGCAGCAGTCAAAACAAATAGGTTCTCCAGGCACAGGGCAGATATTTCCATCACATTCCCTCCCAAATGGCCCAGACTCAGACTTCCCTTCAGTATACTTCAGACATCCAACAGTCTTCCTGTAAAATCCACCCAGCCTGCAAGCCATGCTGGAGAGCAGCCCCATCACAAGCCTTCCTCCTCAAAAAGTGTGCTGATTGCCCCTGGTCACTTGTGCAGCTAAGAGTTTGAGTGCCCTCCTGATACAGATTTAGACTTTAATTCCGGCCAGAAGAGAAGAGGAATCTTTGGGCAGTCAGAAGCCCCGCTGCCCCCTCACTGAACCCAGTCTGGGAGTTAATTACATTGTAACGCCTTTGCTGCCCCAGTCCAGAGTTCCCCTTCTGTTCATCCCTTCCCTTTAAAACAATCTACTTATTTCCCTCTGAAGTTGCTCACGGAGGGCTAGAAAGAGACCCCAGAGCTGTAGCTGCTTACCACACTGTAACTGGAGCTCTTTCATAAATGATTTGTTTTCTTGGCAGTGTGTCTTTGGATCACAAAAGCCTAGATTTGCATTTAGCCCTGGCACGGTCCTCTACCATGCTGGAGGAGGCCAGACCAGGTCAATGCTAAACAGGCTCAGTGTGGAGAGTCACAGGCAGACAGGCAGCTAATCTATTTCCCTGGCATGTCATTAACATAGGTGAACACAAATCCACATCAAGCCTCGGTTATTTTTTAAAGGCCATACTTACAGCCCATTAGCAGTTAGGAGCAGTGTGAACAAGGCCACTGGTGGTTCGTATGCAATCCATCGCGGTAATTAAAGGTGTGTAAGAACAGTATCAATCTGGAGGGGGCGAAGACAATCTAACCTAGAAAGAGATGAACGATGGCAGGGAGTGCTCCTGCCTTCCCAGCTTCTCTTCCCCTTTAGTTTCATCAGCATGTTTCTTTTTCTTTGCATTCTGTGCCTGCCTGCCTGCCTGTCTGTCTGTCTGTCTGTCCATTGCTGATTCATTCACTTATCTACCTTCCTTTCTCTGCTTTCCAAGCAGATTGTTTTCTCTCTTTCCCCTTCAAACTTGTTTAATTTAACATTAAGTAAATTCTTGCAGAAAAATAAACATCAAGTTTACACTGATCCCTTTGAACAGTGGCTCTCAACCTGTGGGTCATGACCCCTTTGGTGGTCACACATCAGATAGAAATATTAATTCTTTATACTTCATTTTCCCTATTTCCAGCATCTCCAACCCCTCCCCCTCCATCAGATTTCTGAGCTGTCACGGCACTGTTCAGCAAGCTATTCTGCTTCTTGCTTTGCTTCCGGTTCTTCAGTTTACAGGGGGGTGGGGTGGGGTGGGGTGGGAGTAGGGGTATACATATTACTGAGGTGATTAGATCTGAGGTGATTAGATAGGCCTCTGTCCTTCAGATTCCGAGAACCTGGGCTTTCCTGTTAGATGCTGTTCTTAGGTGTTCAGGAAAAACCAACACGAAGTAAATATCCAACTCTGTGGAAATACTTTCCCCCTGTTATCAGAGCATACCACAGAATCAGAGCTGAGGTGCTGGGGGGGCGGGGCAAGATATGGGACTCACTCCACATGGCCTCCTAAGATGCCGCTTGTGGAGGGCCCTGGCAGCTGCAGAATGCACAGAGCATGGGGGCATGGTGGCTTAGGATGGGCGAAGAGTCTGCACCCGGTTTGCAACCATGAGCGGCACTGAAGTAGGCAGGATATAATCACCCCTGGTGCCTTCCTTGGTTCCCAACTTTAAGGGAGCTTATAATTATTCTTCACTTGAAAAAATCAGAAATTAGGGTGATAGTGCCAGTAAGTGCTGGCTTCCAGAAACAACTCTATGGAAGGAGGAAGAGGACAAGCAACCTAAGACATTCCGCTGAAGACCTGTCACCAGGCAGATGCAACAAAGCCAGAGTTAAAGGTCATCAACAACTATCAACCTATTTATTTCCCATAAGCCTATGTTTTATGCTACAGTAACTATGGTCTACCAGAGGAATAGCCCCTTTCTTTACTGTTTGCACAGCCTCAGGCTTTATATTGAAGGAGAGCTCTCGCCTAATAAATTAATGTATAGAGAACCTTTATGGTCACTGAAATGGATTCTTTTGTTGCTATTGGTTTTAATATTTAGTTCTTACTTTTATTCATGTGTATGCATGTATCTTTTATGTGTAAGTACATGCTATATGCCTGCGGAGGCTAGAAGAAGATGTCAGATCCCCTAGAACTGGAGTTAGAGGCAGTTGTGAGCTACCCTATATGGGTACTGGGAACAGGACCCACACACTGAAACAGCAGCAAGTGCTCTAACTTCTGAGCCGTCTCTCCAGCCCCTGCAATGGATTCTTGAGTTTGGGAGACAATGTCTGTGTTTTCAATCACATGTCCTGCCCATGCAGTTCTGTTTAGACTAATTTTCTTCCCCATCTTTCTTACTCCTCTTTAAAAGTCCTCAAATATGGTATTCATACAGAAAAGCACAGTATAACAAAATAAACATCAAGTTTGCACTGATCCCTTTGAGCAGTGGCTCTCAACCTGTGGGCCATGACCCCTTTGGTGGTCACACATCAGATAGAAAAATTACAGTCACGAAGTAGCAACAAAATAACTTTATGGTTGGGAGGGGGTCACTAGAGCAGGAGGAACTGTATTAAAGGGTGCAGAATTGGGAAGGTTAAGAACCACTGCCTTCGAAGGACTGGAATATGCCAAGTACCCAGAAACCCTCATCTTACCCAACAGGCCCCCCTCCTAGAGAATTCCTGTCTGTAGTGAGCACAGCTTTCCTTTGCAAGAGAATTTGAGCACCCGCACACCCCAATGCTCTCATTCCCCTTCCCAGCGCGGGAGCTTTATATAAGGAACTTCCCATCGCAGGAGTCATTTTCACCTTTGTCTCGTTCTGGCTTTGTAGTTTATGAGTTTCATTAAGGTCTCGCACATCCTCAGCTTGCTTGTTTCCATTCCCATTCATGTCTCAGGATACGAATGTAGCGCAATTTGTTTGCTCACCCCACTGAGTGTTTACCCTCTGATATAAACATTTGGGTATGTTTCCACGCACACATATTTCTCTGCAGCCTTTACATTTTTAAAAATTATATTAATGTGTTTATTTCATGAGTGCACGGGTGAGCATGGGCACACACACACATTCATACCCGTGCATGCACATCCCACCGTTTACATGTGCAGATCAGAGGATGACCTGCAAAAGTCAGTTCTCTCCTTTCACTGTTCAGGTCCCGGTCATCACATTTAGGTGGTCGGGCTTGGCAGCAAGCACCTTTTACCCCCTGAGCATCTCCCTGGCTCTTTCTATGATCTTGACCTGGAAATGAGGTGCCTTGGAAGGATGCACATCCTTAACGTAAGTGGGGTTCTCCATTCTGTTGGATTTATACACGAGGCTTTGCTCACCCAGGGCTGTGACTAGTCCTGTGTTCTGCATTTTTGATGTCTGGGCATTCTCATACTTACAGGCTCACAGTGATTCAGTCTTTCCAGAGCTGCTGCTCCTTTGAGATCGCAAAGGCTTGTCTGGGAGCGTGCTTTTCACATTTTGCTTTTTCTGCTTTTCCTGTACAAATGAACCCCTTGAGAGTTCATGCCCTCAAGTAGTCCTTATCAAACTCTCCCACACAGAGGCAATTTTCTCCACACCCTAAATCATCCCTGAGCTGGGTTCCAGCTCATCCCCAGACAGCCTCTCACTGAGCTTCCACATTGGTGATTGTAGGCTGCTGGTCCCTTCGCCAGGACCCCCGGGATCCCTTAGCATCCCCAGGACCCCCAGGACAGACGGCCCTTCTCTTTGCTCCCATCCTGCTGCTCTCTGCCTTTGTGATGCTGTCTCCTGGACCCACACATGATAGGAAATAATGCTATCTTTCTTCAGTACTACCTGCTCCCAGTTGCGCCTCCCTAAATGATATATTGACTATGTTTCTGGGACAACTAATTAATGTTAAACCGCCTTTCAAACTGATGGTGTTGATTTCGACTCCCAGCATTAGTGTGTCTGTGGCCATCTAGGGCAGTGGTTCTCAACCGTCCTAATGTTGCTATCCTTTAATACAGTTCCTCATGTTGTGGTGACCTCCAACCATAAAAGTATTTTCATTGCTACTGCATAAGTATAATATTGCTGCTGTAATGGATCATAATGCAAGTACCTGATGTGTGGGACATCTGATATGCAACCCATGTAAAAAGGTTGTTTGACCCCCCAAAGGGATCACAACCCAGAGGTTACGAACTGCTGTTCTAGAGGTTGTTCATAAGTGGACAGGGTATCATGTAATCAGATTTTGAGTGAATCTGGGGAGATTTCCTGTTGAAGAGACCTGAATTAAATGTATAGTGGTATCATTGTTGCTGCATAGCCATGGCCCCAACCCTCCCCTGGTGATGGGTCAGACAGTCTCCAGATTGGAAGTTCATCAGGCTTTGAAAAGAACTAAGTAAGATTCCCAGTAAGTTATGCTATTGATTCTCTCTCATTCTGGTATGATGCTTCACTTTTAGAACAGAGACATTTTCTATATTGCCAATGTCTCAGTTGCCTGCCAAATATTGCGTCTTTCTTTCTTCCTTACCTACAGAAGTCTGGCATTGTGAAACCACCCACCGAGCCCCAGCGAGGGCTCGTGCTTGGCTTAAACCAACCATGACAATTTGTTCTGGCTTTCTCACTCTGTGTTATCTGTATAAGTGGGGCATATTACTGACTGTGGTAACAGATATGAGCAGAACTCTAGAAGAGAGACAGATAAAACCTGGATAAGACCTGTCTTTGCATCACTTATGACTATCTCAGGAGCTAGACCTAACATCAGAGGATTTATCTTGGCTCATGGTTTCAGAGCACTCAAGTCAATATGGTAGCAAAGATATGGAGGTTTAGGAACTGTTTTGGGGTGATAATTCTACACAGTATTCAAGCCCCGGCAATAATGGATCTTAAATCTTCAACATCAATACCACTTTTCCCAGATTTCTCATGTCAGGAAATATATTCCCATTTGGTTAAGGTGGTTGGTCAGATATTTGTTATTGTAGCCAAATGTACTACTAACTAATGCACCAAAGGTAGCCCAATGTGACCTGTACAGAATGTATTATTTAAAGGGCTAGAAGTGCTGTTATTGAATGACTTAAACATGGGGACCACACTTGCCTTTTATTCTGTCTCTAATTCCTATAAATATTTATCAGTCTATACATATTTATCATATTTTACTGAGTGCATGCTAGGATAAATTAGACAGTTGTCCTGCTTTAAAAGGACTCATGATTTATTGAGAGACAGCAGCAAGAGTAGTGACGGGAATCTGATAAATGAACAAGGAGGAATTGGATAAGAACTTTGTTAGTGCAGAAAGAACTGGCCCAGAGTGCTGGCAAATATTGTCAACCTGACAAGCTCTAGACTCACCTAGGAGTCAAACCTCTGAGCACATCTCTGAGGACGTTTCTAGATTAGATTCAGAGGCATAAGAGACGTACAGTAGTGTTGCATGGGCTGGGGTCCTGGACTGATGGAAAGAAGGATGGGATCTGAGCATAGGCCTCTTGCTTCCTGATGCCATGTGACCAGCCACCTCATTCATTATTGTTGCTGTCTTGACTTCTCTACTGTGATGGACTATATACCACAAGCTGTAGGGTAAAATAAACTCTTCCACCCTAAGTCTCCTCTGTCAGGTGTATAACCATAGAAACCAGAAAAGTAACTAATACAGCTGCTTTGCCTGGGGGTAGCAGGGTTGGGAGTGAGTGACAGATAATGTGGTATCCAGGGACTGGAGACTGAATTCAAGTTTCTCTTATGGTTTACTTCCCTTCAAGGGCAACATTGCTCTAGTACCAGAGTTATCATTAGAAACTGCCTCAGTCCCCTGTGTGCCCAGGAGGAGCAGCTACCAGACCAAACAGCATTTAAACTCCTTTGGTTTTGAAGTGACAGGGAGATGAGGTGGCAAAAGTCAGGTTCTTGTCTTAGAAGCAACAAAGCAATCAGTTTCCTGTGCTGCCATTAAAGCAAACATATTCATTACAGAAAAAAAGAGCAACTTATATTTTGCATTCCTTTTTTCCCTCTCTCAACCCAAAATGATCTCAACATTCTGTCCTACAAGCTGAAGTGCATAATAATGTATTTATAGCAGGCTTGTTAGATCTGAAACTTTGAAACTATCAACTTCTTGGTAATAAAAAAAAACAACATGAACTAAGTCTCTGATAACATCAGATTTCTTTAATGGTGGGACACGTATACACTTGCATATCAATCACACTCCATGACAGACCCCAGGCCAGGAGTTGTAAGGTAGTACAAACTGGACTCCAAAGAAAGAGGGGTGGGGTGAAGCTTGGTGGGTAGGGAGGTAGGGAAGGAGGGAGGGTACCTGGAAGGTGTTTGGGGGCGGGAATAAATATAATCAAAACCACTATGAAATTGTCAAAGAATAATAAAACATTAATTTTAAAAACCTCATATTAAGTAGGACTTTGCCTTAGGTTGTGGGTCCTGGGACATATCTTTGTCAAGATAAATGGCCAAAGAGGAATAGGTTTGTGTGCTGAAATAATACCACTTAATATATAATATAGGACTTTAGATAACAAACAAACAACAACCCCCCCACAATTTATGTAAATAGAAGTAGTCAAAGTTTTCCTGACTCTACAGTGATAACACAGTCAAAATGTGTCTTAGATACCAGCTCTGCCCTGAGTGCCCTGCGAAGTTATTTTCTACCCTTTAGTGTTTGCATGAGCAATCTTTGTTGCTTAGCAACTAGGATATTGACTTCGGTGTGCTATCTGACTTAGCTGTGGTGTATGTATGACTTGGGTGTCCTCTCCCTTCCCCCAAGGGCTTATGTGTGAGGAGTTTGATCCCCAGTGTCGCAACATTAAACCCTGTAGGACCTTCAGGAGAGGCATCCAAGGGGAATGCCATTGAAGGTGTTGTCTTGGGAGAGAATAAGGTAGTTCTCATGAGACCTCAGTCCTTGTAAGCAAAGCTGCCATAAAAGTGCAAGATCCTGACGGGGAGGGGGGGGTGGCATGTTCCTCTAATCTCAGCAATCAGGAAGCTGAAGCAGCAGAAATTCAAGGTTAAAGCTAGCCTGGGCAACCTAGGGAGACTCTGTCTTAAAGACATTATAAGAACAAGAACAACAACAACAACAACAAACAAAAACAACAACATAAAAACCAAGACTAAACAAAAGAGCAAAGGACAGTCTTGTTTCCTGTCAGGTCCTGTCAGCTTTCCTTCTTACACATGCTTCTCACTTTCACAGAATGAAAATAAATAAATGAATAAATAAATATACGAGGTCATGGTGCTCCTAGACGTGATGGGGGAGAAAGTCTAGTGTAGGTTTGAGGGAGAGCACAGGCAGAGGCATCTGGAAGGTTCTAGAGTGAACATGACTAGACAACTGAATGGGGCTGTGAAGAGAGGAAAGAGGGAGAGAGGGGAGCCAGGAACAGTGGCCAAGAGGACAAGAGGCTCACATGGCTGTGTTATATAGGGAAGAGCTGCACAGAGAAGGGCAGCCCAGACTAGTCCTCGGGATGGAGAAGATTGGAGTAGGGGGCAGGGTAGGACAAGTTGGAGGACGCTGTAACAGGTAGAGATTGAGGGATGCTGGGAGAATATGGTGGCCAGTGTCTGATTTGATATGTCAATAGGCACTTCAGATTGGTGCGTGCGTGCGTGTGTGCGTGTGTGTGTGTGTGTGTGTGTGTGTGTGTGTGTGTGTGTGTGTGTGTGTGTGTGTTGTAATCTTTCAGGCCCTTAACCAAAGTGCAGCATATTCGGGTGCCATGATCTTTTTAAAAAAATACTTTTCAGAATTTTACACAAAGTACTTTAATCATATCCTCCCTCCCTCCACTTCTCCAAGCTCCTCTCAGACCTAACCCCACCTCCCTAATTTCCCCACCAACTTCATGTCTTTTTTTCTTTGTTGTTTATCTTTGAAGTTGTAATTTGATTACATTTGTCCTTTCTCTCTCTTCCCTTCAAACTCTCCTATATTCCTTTCCCTGTTCACCTTCAAACTTGTGGTTTTTTTTTTTAATCAATTGTAACTGCATCCATATCTGTATATACGCATTCCTAAAAATATCCTCTTGAGCCCATTTAATGTTACATGTACACACATTTTCAGGGATGACCATTAGACACTGGACAGTCAATTGTTGTTCTCTTCCCTGAATTTAATGTTGTACATCATGGACACGTCTTGTCATAGGATTATTGAGGTTGACAGGGTTTACAGCTGGGTCAGACTACTGATGATCTCTACCTTACCTTATCCCCAGCAGTGACCTTCAAGTACTACGAAGGCTAGTTAGAAGGCAGAAAACTTTCTGGTCAGTATGGTTCATGGTCTTGAACCTTAAAAACTGTGAACTAGGGCTGGAGAGATAGCTTGGTGGCTAAGCGCACTGACTGCTCTTCCAGAGGTCTTGAGTTCAATTCCCAGCAACCACATGGTGGCTTGAAACCATCTGTAATGGAATCCAATACCCTCTTTTGGTATATCTGAAGACAGCTACAGTGTGCTCATATAAATACAATTAAATAAAAATCTTAAAAAAACAAAACCAAAACAAAAAAATTCCCTGTGAACTAAATAAATCTTTTTTCTTTTTCCATTTTTATTGGTTATTTTATTTGCCTATATTTCAAATGTTTGAGAGATTAGTCATTATGATTTATTGACCATGTGGCTTAAAACTTAACAGGTTTTATTTCTTAGAAGATTATCAAGGTGGCCCTGGTCAGTGGAAGGCCACACTTTTGGCCATCTATTCTGAAACAATCCCATTCACCAACTTACTGAGAAGGGCTCTGTTGGAAATTGGAATTGGTGACTTCTCATTTCTTTTGTGTTGGGAGATGAAGGGGCAGAGTGGGGAGGAGGGGAGGGGAGGGGGAGGGAGAGGGAGAGAGGGGAAAGGGCAGGGAGAAGGGGAGAGGGAGAGGAAGAGGGAGGGGAGAGAGAGAGAGGGGGAGGGAACCAGCGAGCACATTCTCAGGATGTCCCCAGTATCTAATTGGACAGAACTGGGGGCCAAGGAGAGATAAATGAAATGGTGAGTGAAAGCAAAGATTTTAAATGAAACCAGTTAGAGTTGTTGGAAAAGGACCTTCGTACAAGTTGGTCGTCTGGACAGTGTACGCTCTAGGACAGATTCATAGTGGCCGCAAGAAGAGAGCTCTGTGGAGGGAGGTATATGTTTGCACAGAATGTACCCAAATGAATACACACTTGTGTGCTCACACCCACACAAACTGTCTCACACTGCACTGGCTTCTTTCTACCCATTTCTGAATTTACTGACATGCTTGTCTGATCCAACAGAGAGGTAAGACCTTTCTCATTATCTTTCCACAGAGAAATGATGAGATGGGTGTGGGAAGTTTGCTGACTGAACAGACAGCACCGTGAACACTTTATGGTTCGTTCATACAGAATTTATAGCAAAGTAATCACCATTGCCATCACCACCATCACCACATCCTCCCCGAGGAAAACAAAGGCTTCCTTCCATTGTTAGCCTTGGCACTCCCTTGTTGCTATCTCAGTCTCCTTTTACATAGGCTTGTCTTTCTGGCGTTTGTTTGTTTGTTTTGTTTTGTTATCATTGTTGTGTCAGGAACCTAACCGAGGGCCTTGGATATTATAGACAAGCAATTTACAGCTCTCCCAAGAACCCCCCTTTTCCGAAATTCTGTGAGTAGTTTTTGAACTTTAATTGAATTTAAAATATGTAGGTTTTTCAAGTTTTTGGATGTCCTGAGAAAGATGTGAACCTGTCAAAAAAAGTGTTGGCCTTGTCACATGGCTGAGAGGCTTCCTGGGTCACTTAGCAGAACCTGAGAATGTACAGACTCTGGACATCCTTACTTACCCTCTCTCTGGTGATTTCTATCAAACCGAGGTAACACATGGTGACTGAAAATGGTGGGCCGTTTGTTACAATGGAGGTCTCTGTATAGGTAAACTAGGCCATAACTCATGTGTCCTATGATAATTTTTCTTTTTTGCTCAGCTTCAAGGAGTGAGGGGAAGGGAAGGGGAACTATCCTAGACAACAGATGTGAGAGCCTTTTTTTTCTCTTTCTCTCTGTCCTGTGGATATGCCTGAGGCTCCAGTCCGGTGACTCACTCTTGTGGTATCATATACCTCAAGATTAAGTGAGCGCTGTAGAAAGTGTGGGACAGGATTTATCAGTGCGAGTTCCTCCTTTGAAGTATCGGGGCAGGCTACTTGGTTGATGGTTTCTGGAACTGGGCCAAGTCCCAATATGCTGTGAAAATAGCTGTAGTAGGTTCTCTTGGCACATGAGCACATTTGCACTTGATTCTCAGGCCTCTGTAGCTTTCTGATGTTTTCAAGGCGGTGTTCTTGGGACTGAGGGCCTGGGGCCAAATTGTAATCCTGCCTGTTTGTGTCCCTTCAAATGCTTCATCCCAACAGGGTTTTGATGGCTCAAGATACATCTATAACGCCAACCTGTGTTCTCAGACGCTGGCTGGCAGGCTGTGAGCGGTGGCTGAGCACTCATGTATAGGTTTCTCCGTAGAGCACATTTCCTGTTGTCCTGTCCCCCAGCACAGAACGGTGACCAGTCAAGCTTTGCTCAACAACGTTTCTGTGTACACAGTGCTACGCCCTCTCCTTTACAGCTTCCAATTAAAGCATTGTATATGTGGAAGAAGCCACTATACCAGTCAACCAAAGAAGACATACGCACACAAATAAAACCCATCCATTTCTAGTAAAAATTCCAGCACCTGTTCGCCCGCGCCTTTCTCCTTCTGCATCTACCCGTCATCATACTGCTATTAATTTTGAGTTATATTAATTACAACTTCTATGAAGCATAGAAGGTTAATTATGTTGGATTCCCAGACACCCTTCCAGAGACAGGTTGGGCTATTAGCCACATTCCTCATCAAGCAACTATGTATAATAAATAGCTTCCTTGTAAATGCAGATTGCCCAATGGGCTCTCCACTTTGTATTTTCCCTCCTAGCCTGGGAACTGAGTTTTTCCTGACTTAAATCTTGTCAACTGGTGTTGGGGAGCTCATAAGGAAGCCTTCTGAGCCTCCTCCCCTCTCTCCATGCTTAATAAAATATCTTGACTGAGGGAAGACTTCAGGGAAGACACAGAGGCTGTGAGTTCTAAGAGCATACTTGGATACGATTGCAGGGTGGGTTGTTATGGGCGACACTGTGTCTTCTACTTTGCCTCCACGTTCATATATTGACGTTCTAGCTCTTAGACCCCGGATGGTCTAAGGACAGGTTGGTTACAACGATAACTAGACTACAATGAGGTCTTTAAGGTAAGCTCTAATCTAACACAGTGGGCATCTTCTTAAAAAGTGGGAATTGGAGGGTAGGTGAGAGGGCTCAGCAGGTAAATGGTCTCAGTGCTGAGCCTGGAGACCCAAGTTCGATCCCTAGGACCCACATGATGGAAGGAGAAAAGACTCCTGCAAATTGTCCTATGATTTCCATAAGTGTGTAGTAGTGTGTGTGTGTGTGTGTGTGTGTGTGTGTGTGTGTGTGTGTTCGAGAGTGCATGTGTGCACACATGAGCGCACACTCACACAACTAAATAAATGAAATTTTAAAAATTTAAAGAGGGCATTTAGAAGCAGATCTTCCACTCAGGGAGAATGGATAAGAATATGAAGACAGATCTCTTCAGGTCAAGCAGAAAGCCTGAAGGAGATCTTTTCTCATTCCTCAGTCCTTCAGAAGGGGCTGGCCCCTGCCTATACCTTGATTTAGACTTCCAACCTTTAGAAGCCTTAGCAAGCACATTTCTGTTGTATAAGCCATTGACTATGCTACTTTCAAATGACTCTAGGCCTGTCTTAGTCTGTTTGTGTCTCTACAATAACATACCCAAGTTTTGGTAATTTATAAAGAATAGAATTCCAGAGGCTAGCTAGGAGTTCAAAGTCAAGGGCCCAGGGAGATTTGGTTAAATAATGAGATCTGTGCTCTGCTTTCTGAGGTGACAAGCACTGTCATGTTTCTCACGGAGTTAAGCAGATTCTGTTCCTTCATAGCGGAAGGTAACAACCAGACTCAGTTCAAGTCCTAAGGCCTCAGAACAAGAAAGCAGTCAGACGAGCCCAGACCTCGGGATTCAGGTGTTGATTGGTGTGAGTCAAGGCGCCCAAAACAGAGAGCCTGAAGGTCTGACATCCACAGGCTGGAAGAAACTATTTCTGATGTAAAACAAAGAGAATTTGCATTTTGTCTGAATTTTTGACTCAGAACAGATCAGGTGTTCATATAGAAGGCAATCTATTTCTCCTCAGTCTGTTTTATACGCCATCCCTTCACTGGAGAAACCCTTCCGCATAGTCATCAAATACCACATCAGCCACGTTTCCCTTTTAGCAAAAGTGTGGGGAATCAATAATGCTTTGCCAGCTTTCGCAGTATCCTGTAGTCAAATAGGATCAACCATCACTATGTTCTTTGTGCATTCAACTATGAGGAAGAGAGCAGAAAGTATGCGTGTGAGGGCCTGCCCATGGGATGGACTCTCAGAAGAAGAGGGGGCCCTGGGACCAAGATGGAGCTGAGCTGGGGACCCAACAAAGGCTTCAGAAGCCACAAATCCCCTCCTAGTTAAGATGTAGATTTGGGCTTTCATACCCTTCTGTCAACCACTCCCTAGGTGGTGAACTGCTTCCAGAAGGAGGTGTGACTCCTGGGGTGACCATTTGTTTCAGATTCTGAAGACAGGCTGTGGGTGGGGGGATCCTTGGGGAAAAATCCCAGAAACCAGGGTAGTAAGTGTTCTTTTTCCTTGGGAGAGATGGCTATTGCGGGCACATGGGGACACCTGTCATGAGCACGTGTCATCATAACTCTTTGTTCTGGTTGCTTTTCAATTTAACTGTGGCTTGTCACGTTCGGTTTGAGTTGAATTTGACTGTGTGTGGTGCTCCGTTCATTTCTCTGTTCTCATGCTCTTGATAGAGCAGGCTGGGGCTCCCTTCGCCTTCTGAGTCTTCCCTGGAGAGAGGTCAGGGGACTTGCGGGTGTCTAGGGGTATCTAGACTGGACATAGAAACTACCATGGGTATATTAAAGCAGAAGGGATTCATAGGAGAAAGTAACAGGAGCGTCGGACAGGCCGGGGGAGAACAGGAAGTGGCAGGTGTTCCCAGAGACTGGAAGCTGGATGTGGGTTGGGTTGGAACCTGCACCAAGCCCATCCTTCTGCTGAGCTGCTGAAGGCTGCTACTCCCTGCCCCACTCTGGATCTACTCGATCCCCCTCGAAGCAGAGTTCAGGATATCATGTGGAGTGCTGGTGTGACCAGGGCTGCCACTACTCCAGCTCAGGGACTGCTAATGTGTCATCTCCAGAAGCATCCATCCTAAGATTCAGGTTCACATCTCTCATCATTCTGAATCCCATCGGATAATAAATTGATTTGTGTTTGTTCCAGCATTGCTTTGAAGCGTTGTCATTTATCCTCATGAAAGAGACTGAGCAGGCCTGTTTTTTTCCACCTCACTGAGCTTTGTGGATGCAAAGTAAGCAAGGCATTGTGTTCCTTCTGTCTAAGCATGTGGTCGGTGTAATTTTTCCACAGACAGCTGAAGGCAACAGACTGTGCGTGGTAGTTCAACAAAAGTGAGGACAGAATGGTAGGCAATAAAGGTCATTTAAAGACACCTAGGACTTTATACTGGGCTCTGCTACCTCAGCCAGGCAATCCGCTATGGCCACTGAATCTTACTGATCAGTTTCTTGGCATTCGGGAATGAGATCCACTGATCACATACAGCGTTTCTTCCAAAGTCCAGATTTGCTGAGGGTTATTTTATTTTATTTTTTAAATCAAATCAGTGCTGTAGTTACTGATAGTTATTTACCACTTAGTGTATTATCCTAGGGAACTCCTTATTTCTTCAAATATGCTGGATTGTAGATACTTTCCCAAATTATATTTCCCATCTTAGATAATAGGCTAAAGCCACTTTGCCTATCGAGAAGCACTGTGCTCCCGAGCCCTGCTGTTGCCATGGTTTCTTAAGAGACAAAGGCATTGCAAAAGGGAGAGAGTGGTTGGATACAATGAAACATGAACAGGAAAGGGTGCTTCATATTCCTTGTGCTCAGAGTGCCAGCAACACTTCCTGTTCACATTAGGGATAGTCATCTGCCTCAGGAAAGGGTGTTGACAGGGAATAAAAGCTTTGTTTAGCTCACTTAGGATTTGCAAAGTATATTCCGGACAGGAGGTAGTTTACCATCTCAACTCCCAGGAAAAAACAGTTGATTTTCCTTCATGCCTCTGGAATGTTCCCCCACAAGCAAAAAGGAAAAGGTGGTTTTGTGGTGCCACAGTTGTGTATGGGCTTGATTTGAAATGATTAGTTTCATTGGCCTTGATATTCTAATTATATCTCTGCATTTTCCCATGCAACACTTTCCCACTCAAACAAGTTAGCTCAGAAAATAATTGTCATGCTCATGCATAAAGAATATACAAAACAAAGGACATTGTGCCAAGGCCAAAAGTGTGTTCTTCAGTTGTTTCTAGTTCCCCTCTGTGTTTTCAACAGAAGTAGATCTGTAAGGTTCGGTAAGGCCTGTGTCATCCTCCAGAGAACCCCATCAGGATGTGTGCATCCCTGGATGAGTTCTTGACTAGTTAGTCATTCGCTTGTGTCAGGATGTATGGACAGAATGAAGATTCTTCCCGTTCAGGAGAGAACCTATGTCTCATTCTTTTGTGGGTAATGTGTAATGTTCAAAATTAACCTGTAAGCCCCACCTGCCCAGAAACTAGGTAACTCCCTGGAATGCTGGAAATTGTAGTTCTTGGGAAATATCAAAGTCTTATGGGAAAGTATGGTGGCCTGTAGGTTTGTCCTTATAAGCCCCTGCAACACATGGCTTGAGGCCATTCCAGATGGGAATTTCAGAGAATGGTCCTGACCAAAGTCCATCTCTTGGTCAGTATTCAATATTTAATAAAGTTTGGTTCAAATTTTGCCCAAAATGGTGGAATTATTTTTTTCTGGCAAATCTTAGGATTAACACATGATGCTTATGCAGTTTGAAACACAGCAGACTTGATTTCTGTAACCTTCCATTTCAATTGATTAATCAGAGTAACCAGGCAGCTATGTAAGATACTGTGTGCATGAAGTGATGTGACTCAGGATAATGGGACTTAGGATTCGTTATAGGATACTGAATCTTTACGGAGATCTCAGTTGCTAGGGAACCTCAATTTAGTCTACTCTGGAACAAGAAAATATAACAAGAAAATGGAGTGATTTTCTTTTTCAATTTTCCCACTAATACTTCAATACTGAGAGTTCCAGAATGATTGTGACTTCATGTCAGTTATTTCTTAAGGTTGCAGGGAGAAATCTTGGGGAAATATATGGTAGTGAACAGAAAATAGAGATGGCTCCTTGGAGTGGACCATTTCTTCTTGGAGTCCCCTGTGTGCCCTAGAGGGTATTATCAGGCAGTGTCTCTGTCTTAGTGTCATGCTATTTTTGAAAAATGTAGTGTCCTGACTCCAGGTAGAGAATTCATGGTGTTTCTTGAGTGTTTGTGTCCATCTTTTTTACATAGAGACGTGGGAAAGGCAGAGGATATGGGCAGTCTGGTTCCTAACACGTCATCAAATTTTCAGCCTGCTTGAAGAGATACAGTGTGCTCCATCAGGAATGCTATCCAAGTATACATCAGGCTGTGCTCCATGTTTAAAGGTCAGAGGTTCTTCTCTTGTTTAGGGAGAGAGAAGACAAGGCATCAAGCTTTGGAGCCACCATGGAGAAGCTTCTGGAACTAAGAATAGTTTAATTGCAGAGAAGAAAAAGGTCTAATAGGCGCCAGCCAGACATTTGTGAGCTCGGAGTTTCGTCAACACCATGATGCTACTTCATTTCCCTCATAAACCACAGTGAGCATCAAATTTTTTGCTTCTGTAGTGACAAAAGAACCACAGTTTGTGGTGAGAGATCCCTGACGGGGCCATGCCTCCTCCGAGCTAAGTGACTCACCCTTTACCCCAAGGTGCAGGACTCAGATTTATGGCAGATAGGGACAGCCTATGGGCCCTCCAGCTCCTCTTAGGTAGATAAAAATCAGGATTCTGTTCAGTTTCAGGGTAGGGAGGTTTGACCTGAGGCACAGAGGCGAGACTGGTAGAGAGTCCCATCCGGCTGAAACTCACTGGAGAAAGGATGAGAAGACAAGGCTTGCTGGGAAAGTATCTTAGTTGGGCGTTTATTGCCAAGACAGAACACTAAAACCAAAAGCAACTCAGGGAGAAAGGGATTTATTCCAGTTTGCCATTTCACACAGCAATCTGTCATCTAAGGGAGCTGGGGCACAAACCTGGAGGGAGTTACTGAAGTAGAGACCACAGAGGAATGTTATATGCTGGCTTGCCCTTCATGGTTCTCTCAGCCTGCTTCCTCAGAGCACCCAGGACCACCAACCAGCCCAGGGGAAGCTCTGCCCACAATGAGCTGAGCCCACCAGACACCAACTATCAATCGAGAAAATACCTCAGGAGCTTGCCAACAGGCCAATCTCGTGGGGGTGTTTTCTCAGTTGAGATTCCCTTTTCCCAGATGACTCAAGCTGTGTCAAGTTGACATAAAACCAGTCAGCACAGAAAGAGTACTGATGTTATACCTAACATAGTAATTAAGGAGGAGCTATTATATATGTGTGTACTTAAGGTGTTATTTATTCTTTGAAATTTTCACATGTGTGTAACATGTATGTTGATCATCTGCTCTTCTGCTTCCCTCCCTTCCAACATACACTCCCCACCTTTCTGTCCTTCCTCTGTCTCTCTGTCCTCATTTATTCAGCCCACTGTATACAGTTAGTGCTGCTTATGTGCACACAGGCATTAGGGCCATCCACGGAAGCATGGAGAACCTACCAGCGATCACACTCTTAAACAAAAGTGAATTTCCCTCCCCACAACAACTAATAGGTTGGCAACCCCTCCCTTTTGCATGGTGGGGTTTTTAGTTGGCTTGATATCGTGTGGCTATTATGTGGGTAACTACTGTTTCTATGAGTTCATATGTACAACAGCAATGTTACAGCCACAGAACTCCTCCCTATTCTCCAGCTCTTATATTATTTCTGATAAAATTCCCTGAGCTGTAGGAGGGGAGAGGGTAGGAGGGGAAGGAAGGACAGGGAAGTGGAGGGGAGAGGAGATGATAAAGATGTTCCGTGTGTGGTCGGGTACTCACAATTGCCTATTCTAGGCACTTAGAACAGTAACATTTATGTATTCCTACAATAACCATTACCACTGCAAAACAAAACAAAGCAATATCTTTTGACAGAGGTTGGGAGCAGCACAAACCTATGGCTATAAACATAAATATTTAGAAGGAGGTTTGACAAGACCATTTAGAAAAATAACATTAATAATGCCTCCCCTACAGTCTATGAGTTCCCTAGACATGGGTTTTTGTCTTTTCATATCAGGCATGGAACATCATCCAGTTCTTTCATATTCTACTTCTATATGAGCATTTCTAAAAAGAAAACAAACAGCAACATCAACACCCACTTGCTTTCCTGTATCAGTAGCATGCCTAATAAACTATGCTAGTAAAGTATGGGTGAAACAAAAGCAGAGAGGAGGTACGTCAGGAGGAGAAATGGAGAAGAAGGGTTTGGTAGTGGTCTGTGGCTTCCCAATACTTCATCACCTGAAGTGGCTTTTTCATGGAACGTGTGTTCTGGGTGAGGTTTCATGTCCTCTTATGTCCATGGCCCATAGCATCTTAAATTAAGAATTTTAAGGATGATAAAATATGCACAACACAAAAGGTGCTCACTGTCTCCACAGTAGTGCTTCATCCATGGGCATTCTTGTGTAACTTGCCTCCAGAGCTCTCCTTGTCTTGCAAAACTGAAACTCTGGAGTCATTAAACACCACCCATTCCTCCTACCTCCCGTCAATCACTCTATCACCATTTAGTGCAAGTCCTCTGTGATGCCTCTTGTTGAATGTTGAGGTTTTGTGACTGACTTATTTCACTCAGCATCATATTCTCAAGGTTCAAGGGTCATTGGTGTGGGACCAGGTATTACATATTTCTTTCCTTCTAAAGGGTAAACAATACTCTATTACATGTATAGATATTTGGATTCCTTTTTTTTTTTCTGCTATAAGCACGGGTGTGGAAGTATTGCCTCAGGACTTCACTTTCCAGTCTTTTGGTAATATTCCAAGAAATGGGATTGCAAGATCATGGTGATTCTATTTTCCTTTTGTGAGTAATCTCCATACTGTTTGCTACAGCATCTACACAATTTTGGATTCTCACCAGTGGCAAGCAGGCACTCCAGTTTATCCATAACTTTGACAATTTTCTGTTTTGCTTTGTTGTTGTTTAATAGTTGCTATATTACTTACTATCTTAGTACCCGACATGAGACAAAAGCTCATAGTTTGTGGATATAGACAGTCCATGATGGCCAGGAAGGTGTGGGAGCTAGGACTGGAGGCAGCCGATGACACTGCATCTGCAGTCAGGAAGCAGAGAGGAATGCATGCTAGGGCCCAGTCACTATCCCTTGCTTTTTCTTTTTTATTCAGTCTGACACTCCAGTCATGCAATAGTTCTGCTCATGGTCAGAGTGTCCCCCATCCTCATTTAAGAATCTCTGCAAACACTCTCACAGATAAACCAGGACATGTGTCTGCTAGGTCACTCCAAATCCAGGCAAGTTGACAATGAAGCTTGACCATCATGGTTGTCAAGCTAATGGGTGTAAGTTGGCTCTTGGGTATATACGGATAACAGGCAATTTCCCTGACTGGCTGTAAGTCTGTCTTTGAAACACATGGGTGCTATAATTTGGATCTGAAATGTTCCCCCGGGGCCTGTGTGCTAAAGGTTTTGGTTCTCAGCTTGGTTATCCTAGAAAATGATAGAACCTTTAAGCTGTAGGGTGGAGTGGGAGATGGCTGTTTACTGGGGACATACTCTCAAAAGAGACTCTGGAATACCCTAGCCCTTCTGCCCAGTAACTGTGAGGTGAGATTTTTCTCCACCATGAGATTCCTGCCAGGGATTACCTGCTGCTTCATAGAATCATGTGGCTAACCAATCATGTACTGGAGTCTCCGAGACTGAGAGCCTACCTGAACCCTTCCTTCATTTAAGTGGCTCTTTGTTTTAGTAACAAAAAGCCAGCTGACATAATTAGTTTATAAATGACTGTGAAACGGTAAGGATTTTAACCTGGCTCTAATGTGCCAGCAATGCAATTAAAGGAAACTATAATCATTCTTATGCTTGGGCATTCTCTTATGAGCAAAACCTTATTTTACACAGCTCCTATAAGTTCTTGAGACATGTTGATCTGTCCTTGACACCAAAACTGAGAACCATTTCCCTTTGAATTGAATTTTCAGTTTAAAGTAGATTCTTCTCAGACATCCAATTAAAATCCACCTGCCATGGGTCAATGCTGTGGGGGAGACAAAGACAAGAGAAAGCCAGTACCTAGAATGACTCCAGTATCGTCAATCTTATGCTTTATAGATTACAGTCCTATGACAAGGGCTCCTGTCTATGATGGCTCTGGTGTCCACACAGCTAAGAGACAAGACATACGTATTTGAACACTTTTGTTTAAGTTGGAGAGTATATGTATGTATATATGTCTGTCTGTCTGTCTGTATGCATATGTGTGTGTGTGTGTGTGTGTGTGTGTGTATGTGTATGTGCGTGTGAGTGTGTGTGTCCTGGTAAGCTTATTGGGCTCATGTAGAGGTCAGAGGTCAACTGTCATCAACATGTCTTCCTCAACCATTTCTCTACTTTACTTTTCTGAGACAGGAATTCTTGTGAGTCTGGAGGTGACTATTTGGGCTGGACTGTCTGGTCAGCAAACCACCAGAATCCACCCATCTCTGCCCCCCCAGAGCTGAGGTCACTAATGTACAAGGCCATACCCAGCTTTTTTGGGGGGCTGCCCTCATGCTTGTGCAGAAAGCACTTTACCCTGAAGCCAGCTCTGCAGTATCCTGCTCCTTTGTTTATTGGCAATCACTTCAATCTCCCTGTCAGTGACCTCGATGTGTTCCCTCACTTCTTGCTGTATTTGTAAGAGCCAAGGACATACCACACCTTATTTGTGTCTTGCTGACTTTTCCTCTCTAAGTCATAAGCATTTTAAACAATTTGTTTTTAAATGGAAACTTGTATGCTTCTTGTGTGTGTATGGGGAACATTGTGTGTGTGTGTGTGTGTGTGTGTGTGTGTGTGTGTGTGTGCAGGTGGTGCCCATGCAGAGCCGGAGGTTGATGCTGGATCCTTTGATCACTCTGCACTTCATTATTAATCTATCTATCTATCGATCTATCTATCTATCTATCTATCTATCTATCTATCTATCTATCTATCCATCCATCCATTTATTTATTTATTTATTTATTTATTACTTTCTTAATCATTATCTCTTGACCAAGAGACCAAGTAGGAAAAGAGGCAGTGTGTACGAGGCAGTGGGTAACACTGGGTAATTGGCTTGCCTGTTAAACATTAGTTGTTCTGGCTAGGACTTTTTTGTTTCCTCCTCTTCCTCTTCTTCCTCCTCCTCCTCTTCTTTTGTCAACTTGACATAAGATAGAGTCATTTGGGAAGAGAGAATCTCAGCTGAGAAAAGGCCTGTGGGCAAGTCTGTGGACAATTTTCTTGATTAATGATTGATGTGGTTGGACCAGCTCTATGAGTGGTGCCATCCCTGGGCAAGTGGTCATGAGTTGTGTGAGAAGCAAGCCATGTGAAATAAGGTAGGTAGTAAGTAGCACTCCTTCATGGCCTCTGCATCAGTTCCTGCCCACAGGTTCCTGCCTTGTGTTCCTGCCCTGAGTTCCTTAGGTGATGGACTGTGATATAGAACTGTAAGCTGAAATCAACTCCCCTAATTGCTTTTGGCTGTGGCATTTTATCACAACAATAGAAGCCCTAACTAAGACAGCAGTCATTCTTCAGTATGTGTTTAGGATTGGTTCCAGGACCCCTGCAGATACCAAAGTTCTAATATACTTTAGGTGCCTATGTGATCTAGTATTTGCATATCATCCATATATACCCTCTCCTACACTGTAAATCACATCTAAATTATCTATAAAACCAAGATAAAGGTTATGTAAATAATTACCACATTGCTTAGGGAATAATAGAGTCTGAAGATGGTCAGCACAGGTCATCTCTTTTTTTTTTTGGGAGTATTTTTGATCCACTTCTGGTTGAGTCTGAAGATACAGAAGACCAACCGGACCTTTGGCTAGTGGCCATTGCGTATGATCTGAGATTCAGTTGTAGGTTTTTCATGTGCAGAGAAGGAAAAGAAGCTTCTGAGAAGAGCAGTGGTGGGAAGAACAGCAAAGGCTCTGTGAACACGCTGAGCAAGTGCTGGCAAATTTGAAGACACATTTATGTGGTTACAGCTCACAGGCCACCAGGTAGCTGCTCTTTCCTGGTTCTGATGCTATTGAGGAAAGCTGGGGACATAGGCTCCTTTTCTCTTTTCCCTGTATCTCCTCCATCCCACTGGACAAACCCTTGATTTATAGCTCAGATTGGTCTCACTCTCCTCTTGTGTCAGCTTCCTGGTTACTGGGATTATGGGTCTGCAGTACCACAACTGGCTCAAATTTTTAATCATTTACTATCACTTGACTTGGGCAGAAATCCTCATTTCTTGGTATATCTGCTTATATAGTATAGAAATATATTTACCTCATGAGATGATTGTTGGCTTCAAATGATATCATTGTATGTAGATTGACTACAGATAGAGCCAGGCACATAGTAGGTACTCAGTAAACAAGAAATGAGCCAGAAATTCCAAGAGTTTGTACAGTTGAGAGGTCTAAAGCTGATAATAATGCCTTCTTCTTCCCGAAGAGAGCACATAAAACCAGACCATCAGATCAACTGGCCAGTCAAGCAGAAGGTATGGCAGCAGATGAGAAGGGGGCATCTTCTTAGGAGACATCCTGCAACTCCAGAGAGCCACTCCGTTGAGGTATTAGCATAATCTTCCTTTGAAACTTCTGCTCATAGAGAATAGCACAAACTTCAAGTGGGTAAATAACTCAAAGGAATTTAATTTGCCCTGTGAAGTGTGGGTAATACTGCTTTATCTCTCAGAGAAGACATACAGCCACCTCCATAACATTTGTAATGAGGCCATTACCAGCCGAGAGCGACTCCCTTCTGAGTTCTGACAGAGCTGTAGGCCACATGGTTGTGATTCATCTGTAAATCATGCTCTCTGTTTAGAAATCTTGGACTTCCTCCTTGTGCCCTGCTGTCTCTGTGGAAGGAGGCATGGGAGGTAGCTGAGGGGGAGGGCATGGGATGCGAAACTTGACTCTGTATTCTGTAAAACCATTACCCTTCTTCATTTCCACTAGAGTACCCCCATTTCTGCATGGTATTTTATACTCAATTAATTCCTGCAGATATTGCCAGAAACTAATGTGTTCTGGGTGCTTATTGAGTAATTGTGGGGATTTTTTTTAAACTGTTGTTATTTGTTTAGATCATATTTTTTTTGCAGACAGTAGTACTATATTAATTGTTCATTTGAGGACATAGAGTAACTAGTCTGAAACTATTACTCTTTCTTTGATTCGATTCATCTATTCTTGACCCAAATGCTGTTTTGAAATGGGAAGAAAGCCAAGTGTGGTGACAGTGTTTGAAATCCGTGCACTTGTGAGATTGGTACTTGGGAGGGTGGGTGGGGGTGTGTGGCAGATGTTGGTCTGGGTGTGGCAGAACACCCCTTTAATCCCAGCACTCAGGAGGTAGAGGCAGCTGGGTCTCTCTGAGTATCTCAAGACACTGTATAAAAGACAAAAGCAAAGCAACTGCTTGGGGCTTGGGAGTGGGGGTTAGATACTGAATTATGTTGTGCTTTTATATAAAATAGAGATGACCATGGGTGAGTTCATAATCTTTGTGAGCCTCCAAATGTGGAGACACCCCAAACTGTAGAAAACACATTGATTGGGATCAAAGTCCCTAGGTCATGATTGGCCCAGATGGCAATTGATCATTTCCATCCTTGCCTCTCCTCTCCACCTCAGAACGGAAATTTGTAACACACTCTAATGCATGGTCTGGGATGATAAACACCAGAGCCTTGCTTGGAGAATGACCAATGGCCTCATGCCCAGTAGCCCTTTTGGTAAGGACTTTCCCCTGCCTTGTTTTTCACATAGGTGCTAACAGCAAGTTTGGGGATCCATCAGGACTCGTGAGTCCTCATCTGGGTCCTCTTCCAGTACCCCACTAACATCACCCTATTCTGGTGTCAGGCTTTTCTTCTTTGTGAATAGGAGTCAAAGCAAAACAAAAAAGGAGGAGGGGCTGGGACAGCTGCTCAGTCAGTAAGGTGCATGCTTGAGTATCTGAATGTGACTCTTAGCGCCCATGTAAAAGAGCTACATGGTAGTGCATACTTGTGATTCCTGTGCTGGGGGTGATGGATCAGACAGATTCCCTGGGGACTCAATGGCCGTGCAGTCTAGATGGCATGGGGACTCGAGGCTAATGAGAACCCTGTATGAAGAGTGGAGTCCATGTGAGGGAGGGTATCCAAAGTTGAACTTTGGCCTCTATACACCTCTCTCTCTCTCTCTCCCTCTCTCTCTCTCTCTCTGTCCTCTCTGTCTGTCTCTCATACACACACACACACACACACACACACACACACACACACACACACACGTCTTTTTCGTTGAGACTCTCACAGTCTCTTTCTGGGTCCAATTATGATGCTGGGTTAAAGTTTCAGAGGAATGATTTCATTCTTTAAACAATCAGTGTCTTTTAAAGATCCAGACATCTTTTTGACCATGTCCCAAGGACCTTAGTAGACTGATGTGTCAGGGGGTTCCTCAATCCTAGGTCATGTTTTGCCAGCTGCTCTGACCAGCAACAGAGAGAAAAAGACACTCAGGCATATGGGTCTGATGCTTGCATTTTTTATGTGTGGGAAACATCCTTGGAAGGGCCTCAGATTGTAAAAAGCTGACTGGTGCACAGGATGTCAGAACACTCACTGTCTCTGTCTGGGGACAGTTTCTTGGCATGGCCTTTTGGTTATCTAGGTATGTCTAATTGTTCTAAAGGCACGGCTGCATGAATCTGATTTGCCTGCAGGGGTGGGGGCAGTGGGAGAAAAAAAGGAAAGAAGAAGAAGAAGGAGGAGGAGGAGGAGGAGGAGGAGGAGGAGGAAAACTGTTTTCCCATGTCAGGAAACAATATTCAGCTACCTTCTTGATTCGCACCTTTGAATTTCTGGGAAGCCCATAGACTTTCAACTTTTTGGCGGCTAAGTAGAAAGCATTGTCCCTCCAGCCTCAGAAGGCGACTTTTGATATCTTTGCACTTGTCTCGGAGAACAAAGAGCATTCAGAACTAGCCTCCTCACTTGTGCTTTTAAGCATGTTCATAGCTCAGAGCTAAACGGGAAAAAGAAGAGAGAAGAAAGGCAGTCCTTTTGCCGATTGCCCCTTTGTAGATGTGGGTGACCCTTTCCTGCAGGCTGCTGTGGGGGTGTTGCCAAGAAAACTTTTTGCTTCCGCCAGCCAAACTGTAGAGACATAACAGACTCGTTTTCCTGGAGTTGAAGTAAATATTTCAACATTGATGTTGAAGGCGCCTGATCGCGGGGAAGCAGGAAGCTACTATTTTTAGTTGAGAAAAACATCAACATAGGAGGAAGAAACCAGAGCAGAGGCCAATACTTCAAGTTTCTTCAAGTTAATAATATCAGAGACACTCACTAAGCAACGGGCACAGACCACTGGGCATTTCATTTTTCTACAGTCCTGGGAAACATAACCTAGCGTGTTAAGAATGCTAAGCATTTTCTCTGCTCTGAATTACTTCCCAGCCCCAGTCTGGACAATACATTGATGGAGCGAAAAAACACTACCCAAATCCAGCAAAGGCAGATACTTCTGGAAACAAATTATCTTTGAATCCGGAGGAGGCATAGTCTCTTCTCACTACCTCAGTATCTTCTGTGGAAAGACTATGAGTGACCAGAATGTTCTCTAGGTGCCATTGTACTGCTAGTTGCTGGCAACTATGTCACAGTTGCCTTGTCCACCCTTTCTCTTTTAGGAGAGGCCGTCTCCTGACTTTGGAGATCACCCTCAGCACACTCCCTGGCAAGTGACTCATTCACCGAGCTACTCTGGCCCAGTTGCAAGGCTGTTAAAGCGCTCACAGTGTAGATGACTACTCAATTACTATTGCTCATGGAAGACAACCCAACAGATTCAAATAGAAGCCACTGCTCTAGGCTTCTGATTCCCAGGCTGCACTCCTTCCCAACATCAGCATGAATAGCTCCCCCAAGTAGCCCTTTCTCAAACTCCCTAGCAGATATGATCATTTTTGCAGTTTGATGGCAAAGTGGGTGGCTTTCGGGGCTCTGTGCCAGTCATAAGTGACAGAAAACTAAAGACTGCCAGAAAAGTTAAATACTGTCAGCAAGACATAGCCAGTGCTCCTTGGAAAAGTACCTTTGGGGCTCACAGCAATCTTATCTGTTGTCACTGTTGACTGGAATTTTAGTGAGTTCTGCAGGAGTCACTGCAAGGTACAGAGACAATCAAGTCCCCTTTGGGTTTCTTCGTCTCATGAATAAAATAATTTAATGACAGACTCAAACAGAAGCTTGGGGGACACTTTTCTTGAAAAATCTTAGGCTGACTCTGATTAAGAGAGTGTACTGCTCCTTCAAAGAATCCATGTTTGGTGCCCATCACCCAGGTTAGACAGCTCACAACAGGCAGAGGGGTAAGCCACATTCTGCGTCCATCACCCAGGTTAGATGGTCCACAACAGGCAGAAGAGTATGTGTTAACAGAAGAAACCCTGGGAGATCTGATGCCTCAAGTTACTTGGGCACCCACATTCACAAGCACACAGCCACACACAGATATATAGACATCACATTCCCAAATACTACATAATAAAAAGAAATCTTAAAAAAAGAAAGACCACACTAAGAAACCACCACTCCCCCCAAGAGCAGGAAAACTGAATCTTGGCAGCTGCCCAGGGAGGAGAATGGAGAAGAGAAAGGAGAGGTCGTGTGCTCAACCAGCACGGAGGCTCAGCCATATGGCGGACGAGCAGGCACATGGTGGGGAGGCGAGCTTCAGAGAAAGAGTAAGGAAGCCCAGAGTACCAGGGGAAAAGCATGCTTAGGTTCCTCAGCAGCCGAAAGAGTCAGAAAAGATGAGAAAGGAAAAGCTAAGCCTTTCTGAGTCTAAACAAAGATAGGGCAGATGAAGTTCTGACTTTAGAGTGTCGGACTGTGCTCGTGGTTGTGGATTTGGAGGAAAGTACAGTATCTCATTAAAGGGATAATTATTCCCCCCATCTCTTCAGCATGGATTAGGGTGAGCTTGTCTTCCTAGGGCTGGTCCCTTAACCAGATCATCAACCTACCCATTGCATGTAAGGTCTCCATCTAGACCAGAGATTTCACTCTCTTGGACAGAAGGAAAGATTTACCCCCAGTTGGCTTTTTTCACTACTGTGGTATTTTGACAGCTATTTTATTTGTTGTTGTTAGATTAAAAAAAATTCTCAATTTTATTTGATGGCAAGATGATCGTCAACTTTAAATACAGAAAGAAGAACAGCCTTTTCCCTCACAAATCTCCTAGTACTCACTGGGATCCCAACCTTCCCTCATTGATTCTTTTTTTTTTTATGTATGTGATTACACCGTTGCTCTCTTCAGACGTACCAGAAGAGGGCGTCAGATCTCATTACAGATGGTTGTGAGCCACCATGTGGTTGCTGGGATTTGAACTCAGGACCTCTGGAAGAGCAGTCAGTGCTCTTAACCACTGAGCCATCTCTCCAGCCCCCTCCCCTCATTGATTCTGATAGAGTCATAGGCTCAGTACAGTGGTCACTTTGGATGCTGGGAATCATATGTTATGATGAGCCATCTCCACTAGAATCACAAAGGCTGAAAATGGGAGGTGAGCTTCCCAATGAAATGGGGGAGGGGGGAGAGCGCTCCACAAAAAGGATACCTGGAAACTAAGTGTTGACAAAGCACACATATGCCCACTGGGGACACAGAACATGGACACCACTGTGTCTTCTCAAGTGGTACCAACATAACAACAGAACCTGTTCTGGGTTAGAAGGAAGGACAGGGAGATAGCTGCAAAGAGGAATGGGGCAGGACCTCTGTGCTCAGGGATCCCAGCACCTGAAATCTTATGGTCAGATACTGCAGACACAGCAAAGTGGGAACCAATGAATTAGGTCTTCAGAGGTCCTGGCTTCACTGTGCTTGAAGAAGCCAGTACCCAGAATCAGATGCTGGCACCTGACGAGATTCTTGTTTTCAACTTCCTTAGGATGATCATCAGTGAGTAGGGGTCATTAGATAAAGTGGATTGGGTGTGAGCTGGGGGAGAGGCAGAATAGTATTACTTAGTCATTGACTAAAGTTGCCAGGAAAACCCTTTGTTTGAGAGCAACTGTTCGTGTAGATGGCTATTTCATGACTGTAGATTCCCGGTTCTTACAAATGGGTCAGTTGGTTATCATGTATCCTTCCTAAAGTACTTAAATATAAACAATACTAGATAAATCAGTAAGCAGATAATAAAGATGTTTTTTTTCCCATTTATAATTTTTTGAATGAGATCTTTGTGAGGCAGAAAATTCTCTTATTTCACTTCCTGTAATAGAATCTACTACTCTCTAGGCTCAGGAAACATAATCAGTTGACTCCATGGTAATAGTAAGTAAGAGTCAAATCTGTTTCATGATGGTGCATGGAACAAAAGGCAAAGCAGAAGTTGTAAAAGTCACAGGAGACACAGGCATTGTGGACATGTGTGCATCCTTGACACTCTAAGAACCGTCATGAAGACTTGGGAACTGAAAATATATAAAGGTGGTGACCTCAAATAGGCCCTGGCTGCCAGTGGTGAGTGTTCCTGTTCTCAAAAGACAAGGAGTTTACAAACTGAATCCATACACATCTTCTGAGGTCCTACTGTGTGTGTGTGTGTAACTCTTTAATGCTTTGTGAGATCAAAGAGGATACAGTTGTCCTGTTAAAGAAGAAATAAAAACTCCAGTTGCAGATAAAACATTTATAAGCATGAAAACCTAATAAAGGAGTCAACAGAAGTAAGAATTAATGGAAGAAATGCCGGGTCAACAGCAGATGGGTAATTAGCACATGAATCACCTGAACACAGGGGTAATATTTCAGAAAGGAGTGCTTAGATCAAGGTAGGGATTGAGGAGCCTCTTCCTAAAAAGGTGGCCAGACCTTGGTCTTGGGATGTTAGGGCTGAGTAGGGTAAGTAACCTAAGAAACAAGAAGGTGAAGAGAAGGGTCATGTTACAGTTGAAGAGAATGAGCAAATCATTTGCCTGGAGGTGATGCTCTGTGTAGAGGAGTAGAGAAAACTGTAAGACTCTTAAATGCTGAGTGGAAGATTTTAGTTGTAATCCAGTGAGTGATGGGAGATCACAGAAGGCTTCCGAGTAACAAGATGGGATGGTCAATCCATGTGTAGGATCTGTGTGTATGTGCACTTTGTGTGTGTGGTGTGTGTGTGGTATGTATATGTGTGTGCATGTGTGTATTGTGTGTGCATGATGTATGTGTTTATGTATGTGTTGTGTATGTACATTGTGTGTGTGTGTGTATGGAAACATTTAATTCAGTTGTTGGGAAGACAAGAGCAGGTGTGTTCCTGGTGCTATGGTGATAGAGAGTAATATATATTAAAGATGAGGAAGACATTAGGGGGTTTTAAAAAATAGTACTAGAGAAAGCAAAAGAAGGCAATTTAGGTTTTGTTTTTTGTTTTTTTGGGTTTTTTTTGTCAGTAGGAAAATAATCAATGTCATGAAATAAAAATCAACAAGATTTGGTCACAACTAGATGTTTTCTAGAGGAGAGGTGAGAGAGACAAAATTGAAATTGGGCCCTAAAAGATTGACCTTCTGGAGGGATGTGGAAAGGAGGGGGAAAGACAGGGTGGGGCTCAGGGGAGAGATGAAGGACAGATGCTGACATTTTGGTAAAGACCCAATGACCAGGTAATATGCTTAGCATATTCTAGGAGCTAATGAGGTTAGGAGTCATGTGCACAGAGGAGACATTAGGAATAAAAAATAAATAAATAATAATAAAAAAGGAACAGGGCCAAAGCCTGAACTTAACCAGAGAAAATATAATTTTTGAGTGAGGGGTGAGGGAGGAAGAAGAGAAGTTGCTAATGAATATACAATGTTCCTATTACTCTAGAAAGTCCCTCAAGCCTCTTTACAATCAACCTTAATCCTCACCTCCATCCCAGTTTCTTTAAACTACTGATCTGCTTTGTCTATAATTCTATTTTTCTAGAGCTTTTATATTTGAGAGATCACATAATACATAGTCTCGCAGGTTTTTTTCCTTTGTATAATTCTTTTGAGATTCATATTCTTTAAACATTTTTTTTAAAAATATTTTTTATTGATTTTGTGCATGTCAGTGTGTGTGTGTGTGTGTGTGTGTGTGTGTGTGTGCGTGTGTGTGTGTGTGTGTGTGTGTGTTGGGACACATGTGTTCCAGGATGGACTTATGGAAATTAGAAGTCAGCTTGCCGGAACTGATTCTCTTCTACTGTGTGGGTCTTAAGGATGAGGTCAGCTTGCCAGGCTTGGTGGCAGGTCCCTTTACTCACCGAGCCATATGGTTAGCTCTTCAGCATAGTCTTACTGCAAGAGTAGTTAATTCCTTCTTAGTGATGAACAGTGTTATGGACTATAACAAGGCAAGGGGGTACCTGGTGAGACCATGCCAAGATGTCACCCTTAGAAATCACGCCATGCAACAGATCTGGTATAAGGGGGCTTATCTGGGAGAAGGGAGGGGAGCGAGGACCTGGAGAAGAGGTGGAGGAGGATGAGTGGACATGTAGACAGGCAGACAGACAGGGGATGGAGTACCAGCCAGGAGCCTGTGGGAACAGGGAGAGAGGGCTGGAGTGGTGGGGCTGTCCTCTTACACGCAGGCCAGATCTGAAGCCCATGGTTGCAGCAGGTGATGTAAGGCATGGCTAGGTCCCTGGGCAGGGCCTTTTGGGAGTGCCTGTATTTTAACATTACAGTATGCTTATCTACCTACCCACTTATAGACATCTGTATTGTTTCATTCTGGGGCTATTATAAGTGAGGATACTATGAACACCCCAACACAAGTTTCTACACTTTTTTTTTTATTTCACTTGGATGGATACCTAGGTCCCATGGTAAGTACAAATTTGTTTCCCTTTTGAGGAAACTGCCCAGTTGTTTTCTAAAGCAGAGTAGACAAGTCGTTTTCTATTCCCAACACTACAGTCTGAGGGACTGGCTCCTCACTTCCATCTGTGGTGCGTGTGCGTGTGCGTGTGTGTGTGCATGTGTGTGTGTGTGTGTGTGTGTGTGTGTATACTCACATGCTTAATTCTTCAGGCATACTAGTGTTTGCATCTTTCAAACAACTGTGTAATTGAGCCTCTTTTCACGGGTTTATGGGCCTTTTGTACATCTATAGGAAAAAGATTTTTTAAGATATTGCCCATTAAATCTATTAGATTGGTTTTTTTTGTAACATTCTTTATCTGAACTCCTCCCTCTTTCCCTCCCTCCCTCCCTCCCTCCCTCCCTCCCTCTCTCCCTTCCTCCCTCTCTTCCTTTTCATCCCTGCCATTTTCCTTTCCCTCTCTCTTTCTCTCTATCCCTACAGCGCTCTCCTGTTCCATCCACCCCCCCCGAACCCGAACCCCAACACACGGACTCTTTTTTTCTTTCTTCAGGTGCATACTTAGAAGAGTAGGCATTTTAAATTACAAGGAAGTTCAGATAAATAGATTTTTAAGGAGTTGCATTTCCCATGCCCTACTGAAGAAATTCACTTAACATTAAGGTTGTAAGGATTTTTTTTAAATGTTACCTTATAGAATTTGATATGATTTTCATCTGGAGTTAATTATTTTGTAGTATAATATAAAGATTGAAAATTATTTATCTGTTCATCAATATTATTTTCCCACAGCACACTTTACTACAAAAGTACCTTGAATCAGATTGAAATTCTAGATAATTTTTGAAGCTCTGAAAGTGTCTGGCTTTTCTTTCCAACAGATGACACAATGTCTTCTTTAAAAAGAAGCAGACCAGTTTTTAAAGTTAGAAACTGAGTAAAAAGACAACCACAGATCTGCATACACTGGTGATTATCATAACATTGTGTAGACTAGCAAAGCGGGGACCCATTGTAGGACACGGGAGATGTGCTGCTCTTATCCACTGTGGGGCCTGCGCTGAGACCCTGTAATAAAATTCAGGGCAACAATGACAATAAGAGAAAGCAATGCATTTTAAAAGCAGAGATATACTATGTGATGTAGGGACTCTCAGGAGTGAAGACACAGAAACCTCTGTCTTTTTATTCCATTTTTGATGGCGAGGTGAATAGTTATGGAGAAATAGTCAGACACAGAGGGCATAACCCACTGGAAATAAACCAGGGGAACTTAGCAAGGCCAACTCTTTTCAATCTTTCTGTGTCCTTGTCTTCAGAGAGGAGGACATCTCTCTCCTCAAGGTACGGTGAGGGCAGCTCTTACACCAGGGCTTTATGTTATACTTCAGAGGAGAGCCAGGCAATTGGTTCTAGGTGGTATGACCTGTATCAGGGCAGGAAGAGGAGAAGGTCATAGTGATTTTGCTGGGTCTGTTCTTTTTACAATTGTGACAGTGCCATAGTTTGGACTGGTAAAGCTTAAGGCTCAGCACAATTTAAATCCTCACCCACTGGGGGCAGCTTAAATTAAAGGATATTCACACAGCACACAGTGGGATATTATAGCCAATAACATAATGATAATCTACATATATGAACAAAGAAAAATCCTCCTAATGTGCTTCAAAGGAGCATATACCAGTCACAAAAATGATACCTGACATGCCAATGCTCTAAAATATAAATAATGATAGCTATAGTCATTCATGTTTGCAGAGAAAGATAGGCAGTTGATTTCTTTGGGTTCTGGGATACAAAAAATCATTTATTTTTTAATAGATTTCTCTTTTAAAGAGTATAAATGATCTTTAAAGTCAGGGAAATATTTCTTTATGAAAAACAACAACAACAAAACCGTATAGTCTGGCACAGGGTTTAAGGATTCCCATAATTGTGGCTTAACATATCAGTGAATAATATCTTTGTCTCAAATACTTTTAGATGGTGTGAACTTTGAGAAAATCCACTTATAGCTTAAATCTGGCTTTCCTAAGTTAAAGAGAGCCACAAAAGGCTTACTGTCTCAAGGACTGAAGGGAACAGACATTTGAAGCTTCATTTCCATTAAGATGCAAATTAGAATTAAGGTTATCCATATGGCGGTGTGTCTAACTTTCCCCAGTCTCTTTCCAACCCAAATAGATAGTTTCTATTTCTAAATTCTTTACTGATGTCATTCCTCATAATGATAAGCATACGTGAAAAGCCCTATTTTTTCTATCAGGAGCTAAGTGTATCTGATCACACACTGGGCTGTATGGTGTGAAGTGGCTCTCCTCGAGGTCTCATTTCCCCAGAGCACATTCTGTCTTCAGCTGTACATATCCAGCCACCTAGCTTTTCGGAGGAAGGCTCTCAGGCACTGACAAAGTTTTAAAGGAGACAAAAAAAAATCAGAACACATAGGAATCACAAAATATTAGGGGAATTAAATACAAAATCTACAGCAGAGAGGAGTTGGAAGGCTCTACAAAGACAATGTATCCCAGCAGCACAGAAAATGAAACAGAGCAGAACATATCAGAACCACAGTGCTTGTACACTGTATAAAAAAATATTGATTCTTTTTAAAGCAAGAAGAAGAAAATACAAAAACAAAACAAAACAGAACAAAGCAAGGGAGCAAACAAATAAAAAATAACAAGTAAAAGTTAACAGGCTTATTCTCGGTGACCAAAACAGTGTCTTAATTTCAGGAACCCTAATAGCTTTTATAATGTGAAAATCATTAAAATCCTTAGAAAAAACTTATTTACTATATAAAAAGCCTTTATTACATCTTTTTCAATGTGAAGAAATCGAAGCTTGAATCCTAAGTACTAAGATTACAGATTTGATCCTAGGGCCTTCTGAAGAAAATCTGGTGCCATCAAGGAATCCCATCACTTAACTTAAGATTTACTCATTAAAAACAAACAAATGAACAAAAACAAAACAAAACAACCCAAAAACCTGTTAGAGTGGGAGAAAACCATAGCTGAGCCACTGTGGTGATTTGAATAAGAATGGCTCTCATATAGGCTTGGTCATCAGGGGGTGGCACTACTTGAGAAGGATTAGGAGGTGCGGTCATGTTGGAGGAAGTATGTAACTAGGGTTGGGATTTAGGCTTTCAAAAGTTCAAGCCAGGCACAGTGCCTCTTCTCTTGCTGCTGCCTGTGGATGCAGGTATGAAACTCTTAGCTATGACCATGCATCTACCATGATGATAATGGACTAAATCTCTGAAACTGTAAACCAGCCCCCAATTAGAGTTTTTCTTTTATAAGAGTTACTGTGGTCATGGTATCTCTTCACAGTAATAGAACATTGTATTAGTCAGGGTTCTCTAGAGTCACAGAACTTATGGATAGCCTCTATATAGTAACACAATTTGTTATGATGACTTACAGTCTGTAGTCCAACTCCCCAACAATAGGTAGCTGTGAATGTGAAGTCCAAAGATCTAGTAGTTTCTCAGTCCCACAAGGCCAGTAGATTCCAAAAGATGTGCTGGCAAGTAAATGCAAGCAGGCTAAGATGAGCGAATTTTCCTTCTTCCAATGTCCTTATGTAGGTCTCCAGCAGAAGGTGTGGCCCAGATTAAAAGCATGGACCACCATCCTGGATCTGGGATTTGTTTTGTTCTAGGCTGACATTGAACTCAGAGATCTCCTTGCCTTAGTATTCTGGGATTCATAGCCACTATGCCTCAAGATTTCCATGCCAAGATCCAGGTTAGAAATTTGTATCTCCCAGCCTCAAGATCTGGATCACAGGTGAGCCTTCCAATTCTGGACTGTAGTTCATTCCAGATATAGTCAAGTTGACAACTATCAGGAATCACTATTACAAACACTAAGACAGTCATACAGTATACAATAACATACTTTCTCTCCATTACATAGAACTTCTGCTGGCTGGTCTGATATATTTAGAAAATTGGATAGAAACACTACAGAACTGAAGAGTATGAATCTGACTACTGCATGATGAGAATTACACCAGCAAATGATTAGCCAATCTAATGAGTACATATTGCATCCTGCCATGAATTAAAATTTATCACATTCATATTCATTACTACTATACAGAAATTTGGTACTAGTGGGGACTGAGTCAATGGCACAGAGTAACTTAATGGCAAGGAGCTGCTACCGGAAGGCAAGAAAGCATGGCAATACTATATATATATATTTAGCAATTTCTAAAGTTCAAACTTCTTATACATTAATTGAGCTAAATTATATAGGAGGTGAGAAAAGCAGGTGCTGGGCCACTTTGCACACGAGGAAAATGATTTTCATGGGGCTAGTGGCTGTGTCTAACTAGCAAGTATGTGATCTCACTTCTTTGAGTCTTAGGTGTTTCTGCTACTTGTTTTAAGGCTTTATTTGGATAAGTTCATTTTCTTGTTTTAATAGAGGAACAATGCCTCTGCCAAAATAGATAAGTGAATTAATGACTAGCTTTGGCAGAATCTCTTTTCCTAGGATGGATGCAGCAAGTTAAAACACATAGTATTTGAAAACCATGGCAAAATAGCCAAGGTGTGATTACCTCTGAGAAGCTCTGTTGTACCTGGGGATTCAGTTCTTGGCTGGTGCAGCATGGGAGATGCACTCTTTGTCAGTTTGAATGAAAATTAGCTCAGAGAAATGTATTCATTCTAATCCTCAATAATGCTTGAATACTGAACAGCAGAAAGAGACCCCAGACACAGCAGCCCCGTAGATGAATACCTTTTAGAAAGAAGAGGGCTGTGTTATAGGTTTAAGATGGGGCTGTCAGAAGTGAGAAATCAGAACAGATCCTACAGTGCACATCCCTTAGTTGACTCCACAGGTTTATCCTGTCATGGATGTTCACAAGGAAGAGGGGAAGCAAGTCTGGGCTGGGGATCACCTGGGAGGATATGGAGGCCAGCTAAGTCTTTTAGGAGTGATCAATAGAGGTGAAATTGTTATTGGAGGAGGAAGATCAATGGTGGCTGATTATTGATGACAACATCTCTGGTACTCTGTCTCTTAACTGTCATTTTCTATTTAAAAAAAAATACTTACCTCATTTCTAGAGCTTAATTCCAGATTAAATATAGACCTGTGATTCATTTTGTTTCGTAACTCTCTTGTGATAAAAGATTAAGAATATCAAGGTCACTTGTCTTCATGGCCTTGCTACCCATTCAGTCAAGGCTGGGGAAGCCTTGTGTGTGCATAGGACTGTGCTGGGCACTGGGCCTCTGTGTTTGCAGCCAAGGAGAGATAGGAATGACACACAGATGGCATATCAGTCTGTCCTGAAGCCTTCAGAAGGTCTCAACTCAATGCAAAGACCTTCTGTTGTAGGAATTAGAAGAAGAAGATGCTTAGTGCTGTTGAGTGGCAAGAAGGAAAAGAGAGCCATTTTAAATGAGAATCATCAGAAAGGGGGAGCCCTTTCCCAGAAGCAGTAAGCTGCTTTATTAAACTAAATAAAAGCCTAAGGAAGTTTACTAGCAGATCCTAGACAGATGGGTAAGCTGAAGTCTGTTTCAGTTAGTTGTTAGTGAGTTAGTTAGTTAGTTAGTTAGTTAGCTTCAGTGTCTGGCTAAGTGGGAAACTAACAAAGAACCAGCTAAAGGCATCTGTGAATATGACTGTGCCTATGAGTGATTAATCCAGCTGCTGTATAGGGTAAACTCAAGTGGAGAAACGCAGCAGAGAGAGACACACATCAAGTATGAGGATATTATAATAGACCTGATGAAAGACCGGATAGCCCTGAGCTAACAAAGGTGACGCACAGGCTGTGAGCTAATCCAAAATCAAAACCAGCAGGTTCTTAGAGACTGTGGGTTTTGAGGAAGAATGAAGAGGAATACAAAGCAAAGGGCTCATGTTTAAATGAAGATGCAGAGATGTCTTCTTGGAGTATGTAGTTGTGGTGGTTTGAATATGCTTGCCCCCGGGAGTGGCACTATTAGGAGGTGTAGCCTTGCTGGCTTTGTTGGAGGAAGTGTGTCACTGTTGGGGTGGACAATGAGACCCTCCTCCTAACCACGTGAGAGCCAGTCTTTTCCAACTGCCTTTGGAACAAGAGGAGGAACTCTCAGCTCCTCCAGGCCCATGTCTGTCAGGGCGCTACCGTGCTCCCACCTTGATGAACCTGTAATCCTTTATAAGAGATTGATGTTATCCTTTATAAGAGTTGTCTTGGTCATGGTGTCTGTTCACAGCAGTAAAACCCTAAAACAGTAGTAGTTTGCTAGGACTACCATGACAGAATAGCCACTTTCTATGCAGTTCAAGATCACTGTTCTGGAGACTCCAAGTACAAGATCAAGGTCTTGAGTGAAGCTAGTCAAGCCTCTCCTCCTGGCTTACAAATGGCAGTCACTTGCCTTCCTTCCTTACAGTCTTCTCACAGTGTACATACACCGCTGGTATCACCCCGTGCCTCATTTCCTCTTCAGGCCATCAATCAGATTGATTAGGGTCCGATCTCCAGATATAGTTCCCTTCTGAAGTGAGACTTTGACATATGGATGACACAGCTCAGCCTATAAGACTTGTGGAGTGTGAGGTCCTGTGAACACACAGAGGTGTCTGGAAAGTGGCTTGAGGCATAGACTGGAGTACCAAAAACAGTACTTGGAAAAGCTCAACATCATGGAGCAAGCACATGAGATGAAGTCAGGAGAGAAGATGAGATCAGTCTCAGGTCACAGTGGAAGACAATAAGACAATAGTTGCTGTATGCTGACATTACTATTCGTTAGTTCAGGGCTAAGCCCTGTGCAGGCTTGGATCAACTGCTATGAAGGGGATCTCTATTGATATTCTCAATATCATTTACCCTGACTTTATAGAAAGGGAACAGAAGTTTGGAAAGCTAAAGTGACTTCTTATAGGTTCAATAAAGAGTTCATAGTAGAAGAAGCAGAATATAAAATTGTATGTCAAATGTCAAAGACAGTGCTTAAACCATGAGACACACTGAGACCGAAGAAAGCAGGCAGAATGAAGAGAATGGATGCAGAGATCGAATGTGCATTTGTGGAGGAGTCGGAGCATGTGTGAGAGGCAGAGGAAGGTCAGAGAGAAAAGCCAGGGAGTCAAAGAGGGCTGTAGCCAAAAGGTGACTGTGGGGTACAGGGAGCAAGGCCAAGTACAGCAGAAGGCTAAGAATTAAAAATACACCCGTGGGCCGGGTAGCAGAGAGGCTGCGGGTAACCTTTAGAAGAGCTGGTGTTCTGCAGAGCTGGAGGCTGATGACAGATGGCAATGTGTGGAAGAGAGAAAGGGAAGTGAAAAGGAGGAGGTGGCAAGCTTCATCATGAGAAGGACAGAGCTGGCTGGGGTTGCAAGGGGAAGCTGAATCCAGGGAAAGTTATTTTCAGAATGGGACAGAAAGCATCAACAGTATTAGTTGGTAAGGAAGAGAAAACATAAGTTCTGAAAGTTAGAGAGAGGGGACCGTCAAATGAGGCTTCTGCAGAGGTGAGGAGGCAGGAGCGTCGGTTGAGGTGGCTTTCTGAAGGAGATGTGAGAGAACTGACTAAGGAAAGATGATGATGGATGAGGCAGGGGGTGAGCTCATCTGAATCAAGAGTTGTCGCTCAGCAACTGGAATCTTCTGAAGAGTTGGATGAGTCTGAGGAGTATCCAAAGCACCAGCTGTATCAATCCATAGATGGCAATGCATAGATTGCAGACAACACCTGAGTTTAATAGAGGGTGTGGTCAAACCTGCTTCCAGAATCTTCTGATGCAAAGACTCTCTGGCATCTTATTTTAAGATGATGAGTGTAATGCCATAGGCTTCAACACATTTTTTTTAATGCAGCTAGTAAAAATTCAGCACGCTTTCTCTGAGGCAGAGTGGTTAACACGAGTGTCTGGCAACACGTAATCCACAGCTTGGGCTGGATAAGACTTGGGGCAAACCCAGGCCTGAGGATGGATTCAAGTGGATCTAGTGGGATATGGAGTTTTTTGTGACCTCTCTGTACACCTGAATATACACACTGAAAACCATTTCCAATCAGACAGTATTTAGGGAAGGGCTTCTATATAAAGAGCCCTTTGACTCTTGGAAGATGGCTGTTGTAAAGATTTTCTAGTTTGTCTTCGTGCTTTCTCACCTTTAACCTATGACAGAAGCACAGCATGTCTAGAACCTGGGCTAAAAACGGTTAAGTGCCGGTCACGTGCCTTCCCATATTGACTTTGCAGATTATTTTTAATTCCTTAGAGTTAGAATGGGTACTAACTAAATCACAGAACCAAGGGACTCAGCCTCTAGCAATCTGGCTTGGCAACACTGAGAGCAAATTAATTAGAAGGTAATTTAATAACATTGCCTCTAAATCATCCACATGATATAGCAGAGGATGCTGGGCTTTTGGAAGTCACAGTTATTGTCTGGAGAAAGCCCAGGTATGAGTGTACTGCCCTGTGTCGGAGTAGAGCACAGATATGCAGCTGTCCTCTGAACTTCACCCTGTCTCCTGAGAGCATTGCCCAATGACCAGGTTACACTCTGTTTGGATACTGGGGTAGATTCTTCCAAGGGAGTCCAGTTCAGTAAAAGGAGAGCTTGGTTTAAGAGTTTGAATCTAGTATGAAGTGGATGTTGAAAACAGAAAAGGGTTTCATGGATGATGCAGGGCTGTCGGCACCAGAAAAAAACCAAAAGGGAATAAGGATCCTGGGGCTGGGATATCTCCCGGGGACAGGCAGTAGCTCGAGGCTGTTTTTCTCCTTTAGGGTATATGTGGGTTGGTTCTCGTGTATTGAGAATCAATCAGTGCTGGGGAAACCGTCAAAGGATTTCCGTGGGTCTAGTATTGTAGCCAGGACCACGGCTTATCCAGGAGAGTTTGCAGACAGTACTGGAGTTTACAGAAGCCGTGGTCAAGCCTGTTTTGAGTATCTTCAGACACAAAACCTCTCTGGCATCTTATTTTAAGATGACGAGTGTAATACCATAGATTTCAATATTTTTTTTTAATGGAGCTAATGAAAATTCAGCGCGGTTTCTCTGACGCAGAGTGGAGAACCTGAATGCCTGGCAACACATGCTCCAAAATAGAGCCTTTCAGGCTGCTTTTCATGGATGCACGATTTAAAAGTCAAGCCCCATTGTCTGCAAATGAGAGACTATGGGAACACAGGATACAGGAGATGTTTGGAGATCATTTAGTCTGTGTGCAGTAAAAAAAAAGCCCAGGGCCCACACGGAGTTCTATCAAGGGTTGCCAATTGAGTAAGTAAATGTGTCTCTGGTCTCCTTTTTGCTCAAGAGCTCAAAGACTTATCTATATTTGCTACGTAGTGAACAGTTTCAAAATAGACTGAATATGTCTGATAGACATTTAAATGCAAACTGAGACCCCAGAGAAGATTTATACAGGATGAGGGCTAGTACTATATCAGAAACTTAGACTGAGGGACACCATTGTTTTAATGCAATGCTGACTTCCTTGCCAGACAAAGCTGAAAGGAAAACAGAGAAAAACCAAACCAAAACAAACCAATAGCAAAACAACAACAAAATCTATACAAGAAATGCTGAATGAATGACCATTCATTTTGAAAACTTCCATTTTTTTTTCAAGGAGGAAAGAGCTGAGAGGGATTTGTTGACTGCACTATGATATGATAGCTGCATCAGCCAATTTTGCGTTGCTGTGCTCACAGTATCTGATAGAAACAACTTTGTTTGGGAACTGCATAGTTTCATTCCATCATGGCAGGAAAAGCATGGAGCAGTCGCTCAGCTCATGACATGGCGGCGGCTGCTCACCGCACGAAGACCAGGGAACTGGGTGTGACTGGAAAAATCTGCGGTCATAGAGCTTCAGTGCCTGTTCTTAGTGACTTTCTCAGCTACCTAGGTCCTACCTCCTAATGGCTTCTCAGGCTCCCTGAATAATAGCACCACTGACTTGGGAACCACCATCAAAACCATGAGCCTGTTGAGGGCTAGTCATGACAATGGCTACAGTAACAGCTGACTCTTGAAATATTGAACATGATCCACAGTCGCATTGGCGTAAAAGAATTATACAGAGAACTTGATGCAGTCTGTCTGTAAACACCTTTGTGGTTTCACTTGAAGGACTGATTGACTTGTCACTTCTTTCCAAGGAAGTCCCTAGCTTGATGTGACAGGCAGGAGCCAAAGCTATAAGATAAACAGTGCAATGAAAGATACTCATTTTGCTCAAATGTGGGAGTGGAAAGAGACAAATTTAAGAAGCTTAACTGGTACAGAGAATACTACATGTTAAAAAGGAACCTGGCCATATTAAGATGCATAGTGTATAACCCCAAATTAGAAGTTTGGGTTTTTTGTTTTTTTTTTTTTTTTGTGTTTTTTGACTCTCTGAGGGAATTTCTTCTCCCAGTAGGGCAAACTGTATTCCTAGACTTTGGTATAAGTACATATTTTATTATATATTATCTGGGCTTTTTATCTATTTTTTTTAAAACCAGGAATTAGATGACTGGTTATTCAAAATCAGAGTCCCTCTTAAGTACTTAAAGGACAGTCATTGTAGACTGAGAGAATAGCTCTCATCTCTTTTATTCTTAGCAGACAGGCATTTAAAAATGAGATTTTGCTTTAAAAAAATGGATCGACACCCCTTCACTACTGCTACAGAGATCAAGGGGGGAAAACCCACTACTCCAACAAACACACAATGCTGGTTCACAAGATACAACCAGATTGACACGCAGAGAGTCTGTGAGACGCAGTTGAGAGCTTAGATTAAGAATCTATGTTATTCAGTGAAGGGGTTTTACATTTTGCTTGTAATTCTTGTTGCCATGTTAATTACTTTGTACTGTTATCAGCATTAGAGAGCATAACTAGAGTTACAGGCAGGGTGAAGACTTCTGCTGTGTAGAGGATAAAGTTCAGTTGAATCCGGGGACATAGAGGCAGTCCACCTTGCTATTCCATCTGCCACAGCCCTAAGTCTTCAAGATAATTTAGGTTGTGAATGCTACTTGGGCCTCTAGCCCATGCTTGCTGGTGATGACATCTTTATATAATTTTCTTCCCTTTTACATTTCCAGGATTTTCCACATTCTTGACTGTAGCATATTCAGGATCTTGTGGGGTCTGGGGTCTTTCTCATCGGGACTTCCAGGGAAGATGGGAGCAAATGCCTATTCTCTTCAGATAGGACGGATGACAGACAAAAGAAATGAGTGTAGCCAGGCAGTGGTGGCGCATGCCTTTAATCCCAGCACTTGGGAGGCAGAGCCAGGCAGATTTCTGAGTTCGAGGTCAGCCTGGTCTACAGAGTTCCAGGACAACCAGGGCTACACAGGAAAACCCTGTGTAGGAAAAAAAGAAATGAGTCCATTCAAGTCTGACTGGCTGAACCAGAGAGTTTATTGGGGTTGCTTACAAAGCATGGGTACTGATTTAGAGGCACATGAGTAACTCAAAGGCTGCTGTATCACCCCAAAGCCCAGCCCAGCATGGGTGGCGACTTAGGCAAGGCACATCTGTGGAGCTCCCTGCACAGCTCGTGGGTGGGTAGCTTGACTGGTCTGGTGAAAGTCTTTGTCCTCAACAAGTGTACCACTTCCGTAACCTTGTGGGGGGTCTTCAGGAATCTTGTACATTCCAGATGCTTCCCCAGCCTTTTAAGTTTTACTTTACCCAAATCATATAAGCCTCCTTCTTCCTTCCAGAAGGGCAAGTTTCAATTCAGGAGAAAATGGGTACCCAGCAGTGTAATCTATTCCTCTCTAGGTTAGTGGCTAATGGGTCTGTGGATGGTCAAGTTCCTGTCCACCTCTGTCTTGACTTTCATCATGCTACTCCAGATACCAACTATCCCAGCCTCTGGTCCTCAAGTGTATACTGCTTTCAACAATTCACTGTGGCCTTCTCTGACATGTTACCCTGTCATCTCACCAAGACCTCTTTTCTTTAGCACCACTTATAACTTCCATTATATAAAATAACTGTTTGATATTTGATGATTGGATTTATTGACTATCTTCCCCTATTAGAACGTCAACTCCATGAGGGGATATGTCTGTTTTGCTTACTCCTGTCTTTCTACAATCTAAAACACTATATGACTATATGCTTGGTCTTTTTTTTTCTTGAGACAGAGAATGAATTAATATCTAACATCCTGTTCATGTATAGACTATCAATAGTTGAAAGAGGCCACTGTATAAAGATGGGTGCCATGTGGCTGGTGTTATGTGACCAGAAACAGTTTACATATATATATATATAAAATAGGTAGAAGTGTGGAATATAAGTTGAAATAGTTTGTAATCTCCTCCCATGAAAGGAAAGAAAAGAAGGTACAGGTCTTTGTGCAGAATTCTAGAAATAGAATATGGTGGCACTAAAAAGTGTTTTGGGGAATGGTTTCTAGACATTCCATCATCACAAATTTCCTTTTAAAATTCTTTTATACCATTTGTCATATTGTTCTCTCAAAAATTTAAAACATTTTCATAGTGATTCATTGATCTTCCTGTTTTGTTCATTAAGACCATCTATAACTGCCAATTAGAACGTTGGATCAAAACTGAAATGCTCAGAGCATCATGAGATGATGAAATAATTCCTTCCATCAGAGGCAGAAACTGTACAGCCTCCATTCAATAATTACAATCTCCCTGTTGGATTTCCAAGACTTCAAAAATAGCTCAAGGGTCTCCATTAGCTTAGAAAATGCTGGGACTTGCCCACATAGCAAATCATTAATAATATTGGACCAGGACCCTGGTCTTGTGATTCAGTTGATACAATGGTATCAATTTCCCTGGTGACTCTATCCACGAGCAAGCTCTACTTGAATTATGCACTTAGATGCTGGTGATAACAACAGCTATTGTTTATTAAAGGTAGATTATGTCTATGCTAGTAAGACTTGATTTTCAAGGTGCCCTTTATAAGAAAAGTTTTACCCTTGTTTTAAATAGGAAGAGACACAAAGACAGCTCACAGTTACTAAGAGGTGGAGCTAGGCTTTAAACCAAGTTTATCAATGTCAAAGCCCATTACGTTCCTCCTTAAATCTTGCCACCCCTGGACCTAATGCCAGATTCTTGTGCTTGACTCACCTAGCATAAGACCACTCCCTGGATCTTGTATAATTATTTTGATGATGGAGCTCTTCCTCCCAAGTTAATATGAATCTACTGCCTCCTTAATTCACTGCTTTCTGAAGCACAGGGAGTGGAAGAGATAATTGTAGGAAATATATCTAGGAAGGTGGGGGAATTTGGGTGCCGGATGTACTCTTAAACTACAGCCATTTCTGGAGTCACTCAAATCCTCTTCATTTCCCACAGATTTCCCCACCTCTTCCCTCAGCTCATCCTCTGATATACGCAAAATGCATTATTTGTGCCGCCATGACTGGGGAGATTTTCTGTCTGGGAAACACATTTTCTAGTCATTTGGAGGTCTCCTTGTCCACAAGCGTCGCCTCTCTGAGCTCCGTCAGACGCTGGGCCAGGCAAGCTGTGGTCACAGGGCTTCAGAAAGCTGTGAAGGTCACACTGGTTGCTTAATGAACATTTGGTTTCTGATAATGGGCTTGTGACCGACACCTGTCATTCCAACCGTAATTACAATGATTTGGAGTTAATCCTCACTGGCTGCCTAACCAGATAATGTTCTAGAAAGTCCCTGGTGGAAAAAAAGACACAGAATCATGTCTGGCGTGGCAATGCTGAAAGGCAACAGTACACTTTGTTCTCCTGGCGAGCTCCCACTTCACTGACAAATCTGTTGAGCTGGAGCCTTGTTTGAGGAATGATTTAATTCATGTGACAGTCTAAATATGATATTTCCAAGATGGGCTGAGAGATGTCTGTTCTCCCCACTCCCACACCCAAAGAATGAAGTTCAGGCTGGTGGGAAACACATGAATTTTTATAAACCAACAGACCTAGACTGTTAACCCCTTCATTGCTGTTCATTAATGTTAATATTACTGAAAGCAGCAGCAACAACAAGAGTAACACAGTTCGCTTTGCACAGCCAGGCAGTATACTGTAGGCTTATTTGAGCTTCTGTCTACATCACAGCACTTGGTGTCGCTATGCAGCCTTGACAGTCATCTCTCTTTTTACAAGTAAGGGGGTTGAGGTTTAAGGAATGTAACAGTCATGGGCCTGGCAGGTAACAATTGAACTCAAATGGGTCTAACTTGGTGACCCTAATGAAAGGATACCTTGGGGGGGGGGAGAGCGGGATGGCGGTTAGCTAAGCACATCAGGGTTCCAACCTAGAACAGCCTTGGTAGACTGTTAGCATTTGGAACAGAAGGGAGAAGAAGAGATGTGACGGGCACTTGTGAATGGATATGGCTTGTCTGGAGGGAGCTGGTATCACATGTGTATAGTGCCAGGCCTCCTAAGAGCCACTCATAAACCCCCACACAAACAAAAGTCAAACCAACCAACCAACCAACCAAACAACCAAACAACCAAACCCAACACTGGCATATGTCCTTGATCTGGCGGAAGCCCTGTTGTGGGCAGGAGCAGGTGCTAACCCAGCTATGCAGAAAGCTCAACTTTAGTCTTTCTCTTCCTTTCTTTTAAATCAGAAAACATCACCCACTGTAGGCTGAAACAGGACAGGTGGGTGCCAAGATAATGGATGGAGGGACCAATAGGCCAGCTCTGAGGGAGTGACTCCCTCATCAGCCTCATTGAGTTCCCTTTTATGACTGTAAATTGTGAGGCACCCAGTGCCACACTGATTCCCTAAATTTTATTAATCTCTCTTTTACACATGTTCCTTTGAACAATTTACTTTTGATGAAGCACAAGTATTTATTATGACTGGACAGGGCTGGTTCACTTGCATACCAGGCTTTATAACAAGTAACACAGGCAGTAGTAGTTTTGCATGGGACAGTTCTCTAAGACTCTGGGAAATTCCCCGACTGCCAAGTTGGCATGGTAACCCCCAACAAACTGGATTTGTAATAGCTAGGGGAAGTCAAGGTAGAGTTTGTGAGTAAGAAACCTGTAGACTCTTTAATTGTCATCTGGTTTAAAAAGGCAGAATTACATGCAGATTAAGTGGGTGTTGGGCCCTGTCAGTCTCTCTTGTCTTTGTTCCATCACAGGATGATACCTTTGGCACCTCATACCATGACACAGAGAGCAATCAGACTCCTGCTTCAGACTCTTCTCCTTTTCACAGCCTCTGACCTTTCTGTATCCATACTGGCTTTGAACACCAGAACCAAAACTCCCTATCATTAGGCTGATTCAGTGAGAGGGTATTTTTTGTTTTGTTTTTAGATTTATTAATTTATTTTACTTATATGAATACACTGTAGCTGTCCTCAGACACAACAGAAGAAGGCATCAGATCCCATTACAGATAGTTGTGAGCTACCATGTAGTTGCTGGGATTTGAACTCAGGACCTCTGGAAGAACAGCCAGTGCTCTTAACTGCTGAGTCATCTCTCTAGTCCCCCAGTGAGAGGTTTTTAAGTAGAGGAAAAATCCCAGAGTTAGAAACTTTATATATCCTAATAAATGGTTTATTTCCTACAGCAGGTGTTGGACGCCTTTGTGTTTTCTCATCTGTGATCACAAACAAAGTAGAGTGGGGTGGATCTCAACCTTCATGGACGAGCTTGCTTGGGAACTGTGGGTGAACAGGAAGTATTTTCTCTTCCTGGATCCATCAAAATATGCCACAAGGGCCTGAGGTTAGTGAGTATGGTTTCATTAAAGAAAAATGGGAGACGACTCTTATGAGCCCAACGCTTTCAGAGCTTGTCATCTAGTTAGTTGGAATTCTAAGAATCTGTCTCACAGAAGAGCGAATCAGAAACACAGACAAGATTCATGTGGGTGATATTGCTTGGAAGGGTATTTTCCTAGTTGGGAGAATAGTTTTCCCATGAACTGGTCACAGAATCCCAATAAAGGGACTGCAATCTTGTATTAAGAGTGTCAACTTCTAGAGTGGTGGCACTTATAAAGATGGGGGTTCTGATGACAAACAGGAACTGGACAAAAAGATGTCTAAACTGCTCAGCTAGAGTGGGAAGAAATGATCAGTACTGCCAGGGGAGGCGGGGCTACTGGAACAGAACATCTGCAGGAGTGATGCAGGAGCTATATAGAAACATCTAGGTCTGATGGGGGAAAATCAAAGTTTGGGTGTCCTTCTGAATCCAACTGTATGAGCTTACTTAAATGAGAAAAAAGAGAAAGGATACAGGAGAGAGGCTGGATGAGGAAGAGAGAGTGGAACCCATCTGGTCCTTGGGTAGAACCCAGTACATAAGCATGGGCTTATTTCCACAGAAGTCCTCTAGAATTCTACTATTCTACGTGGAGAGCTGGGACCAACACAGCAGACTGACCTAGAGTCATGTAGATCCAACCAAAATTTTGGTAAATGAATTTATATCTTAACATGGTCCCAGGTAACTTGTGTGGACACTAAAGCTTGACAAGTGCTAAATTTGGAGATAAGCATGGTCAAATTCATCTCGGAGTGTGAAAACAGCTCTCTGCCTTGAATCTCCCTCAAATGTAGCCCCAGATTGGGACAAAGCATGGAAGGGGGCCAACCTCGGTCTTGGGTGTTTGAGTGAGGAAGACTCTTATCTAGATCTGATAAAGAGTGATTAGATGGAGGAAGAAAGTATAAAGGGTCAAGGAAGAAGGAGGGATGGAAATTAAGATGAACATAAGACATTCCAGGAAGTCTCAAAACTAACACTGAAGCTAGGAGAAAGGCAGAGCATCTTTGATTCACACCCCCCAGGGATTCTTGCTACGGGTAAGGCTTTGTCGTATTACTTGCTAGGAAGCACTTGGTGGCCTCAGTTCTGTATGCTGTTGTCATGATCTTTGTTACAAGGGAGGTGTAATGAGAATGTTATACTCTATAATTGACATCACTGTTTTTCTATTTTTGGTTTTTGCCCCCCAAACAGGCTCTCGCTATGTAAGTCTGGTCGTTCTGGAACTCACTATGTTTGTAGACCAGGTTGGCCTCAAATTCACAGAGATCTACCTGTCTCTGTCTCCCAAGTACTGGGATTAAAGGTATGAGCCATTACACCTGACTTTTTTGTTTGTTTCTTTGTTTATTTAAATTTTACTTAGAAGAAGGATTGAAAGAAAAGTATCTCAGCTCATTTTTGTGTAAATTCAGATTTTATCCTTTCACATTAAGCACTGGTAAATATAAGTACAGACCAGCAACTTTCAAAGTGCCTCCTCCCCAATAACAGTGGGTTTCTTTTCTCCCTTTGTCTTCATGTTTGTCCCATATTCTAGAAATAGGCTGTTCTTTTGTAATTAGAAGAGAAACAAAGGAAACAAGAGATGAGAACAAAGACCTGTGATCAGACGTACCCTGTATAGCTAGCCATGTACCCTCTGTCAACCTTGGCCAACCTCATTCTTCTATGGAAACACAATGCTGAAGTCATTCAGAAGACTCCAGTTAGGAGGTCCAGAAGACAGCAGTTAGGAGGCCCTTGTGAACAGGAAGTACTACAAAATTGTAGTTCCTAGCTTGGCATAGTGAGTCTTAAGAGAATATTTTTTTCCAGAACTTTATGGCTCACTCTATGGGAGGAGGGGCTGAGTACAGGAGACAGTGCCTGCAGTGTGACAGACAACAAGGGATTTTCCCTTCCTGTAAAGGAAAGGACTATGTGGTCCCAAAGTTCTCCCCCACCAAAATGTCACCTCTCTGGTGTCAGGCAGCAGGAGTACCCCTATTAATGCCTGCAGGATTTGGCCAGGATGTTTTTCTGGGGCATCCTCAACACCTGGTTCAGTCATGGCTCATTCTTGACTTTTCTGTTGAGTAACAGACACGAGTAATTATAATTACAAAACAAACAAGGATGTGTTTCTGAGATGCTGAACAGGTTTGTAAAAGAATATGTGACATAATTGGTAAACAAAAAAATGTATAATGTGACCTCAGTACATATGGAAAATAAATCTTCCTGCTCACATAGTAATAGCAAGACGCCTTGATTCCGCAAACATGGTGAATGATGTTAGAGAGCTGCTGAGCCCAGGGCAGTTAGAGAGTTAATAAGAGTGTCCATGCGACTCTTGCTTAGTTTTTTGTTTTTGTCTTTTTTTAAATAGGAGAGCAATGTGTTTGGAAACCTGGTAGATACTGTGTGTGTGTGTGTGTGTGTGTGTGTGTGTGTGTGTGTGTGTGTGTGCGTGTGTGTGTGTGTATGCATGCTAGGGAGTTGGTAAATTACTTATCTTGAAATATTGAAGATAGGATTTCCATCCTCAGAAGCTCTTATGCCTACCAAATAAGAGTAAAAGATCATCAACCCAAATGGCCAAATTGGAGCAAGTTTTTGGGTTTTTTTTGTTTTTGTTTTTGTTTTTTTTTTGGTATTTTGCACAGCAGAACACAGCCTGTCCACTGGCCATCTTCTCTAATTTGGGTTTCAAAGAACAGCCTCCTTGATATAGAAAGATAAGGCTTTTATAGCCCAGGAGTAGGGGGTTCCCAAAGGGGATTTTTGGCAGGCAAGCAATCAGGGTGACAGAAGCAGAAAGTAAGCAGAATAAGGTTATAACAACTTCCTGAAGCAAAGGCATGATTGCTGTTCCTGGAACAGGCAGTTGAGAATTATCCATAGTTAAGGTCACAGATGAGGCATAGGCCAATCCTTGAGATATAGAAATCTAATCATGAACAGGATTGGGCCTAGTTTGTCTTTACTATAAAACGACTTTTAAGCCCAAGATGGTGACAGGCTGGTTCATCAAACCCACCTTTAAACAGTTGAGTGTTGTACTATACCAAGGAGGTAGAGACAGAGCAGTCCTTGGGGCTCCATGGCTGGGCAGCATAGCCTCCTTGGTGAAATCTAGGCCTGTCCCAAAACACAGGGTGGGAAGTAGCCACACCACTACCAACAACATATGCCTTTTCTTTTCTTTTCTTTTCTTTTCTTTTCCTTTCCTTTCCCTTCTCTTCTCTTCTCTTCTCTTCTCTTCTCTTCTCTTCTCTTCTCTTCTCTTCTCTTCTCTTCTCTTCTCTTCACTTCTCTTTTCCCTTTCCTTTCCTTTTCTTTCTTTTCTTTTTTTGACACACGCCTTTTCAAACACAGACTTTTAAAAGACCTCCTTAGTTTTTGGAAGAATTCCTGCCCCGTTCGGGTCTCACTCCATTTCTCCAAGAAAAGAAGAGCTATTGCTCAGATCTTTCTGCCAGTTCCTCTCAGACCCCTCCCCCCCCCACACACTTTACAGATGTGGAATGTCAGGCTGCTTGTTGAGAGCCTACAGATCAGTCTTCTGACATACTTCTTAATGGTCCTGACCCCAGTTAAATACAAACTAGGCCATTTGTTGGCTTATTTGCCCTTGTCTGTATCATCAGTTTTGACAGATGGTGGTCAACATGGTGACGAACAAATGTCTGCTGGGCCAGCTCTCCCTGGGGTCTGCCGGGAAGACTTTTCCTCATTTTGTGCCTCTGTGGCAGTTTTGTGGACCTCAGCTGCACAGGGACTCAGATAGGCAGCTGGGGAGGAGGAGCCTGCCAGGTGGTGGGAAGGAGACCAGAGGCCATTGGCATAGGAATAGCCAGAGAACTTCAGGATGAGGAAGGCAAGGCTGCTCTTCCTCCCTTCCCCATATCCTTGCCCTTCACACCCCATTCTGCCCTTTGATGGCTTGCTTTTCCCTTGCAGGCCACATATTATTTCAATTTCCACCATTTTGCAATTGGATGAAAGAAGAAGGTAGGTTCCTGTAACCTGGAATCAGATGCATGAGAAAAGATCACATAAGGCATAGCATTAGCAATACTTTTAATGATTCTCATTATTTTCCAGATACCGACCTAGGTAGTTTATATGTAAATTTTAGGAAATCTAATGTAATAGAATATGCAAATATAACTGCATTATTCATATCTGCAGCTTAGAAGAAGCAAACTCTTTGTTCTTGGGGGAGAGGGTTCAGTGCTGTTTGCTATGGGCTGAGTCTTCTTTCTCCCCTAAAAGGTAAGCGAAGCCCTCTACAGTGGTGGAGTTGATTCACAAGTCACCCAGCACTCCTTAAAAAGTACCCTCTCTTTTTTGTAAAACTATCGGATAGATAAGTATATCTTCCCCCCCCCCCACAAACACAAGGATTAAGAAAAAAAGGGCTTGAGGAAGAAGGAGAGAGGAAAACTATCCAGAAAGTCAGCCAAGAAAAGATAGGAAAGTTTCCAGGGGTGGTGACACATAGCCTGTCTGTTTCCCCCTACTAGAGGAACATGGAGGGATCGCCTTCACAAGCAAGGTCACCTGCTTCTGACAAGATCGCCTGACTCTGTAGACCTGGCTGTCCTGAGACCTGCTCTCTATGCCAGGCTGGCCTCCCGAGTGCAAGCGATGGGATCAGAGGCATGTACCACTCACTAGAGGTTTCAGGGGCGATTTTCTAGCATGCTTGTCCTTAGAACAAGGGATAGTCAAATATATTTGACAATGGTGTGAAACATAAAACATCCTACAAAAGAAAATAGAGGTGTACTCATTGGCTTCATATTATAATAAGAAATGCTTGAGGGAAGCGATATAAAGAGTAAAGGTTTCTCTGGCTCATGGCTTTGGAGACCCCAATGCAAGACGGGGTAGACATGGTGCTTTGGACCTCTTAAGAGTGCTGAGCACAGAGTCAAACTGGCTCCATTTGGCTAGAAAGCAAAAGAGAAAGAGGACAAGCCAAGGTGCCACTGTCCTCTCTGATCCATGCCCCAATGACCTCAGAACTTCCCCAGAGCTACCATGGCAGAAAAGGTCCAGCACACTTTCCAGAGATGCCACCCTGGGGAGTAAAGTGACAACACACAGACTTTTGGTGGACACTGCTCATCTTCCAGCCACAGTAGGAAAGAATCGACACACTCAAATCCTAAGAAAGAAGCTGGAAGTGGAAAGGGAGAACCAAGGGGAAAATGTAGACATTTAAAAAAAAATACAACCACCAAATAAAGAAACAGTAGACAAGGTTAAAAGGGGGAACAGAATGGTCAGGGGAAAGAGGATGTGAATGTGAAGACAGAAAATAGACATCACAGTCTGAGTAACAGATAAAAAGAGTTAACAGATTCATTCAGAGCAGAGAAGCAATGAGGGTAGACCCTTCCCTTATGCCCCAGGGAGGACAAATGGTAAACTGCAAAGTCTACTTCTCAAGAAGCTGAGAAGCTAACCCAAAGAAGCCATACCTGGGCACAATGCAATGAACTTCAGGAAACTGAAGAAAACAAAAGAAAAAGATCTCAAAAGCGGAAACAAAAGCTGCAGGCTTGCCTAAGATGTAACAGGCACTGAAACAGCGGTGGGCTCTTCACCAGAAACCAGAAAGGCTGGAGTCAAGTCACGCTGCTTGGTTTAGAAGCCGAGAGAAAAAGGACATCAGTTCTAAATTCTGCATCCTGTGAAATTATCCTAAGAGGAACAATCAAGACTTCCCAGACGGAGGCAAAACAGAGCCTTTGCTGCTAGCAGTGAGCCCATCCTGCAGGAATGGCAAATGGGGGGAGTGGCTCTTGAAACAGAAAGGAAAAGACAAAGGAAGAATCTTGGGATGTTTAGAAGGGGGAAAAAGCAGTAGAGAAAATAAAAATCGGAGTAAACAAGCCAACTTCCCTTCTACTTGGGACTTCTAAATCATGTTTGACAGTCTCAGCGAAAAGCGTAGCATGTTGGAAATTGAGTACCGTGTAAGGAGGGGAGCATGTGAGACTGGTCACAAAAAGTGTTAATGTGACTGAGGGTGCAAAGGGACTTTAAGGGAGATAAGCACCTGTACTTTACTCTGAGTGGCAAAACGTGGGTGCAGATCTCGGTGTGGCTCGTAATTTGATTTTGATGACTACTGGAATCTGAACATGTAAAAAATGGAACAAAGCCAAAGACATACATCATATCAGGGTCAGTTCCCGGGTTTAATACAATTTTATACAAGATGTGACTTCTGAACACACAGTGAGGGCTGCAAATCTAAAATTATTTCAAAATAAAAGAAGGAAGAGAGGGATCAAAGGATTGATGGATTGAGGGGTGGGGTGGAGGTGGGGAGGAAATGCACACACATGAACTCTGTACCCCTCATCTTGCCTTGTATAGCCAATCTGCTTTAGGGCATCTAGGTAAACCTCAAGTGGTTTTTAAGATGTCTGAGTTAAGTTCTGGCTAGGTAGAATCTACACTGATTGAATTGAGGCGTCTGCGGTTCAGCCTGAAACAAGATGATCTTGTGTCTGGAACATATCTTGCCTTCCTGTGCCCTTTCAAGGGAATCAATATATTGATTTTCATTTACTGAGTCATATGCAGCAGATTACGGTTTATGTAGAAGTGTTACCTCTATCTATGCATCAAAAGACAATAAGGCTAATTAAAAGGTCTACAAAGACAGCTTTCCTAGAGAGGATCAAGTCACCTAGTTGCTTCTCCTTAGGAATTCTTCTGTTCCTTCTGGTTTGATCTGAGCCCACAGCTTATCCTGGGCTTATGATGTAAGTCTGGAGTCCATACAAGCGCCCTTGGCTTCTCCCGAAAACTGGCGTTTTGTTTTCATATTCCTTTTGGGTCTATCACCGACTTCCTTGCCTGTCGTACTATCATTGCCTTGCGGGCTACTTCACTACTCTTTCTTCTTGCTTCCATCTTGTCTCCTTAAATTGACTCTCTAAGCAGAGGCTCATGTCAATCGCCTAGTAACACATCAGATTCTGTCGCATGCCTATACAGCATGTTCAATAGACCACCCCTCCCCTTAAAATCATACTTGCCTGGCCAACCTTCTGGCTATTTCTCTACCTCGTTTTGAAAATCTGCTGTGTCTTAGGTCCACTGACCACATTTGGCTCCTTCCTCACCTAAGTTGTCACACCAAATCAGTGGTTTTTACCCTTCCTAATGCTGTGACCCTTAAATATGATTCCTAGTGTTGTGCTGACCCCCAATCATAAAGTTATTTCATTGCTTCTTCATAACTGAAATCTTACCACTGTTATGAATCTCAGTGTATCTATCTGATATGTAGGATATCTAGTATGCAACCCAGAAGGGTCGAGACCCACAGGTTGAGAACCTCTTCCTTAGTGGTTCACCACCTACTCAGACTGCTTCTGGTTGCTCTGAGCACACTTGGGTTTTATTCTTTATTCTACCTCTGAGTAGCTTCCTTTGTTGGCATACTCTGTCTTAAGTAGTGCTAACCATCCCATTGGCCTATTTTTCTCCATGACATGGTCTATACTTTCTTATCAGCCTCTTCCACTGTAAACTCCATGAGAGCAAGACTTTTATTTCTTATTCTCCACAGAAGACTTAATATCTATTTTCTGTCTGAATGCATGAGGCATCGCAGACGATTGAAGCTGGCAGGGACCTTTTTATTTTTTTTCCATCACAAAAAGCTATTCCATGGAGACACCTGGAGGATCTTGAGGAGGGAAGATGTCAATAATGGTCTAATGTATATCTAGCATCTTCCAGTTTACGGAACAATCTGAACACCACACCTGACCTATTTGAAGTGGATAGGACATCGTTATTTCTGTTCAACACACAAGAGAAGTGGAAGATGCTGAAGAAGCACTTAGGAGGCTGATATCCAGACAGGCCAGTTCAGCTTCTCAGTCTACAGACTGGCAGAGCCCTTTATAACGAGATGACTCATCATGTCAACCCCACCCAGCAGCAGAAGCTTCTGGTGGTCTGCATTAGAACCTGTCACCAGAATATATGACCAAGTTAAGATTGACAGTTCTTCATAGTGGGAAAAGACCTGGGGAGGTAACAGGGACACTCGGGTGTGCGGCTCAGGGGGAGAGAGATAGGCAGGAAGGTAGAGGGTAAGTACAAGCATAGAGGTACTGAGTAGTCTTCATTTATCTGACCTCGGCTCCTCTTGCTTACCCCAGAGGACTGTGAGAGCAACGCCTGTCTCCCTCCTGAGCCTCATACCGCCTCTGCACCTCAGCTCAGAGGACAGAACTCACTGTGAAAACCAGCCTCCAGGTTGCTGGCTCTGACCCTCTCTGAAATATTGAGATCAGGATGAAGAAATTCCCATGGTACCTCTGTTGTTCCCTTCTCTTGTTTCCTGAGAGTTCTAGTATTTCGGTGACACTGCTTCCAAAGAGTTCCACTTTGATGCCAATATCATGCCAGACATTCTTCTGCACATACCTTTAATCATGTGGCAAATTACCTTATTAACCACCAGGGACTCCAGTCTCATTACTTAATTAAACCATCTCTTTTTGTGCTTCTTATTAAAACCACGTGGGTTTTTAACTTCTGTGTGGGTTTTCTTCCATCTCTCTTTGAGCGTCTGTAGAATACGAACTATACAAAAGAATGCCTGTTATTTTGTGTGGCCCACTAAAGGGTTACAACATTAAATACACAGGGAGGGCAGGCATTGTCTGGCTAGGCTCAGGCTGCCCAGTGATGTAACAGCCACTTGGGTGGTATGGAGGTCTGAGATGTATATGGTTGCTTACTGCTTTCTCTCGCCAAAACATCTGGAATACAAAATCCTGTCATTAGACAGCCCACATGTTAGAAAAACAAAGGACAGGAAAAAAAAGAAAACCCAGTCCCCCCAAATGGCTGGATGGAGACTCATTATTGCTGGTAGGAAATTAGACATTTAAGGTCATACTTCAAAGCAACTATTTTTATTACAAGAGGCTCCACATTTTGATTTATTGGGCAGCAGAACAAGATTGTGACAAATATTTCCACCTCAAAGAAAAGGCAGACTAGGCCTCTAAGAAATCATATATTAAGTAATTTAAAAATAAAATCTCTTGTAACAATAGATACAATGTGCTTCTACTCTTGGAACCAAATAGACGACTGCTTTGGATCTCAGACATAGGAGAAAAAGGGATTTAATCTTGTGGGAATTCACTTCTAATCACTGGAGAACAACTAAAATTGTTAGAAAGTCCAGGATACCTTTCAACAAAGGCACTATAGGATCTGTGTACAATCCTCCCACGTCTCATTGCTTTAAAAGGGTTGCTAAGAACATAGTTCAGATTTTGAGGAGTCCATTAATTTAATTGAAGAACAAAGAACAGGGTTTCAGATAAAGAAGTTTGCTCTAGCAAAAAGAACTTTTTAAATAAAAAAATGTAGCAGCAAACCTAGAGCATTAGACTCTGGCATCTATATGTTATATTATGCGGGCGTCACTTTGACCCTTCTTCAGTGGATGTGACTTTTCCTTTTGTTTGGTGTGTGATTCTGACTAGATTAAGTCAGAAGACAACTGTGATAGATAGACTGGATAATAATAAATCTAGGAAAAGGTTCTTGCCTGTGCATTTGTTTGTTTCAGACAAACTGTAAGGTTACCTTCTCTGGAGGTCTCTGGAGATGAAAAGTACTTGTCTTAGGGGAGCACACGGGGTGGGGTGGAGGGGACCAGAATACAGTGAGGAGAACACAGGCTGCCAGGGAAAGACCACAGCCTGGGGTGTGGTGCCAGCTCCTCTACTAACAAATCCTCTAACTGGGGCTCACACACCTAAGGGGCATGAGTTTATTGTCCATAAAGTGAGGAAAGACTAGGCTGGCTAAAAGACCCAAGTGGTGTGTTTGGAGGGAAGGCAGAATGCTTATGAGTCTGCTACTCAGGAAGGGAAGTTGCTATATAAGTATATAGAAGTGTGTGTATGTGTGTGTGTGTGTGTGTGTGTGTGTGAACTTCTAAGATAATCTAGCATCGAGTCCTTCTATCCCCGGTGCCAAGAACAAGGAGAACGGAATACCAACCAAAGCACCAGAAATGCTGAGAAATGCCGAGTGGACTTTCTGAATCTTCAAGTTAGAAATAAAGCCTACCCAGGCTACCTTTAAAAACAAGTGTGCTTTGCTGAGTTCTCTGACTTTGAACCATTCGGATGTGTTCAGTGTGGTTTTGTTTGTGAGATAAACATCTACTAACTAGAAAACTGAACTTATTAGAATATCTCAGGTCTCTCGAACTCTTTGCCTCTTGCGTGATAATAATGAATCAAAGGGAGGGAGCCATGGGAACTACTCTGGAAGCCACCAGACTGATGGTTCTGACAACAGCCTGCTTTAAAACTGCCCCATGAGAATTGTGCAAACCCAAGAGAACCAAAATTAACCAAGGTCATGGAGAGTCTGTGAGAGACAAGACCCTGGCAGGCGGGAAGATAGGAGAAAACTAGTGTGCTGCTCGCCATGTCTTTCAACAAAGCCCCAGCTTATCAGCCGACAACTCTTAGGACTTTCAGCCTTGGACTTTAAAACATTTGGAAAATGTCCCTAAACATGTACAGAATCCCCTGGTGTATGTAAAACATTTTTAAATGAGAACAAAATAGAGAGATGGCAGAGGCTTTGTTTGAACAAGTGTGTTAGTGATTTTTTTTTCCTGAAGTGAACTTTTCTGTTATAAAGGCTTAATAACTGCTCTTAGGGAATGCTGCCTCTCAATTTTTGAAAACACCATAAAATTTCCGCAGATCTCTAAAACTTTTCTAATGACAGTTCCTGACCCTCAGAGACATGTGGGGAGAATTTGAAAGAAAAGGGCTTTACTAGTGCTGGAGTTGAGGAGAATTCCAAATGAGACAAAGAGATTCTTACTTTGATCCCTGCTAATGTGGAGAGGAGGGTTTCTGCCCATGAGGCATCCTGCAGACTTCTCTGGGAGGTGAGGAGGCCCATCCTGGAAAAAGCCAGCTATTTCCAGAAGAATGAGAATAAAGCATAAGATGCCACTGACTGGTTTGTATTAATTGCCACTATTAACAGTTTAAAGCTTCAAAGGAGGGAATGACTGGCAACAAAATTAGTTTATTATACTGGATACAATAGAAATTAGACTAGCCCCCCCTCCCTCTTGTCCTCTCTAAGGGATTTCCTAAGGCCACTGGAAACACCATCCCTGAGCTTTCAGGGTGGGCTACAAGGCTCAAGCGGGTTGCCAGGAAGTGGTGCCTGGCCAACCCCTGTTTTCCTCCACTGGCCTTTGTCTGCCAGTTTCAAAGGCATTCCTTTGGGAGAGGGCATTGGTTGGTGTAAACAGCTTTGAAACTGAGGAGTCCATATCCCTCTCTGGAGCACTTGAAAGGTCCAGTGTTTTCCTTCTAGGAAATGGGAACAATAGGAAGACTTTATTTTAGCAGCGAGAGGGACTTGTGATAATAGTCGACCTCAGAGCTGGTCTCTGTGTGTCTAGCTAATGACCAAACATGGAGAGGAGCAAGAATACCAGCATTGCCTTAGGATGAAATGGCTGACATTCCTGAAGCAGCCCCAGATTCCTCACATCCCAACCAGCAAGACTCAAGTTCACTCACTTGTGAAGAGGACCCATGACAGCCCGTAGTCCTTACCTTGGCTTTCAGCTTATTGTGCTGAATGACCTCTCTTAGACTAGAGATAATGACTGCCGACTTGACCATTGTCCACCAGGCCTTACCACGTCAGGGGTCAAGACCCATATTTACAGAGAATTCAGCTTCCATGGGAAAAAACCCAGAAGAAGTCTTTGTTCACGCGGCTAAATATTTAGGCATCAGAAGGGAGTGGCTCTGTAGAAGTCATCTGAAAGGGCAGAATGAAAGCCGGTAAGATTCCTAACTGCCTCATTAAAGTGAGGAGGGATGCTGGGAGAGATGGCTACACACAAACTCTTAAAACCCTGAACCTTCTCAAGGCCTTTGTTGCAGAACATACAGAGTAATGGTATTTAATCATTCAGATTTGAAATCCTTTTCTTACCCTGCCAGATGGCTTAATTGTCTTCACGATACTTGGCCACACTGATGGAAGTGTCCTGTTTTATGTTTCTAAGATTTGACAAAGTTGTAAAAAGGGAAAGGATTAAGAAGTTCAGAGACCAGTTCAAAATATTAAAAGTAAGGTTATTTGTAATTACTATAAGGTTTTTGAATGTAGTAAAATGAACTCAAGGAAGGTGTCCTTCTTTAGATACTGAATTGGTGGGAAATGATTGTTCTTTGTCTGTGAGTCTCAAGCCCATTAGGGTTAACACCCAGAAAAAGGACTTCTGGGTGATATGTTTGTGCAGAGCTAATTTTGTGTAACTTTAAGAAAGGGCAGAGTGTTTTCTAAAGTAGCACTGCCATTGGGCATTCCCAGCAGCAATATGTGACAACTATGCATGCCCCATGTTGGTATCAGGGTATCAGTGCTGCAGATCAGCTCTGAACCCAGTGACACCACATATCAGCAACAGGAAGCCTCACATTTGTTGCCAAGGCAACTGCTACACATTCCCAGAATCCACTTGGCTCACCTCCCACCTTTACCTTTGAGTGGCTACATCACCACTATCCAAATAAAAGGCAGACACCTCCGACCTCTCTCTCTCCACCCCCTATCCCCCATCCCTTCTTTGATGCTGCCCTTATCCTTTTCTCTTACAATAAACCTCACGTGGAACTGTTTGCCCTGGTGTGGCCTGTCTGGACCTGAGCCATGCTTCCAACACAACACCCCACATCTTGAACAGTGGGTATTATCAGCTTTTATTCCAGCCAGTCTAATAACTACTTTGTGAATAGTTTTAACTCACATTATGTGGTGACTGATAGCATTGCCCATCTTTGCATGCATAGACCTGTCTTTTCTTCATTTTCTTGGGTAGAGTGTCCAACCATTTTTATTTATTATTTTCTTTTATTTTTGGGACAAGGTCTTATGCATCACACAACAGCCTCAAACTCGTTGTGTATACCAGTATGGCTTTGAACTTCTGTTCTACTGCCTCTGCCTCTTGATGCTAGCCACACACTACTCTGCCCTGTTTACTCTCTGCTGGGACTGAACTCAGAAGTTGTGTGTGCCAGGCAAGCACTCTATGAACTGACCACACCAACCCCTTTATTATTTCTTTTATTGCCCGTTTATTTTTACTGTATTGTTTATCTTACTATTAAATTTTAAGTTTTCCCCCTCAAGAATATGATTTGTGCGTGTACGTGTGTATTTCCATACATTTTTTTGTTTGTTTGTTTGTTTTTTCGAGACAGGGTTTCTCTGTGTAGCCCTGGCTGTCCTGGAACTTGCTCTGTAGACCAGGCTGGCCTCGAACTCAGAAATCCGCCTGCCTCTGCCTCCCAAGTGCTAGGATTAAAGGCGTGCGCCACCACCGCCCGGCTTTTTCGTGTGTATATATATGTGTGTGTGTATGTGTGTACATATATATGTACATATATATACATATATATATATATATATATATATATATATATATATATAGTGCCCATCTGAAATTTGTATTTTTATTTTCTGACAGGCTTAGAACAAAAGTTTTAGTTTTGATGAATCAGAGTTTATGATGTTATCTTTTATGTAGTCGTGGGGTTATATATATGTATGTTTTATATATTTATATATATTTTATTTGAGAAAAGTTTCCCTAACCCCAGGTCACAAAGACTCTAGTATATTTTCTTATGATGTAATGCAGTTTAAGTTAATTTTTATACATGGTAAAGATTGAGACCCCCCCCACACACACATAAATATTCAGCTCTTTTAGCAACATTTGTTGAAAAACTGTTTTCTTCATTAAATTTGTTGGTGATTTAATCAGATTTAGTTCAAACCCCAGCTGATACTTAAAAAAAAAAGAATAGCAATTATCTAGATATAGATATAGATGCTTAACTGACCTAGAATATCCAAACAACTATAGAAGAAAATCTTCACATTCAGATATATGGCATATACCTTTGATCCCAGGACTAGTAAGGGTGGAGGCAAGAGGACCACGTGTTTGAGACCCACCTGGACTACACAATGAGATTCTTTGTCAAAATCAGATAATAGAACAAAGCAAAGTAAACACTTTCAAAAATACTTTTTTGAGTTTTGTTACATAGCCATAGCTGGCTTTGAACTTTCTACATAGACCAGGCTGGCTTTGAACTCACAGAGTTCTGCTTGCCTCTGCCCAGCCAAATGCTGGGATTAAAGGTGTGCACAAATACAAGTAGTCCTCAGCAATTTTTGAGGTTATATTTTTACGTAATTTTTGGACTTGACTGCAATGAACCTGGAAATAAGATATAGGTATGAGTCTAGATGTGTGTGTGTGTGTGTGTGTGAGAGAGAGAGAGAGAGACAGAGAGAGAGAGAGAGAGAGAGAGAGAGAGAGAGAGAGAGAGAGAAAGAGAGAGAGAGGACAAAAATAGACCCATACAACCGTAGTTAACCAGTTTCTGCTTTTTATAAATATTTAATGGAGTTTGGGAACTGCATGTGCTCAAGTTCATGTGTATGAGGCTACATGTGTATGTAACACATCTGCCTTTTCTGCGTGCCTTCTAAGGGATGGAAATTAGATCCTCATGCTTGTAAGAAGCTTTTTATTGACTGAGATATCTCCCCATCCCTTTAAAACACTGTTAATTCACAATTTTCCTGTAGTTAGCCCTGGGGTCACAGTGATGCCCGCAAAAACTCAATCTCTGCTCACTTTTCGAGGTTTCCAGTGTTTTCATCTTGCTCATTTTTCTTGAAGTGTCTTTCTTCTAGGGATTTTTCTGATGCCTCTTGAGAGCAAATGTGAGCCTGGGCCGTGCCCTCTGTGTCACCCAGGACTCAGACACAGCCACATCTCGGTTTTCAGCTTCCTGTCCTTCCAACTAATACCACCGTGTGAAAATGTCAAGTTCAGCTCAGCGTTATCTTTAGCTTCAATGCTACCACCGTGTGAACATGCCGTGTTCACCTACAGACTTATCTCTTTATCTTCAAGGATCCTATGATCTTTGAGATATTCAGGGTGTGAATAGCAGGTTTCATGCAGTAAGCCATGAGGAAGTTGGCTTTCTTTCCCACTGGACTTCCCCAGGCCTCAAAGCATCATGGTTTTGTCTAGAGTCTGATAAATTCTGTAAGAGATCCAACTTCTCCAATTTCCTTGAATTTAAGATCAACTTGAGATTGTAGTTCTCAGTCTTCCTAACACTGCGACCCTTTAATACAGTCCCTCATGCTGTGGTGACCCCAACCATAAAACTGTTTTTGTTGCTACTTCATAACTGCAGTTTTGCTACTGATATGATATAAATATCTGACATGCAGGATACCTAATATGCAATCTCTGTGAAAGTCTCATTCGGTCCCCAAAGGGATTGTGACCCATAAGTTAGGAACTGCTGGCCTATAAGATTGGTTGGGAACTGTTAATAGTCTGTCCCAGAGTACTCAACTGAATAAATGTATAGTGATGTCTAACTGTCTTCCTCCTCTTTTAGCTCCTAGAACAAGTTTCCTTCCAAGTTTATTATCTCAAGGGAAACACATGCTAGAAATGGCAGTTATCATTATTAACATTATTAGGTATTTTTTAACAATAGCAACTTCGGTCTAACAATAATCACTGCTTGGTGACTTAGGGGCTTAAATGGATCTCCCCACTTACCATTTTACAGTCATGAAAACTGCGACAGGAAGTGATTTTATCTGTGGTCATGTAACAAGGAAGTGGTTCCTGGACTCTGGTATGGTGACCCGGAGGTCACCATCATACAAGCTCAAATGATTTGCTGATTCAGTGTCTGTCCATCTGCTCATTTAGTCGGGGGAGAAAGCACTTCAGGAAAGCAAACATGGGTTTTGCCTCGAATTTCAATGCAGCCTGTTGCAACAGAATAGCCATGCCAGGGACCCTTAATATATTCTGTGTTCTAAGAGTCGTGTTCTCTGTGGAGTTTTTATTATGATGTAGTAATCTTGTGGCTTCAAGGCAAGATTTTAGCAAGACTCTGACATGGAATACTAGAGAGACTTTAAGGAAGCAATTTGGGGAGGTGGCTGAGAGAATTAAGGGGAGTATGTGCAGTTAGTTTAGACCCAAGGAGCCCAGTGTGTGTGGTAGGGGGCATGCAATCCATCAGATCAAACCAGTCAAAAGCATAATGTGAAGAGTTGTAATCAGAATCTGCAATTACTTTTAGAGTCTAGGCCTCACCCTGGTGACCTCCCACTTGGAATGCAAATAAAATGGTAAGCAGATCTGATGTATTTCCTGCTAAGCACTGATGGTTTATGAGCATGAGGTCTAAGTGGGGTGCATCTGTTGGGGACACTCCGTGGCAGGCCTGACTAGTGCCACTGAATAAACCACTCAGAGGAAACAATATCCAGACCTGCATCCTGCCAACCTAACTGTTTTGCACAAACAGAATGGCCCATCAGTAGACAGCAGCAACTGCATTCCTCAGTATCATTCACAAGTATTTTATTCACATATTTTAGTCCCTGACCTTTAGTGAATACTGTATATATGTGTATATGGCGTATATGATATTTATATATGTACCGGAGGGTGATCTTCTCTTGAGGCCTTGCACATATTGAGCCAAGTCTTCCAAACAAGATTGTATCTCCAACTGATTTTAATTTTGAGTTAAGGTCTCACTAATTTGCCCAGGCAAGTCAAGTCTTCAGCTTGTACTTCTCCTGCGCAGTATTCTGGGTTTCTTGAATCACACAGCTGTACTGCCAGACCCTGTCAACTACCGCAACTCCTCCTCCTCCTCCTCCTCCTCGTCTTCTTCTTCTTCTTCTTCTTCTTCTTCTTCTTCTTCTTCTTCTTCTTCTTCTTCCTCTTCCTCTTCCTCTTCCTCTTCCTCTTCCTCTTCCTCTTCCCCTTCTCCTCCTTCTCCTCGTCCTTCTCCTCTAGCACCACCTTCTCCTCTTCCTCCCTTCATTTTTTTTCTTTTGAGACAGGGTTTCACTATGTTGCCCTGGATGTTCTGTATCTTACTATGTAGACCAGGCTGGCCTGGAACAGAGATTCCTTTGCTTCTGACTCCCAAGAGCTGGGACTAAAGGCATGCAGCGTCACACCCAGTTTCAAATATTGCATTCTTAAGAGAACAAACCTGGCTGAACCTCAGGGGTGCCTTCTTGCCTTGACTATTTTTCTACTCTAGAAAAGATCTGAGGCCATGAGAAGCATGGTTTGTCATATCTCAGGAATCGTGTTTCAGAAATAATCACAACTCCAACAGACTCAGGGGCAGGGTAGTGAAGTAGCTGTGGAAGGGGCCACGAGAAGATTACATCCATCGGCTCTGCCAGGAGTTGTCATGAAGCCTGTTGCCACCATGCTTTCTGGACACTGACGACCTCAGATACAATCCTGCAGGCCCCAGGCATTTGTCTCAGGAAGAATCCATACCCAACAACAACATGAAATTAAAGGAGTTGTGAGATTGACAAGGAGGTCTGGCCAAGAGAAACAAAGTGGAGAGCTGTGTCATGTCACCTGTGAGTTCTAGGTATCATAGGCCGACTAAAAAGGTCGGAGAAAAACTAAGACTGCAGGAGCTAAGACACTGCCTCCATGGCCAAGGTGGTCACAGTTTTACTCAGGTAGGCAGTGTTAGGATTCTGTCTAAACTCCACCCCACAGTTACCTGGCAGCAGCCAAGTAGGCCTGGCCCACTATAAGAGGGGCTGCTTGCCCCCTCCTCTCTCTTACTCTCTTACTCTTGTTTCTCTCTCTTGCCTTTTGCCCCCTTTCTCCCCTTTTCCCCCCATTCCCCTCCCCCCTCCACATGGTCATGGCCGGCCTCTACTTCTTTACTCTCGCCTTCTCTCTGCCTTTCTCTGCCACTACTACTCTCTTAACTCCCCTCCCCCATGCCCTAAATAAACTCTATTCTATGATATACTGTTGTGTGGCTGGTCCCTTAGGGGGAAGGGACATCTTGGCATGGGCCCGCTGAGACACCCCCTTCCCCCACTCCTCACCACACCCCTATAGAACATGTTTTAATATTTCTTTATCTTTTTATAATCACAACAGGCAGTGGACAATATTAGAATGGCTCTCTGCCAGATAGAGCAGCGCCAGCTCAGGTGGCCTCTGGATGGTGCCACTACTTCCACAAGCAGGGTGGGTGGTGCTCCTGACCATCTCAGATCTGTGGAAGTTGGTCATCCCAAGATGGACTCTCTCCTGTCAGACCTAGACATATGGAAGATCAGAAAGAAACTACAGAGCAATTCATGCCTGCTTGCCCGAGATAAACACTTTCTAATGACCCAACCGTTTTTCCTTCTTTCTGTACATACTCTATGCCCTGCATCCCACACATGTATGCACACATTTCTAAAACATAATTTGCCCTTAACATTCTTTGTATCTGTATAGTATCAGACAAGGCATTCTAAACAGACTCTTACAATGAACTTGTTCCAGTTCCTGCCTCAGGTCTATATGACCAATGAACCCTGTCTCCTAGTCAGTCTCCT